>OZ024825.1:85688605-86133605 GCA_964016985.1 Anodontia alba | reverse complement strand
GTATTTCGACGGACTGATCTTTTTTTTTTTTTTTTTTTTAACGAAAGCACCTTAACGCCATGCACATCATTAAATCTATCAAATTGTTAGATGAGATTTTCTCTGATTTCCAAAATTTGACTTTGGTGTGAATGTAAAAATCATATTGTAAAGATAACTTAAAATGCACACAATGAAAGTTGAATCAGAGTATTTGACAAAAATAACAATTTCATGAGATTTATCATCGCTTCAAGGCACGGCCATTATTTCATACAGATGCTGACAGGCTTAGGTCACATGTGATCTTAAAAGACTTTGTCTAAAAAGAATTGCGTTGAATTTTATGCCGCACCTGCGTACAAAATGTGAAAACAAACACCAGAAGAATGAGAGTTGTCATCCTTGTTTCACTGGACAATATTAGCGAAATGAAATTAACTGTTAAGTTTTACAGTTTGTAGACTTTATTCTATTAGGGTGGTCGCTAGTGTGGACGTAAGGACAAGGACGGACGGAAAGAAGCAGTCTCTCTTAGCCTGTTTTCATGGCTAAAACATTTTTTTTTCTAAAAACTTTATTCAATCAAACTGGTATGTATTGACTGTATACGACAAATTTCAAGATTGTTTGGTTCACTGGTTTTTTGCTATACACACGAATAAAGTGGTAGGGGTAATTCCACCCAATCAAGAGTATCGCTACTAAAATAGTATTATTTCTATTCCAAGCTCATGCTTGGAAGAGATGGTTGCAGTATGATCAATACACTTCTAGACATAACAGCTGATGATGACATTATCATGGAATTCTAACGAGAATACAGTTTATACTCGCTTGTAAGTTATGCCTAAAGTTTGGTAATTTATTTTCCCCAAATTTACTAAAAACCAGAACACGTTTTTAGTTACAAGTAATTTGAAAGATCTTTCATAATAATAATGTTGATATGATAATCATTCCAAAATTATGTCAGAATTATTCTAAGTTTATGACTTGCCCCTGAAATTAGATTTTGCCCTGTTTTCAAAACCAGAGTGCATTCGTCGTCCCATATTACTCAAAACTTCGTTTTGAAGTGAATAAACCCATTGGATGCAAATAATATTCGATAGATATGGAAACAGAAGTCGCAGATTTATTTTGAATGTTATCAATTCATATTTCTTGTCAGAATTTTGGTATTCTGATCTCCAGTTGCACTTAAAATCCGCTATCTGTCATAAACGTCTGACTACAGAAGCTGATTTTGATCATTTTGTGTAACTTCACTTAAGACTGATGCCATACTTAAAATTAAATGCTTATGGCTCGCGGGGGTGGGGGGGGGGGGGGTGGGGTGGGGGGGGGGGGGGGGGGGGGGTGGGGGGGGCAGGGGTTGGTAACTGCCTATAAATGGTATAGTACGGATGTGCGTGGCGAATAACCCCCTTTTTCAGCGCTGCCAGGTATACGATTGGCCCCCTTTTTTCAACAGAAAGTATATGAATGGCCCAATTTTTCTGGATTCCTATGTGAAAGGCCCCATTTTTCTGACATCCTTGTGGCTGCTTATCCTCTTGGTATTATATGAATTGACTGTGATATTTGTGTAATAACCAGCAAAAAATGGGTACAAAAACTCAAAGGGCAGTATATGAATGGGTCCTTTTTTTCGAAGGCCAGGTATATGAATGGGGTAGGTTTTGAAATACTGGCTCGCACGCCCGTACCAAAATTACCCCTAAGTTACACCCCCCGCCCCCCCCCCCCCCCCCCCCCCCCCCCGAAGCTTATGGCCTCAAAACAGCAGGTTGTTTTAGAATCGAAAATAAATTATCTTATATTGCAATACTATTGATTTTTCTCTGACTCACTAGAAGTACCCCATGTGTCAATTGCAGCACCTTCGACAAAATCCATGTGTATTCTGCTTGTTTAAGCTTCACTGATTTGTGTTTCGTTACGGTAATATCCTTAATAACAGAGCACAGAAGCCAACGGTATGTGCACCGCTTCTGCACACACAATGACATCCAGTGACTGCGCTTGGCATTTGCATAGACTTAACCCAAAAGTTATATTTTCGACTTTATGTGTGACGATATCAAATATATGCTTTTAGAAAACCATCCTCTTCTTTGTGTGTCATTTTAGTCATATTGTCCATTTACGTCAAAGTCCACATTTGTGTAGATCTAGCTTGCTTCAGTTGGTATACGACCATTGTCAAGTCACTGAGTTCATCTTCAGTAATCCCTGGGAAATTCTCAAGTTTCACATCATCGATCTTTTCCCATATTACCCGTTTCTTATCCCAACCATTTCTTACAACCTTATCCTGCTGTTTTTTTTCCAGGGCCATTATCCTTATGGCAATGACTTTGTCTGAGTCTTAGCTTGTTAGCAAGATGGTCTAAATGCATTTCACAAGGAGCAAACAATCCTTACTCGTATAGTCAACTACATATGTAGTCTGACTATTAGGCATTTTGTTGCTTAGGGTCTTCCACTTTTAACCCTCCCATTTGATTACCCATGTAAACTTGGTAAAGAGCCTAGACTCATTTGCCTCTTCAGTCGTATGCTGCTTCTGAAAATTGTTTAGGTAAATATCAGATTAGGTATTTGAGAATTGATCCCGAAGTCCTTCAGTATATCAATAGCATCCCTAAAGCCGCGGTCTACGACAAGAACATCATCATCTTTAAACTAATTTGCAATATTTTCTGAATTAGACTTTACTTTTACTCTTTTTTTTTTATTTTCTTTTACATTTTTAATGTGTGTTCGGTAATCTACAACAAAGACATCGTCATCTTTAAACCAATTAGAAATGTTTTCTGAATTAGACTTTACTTTTACCTTTTTTATTTTCTTGTACCTTTTTTTTCATATGTGTTCGGTAATCTTAGCATCTGAGTTTTTATCAAAAAACCAAACTGGTAGCAACACTTAAGAAGTTCTATGGGAGACATCATGATCTAGTCAATCCCTACAATGTGACAGTTTCCAGAATTGTTTCTGATGTTTTTGCCAGTGATGCGCCATAAGTAGACTTCCCAAGTCCCGGACATACGAGTACACTTCTACCGACATTTCCTTCGTTCAGGCCTATGGGCATGGTGGGCGAAGCTTGCTTACCAAGTAATGCTTACTATCCGCGGACGCCTGATTACACCCTTTGTTCTGGGGTCCATGTCTGTTGGTCTGAACATTCTGATTCGTCATTCGTTTATGGATTTATGAGTTTGGATTACGGCTTTGGTACCATGACCGCAACTACTTTTTCCCATCTGCTAGATAAGGGTCCATTACCGTCAAAATGTAACGGTCAATGGCCTCAAGCAATATAGGTTTCAGCAAAGGCTGTCCTTTATGTATGGAATATGATCTTCTCTGAAAGGAATAATTTCCTCTCTTCTTAATATAGATGTATGTCCCATCAGCAATGGCAACATCAACATTTGTTTCTCCAAACAGGATATTCGCAAAAGTTGTATGTTTATTTATACCATCGATTCTACCGATATGCGATAAACTCAGATATTTTGACACAAATGAAGTCATCCGCTGTTATAGCAGAGTAAATAGCTTTCCTACAAGATTTCTTCCCAATACTAAATATCGTTGAAATGAGAGAGAGACCAGTACGGTTTAATTAGCAGAAGAGCAAGTGCTGTACGACTGCTCCTCAAAGAATGGGAACGTAACCTCGTAAATTGTAACTTTGTAATTTCTACAAGGCTTATATAGTCCTCGTCAGTCGTTGCAGCGCTGCCATAAAATTCAGTATATGACCCATGCAGTGCAATGTTACAGACTTTGTTCAGGACGTCTTTAATGTCTTTGTCAGTTGCGTTGAAAGAGTTGGAAGAAAATATTAGTTCAAAGTAGTTGTGGTCATACCCAAGCCATAAGTCAATCTCATAAATTCGTAAACGAATGACGAATCAGAATGGTCTGACCAACAGACATGGACCCCAGAATAAAGGGTGTATTCAGGCGTCCGCGGATAGTAAGCATTACTTGGTAAGCAAGCTTCGCCCACCATGCCCACAGGCCTGAACGAAACAAACACATTTAATGACTACATGCGTGCCAAAACATAGATCTGGCTATATCCCGATAGAACCTTTCTCATTATTTTATAAAGGGATTCCAAAAGCTCGAAATGCTATATTACTCAACAAATATTAAAATGCAATTTAGAACAGACTACATGGGATTTAAGATACCGAGTTCTTGTCATAGACCGTTGCTTAAGGGAAACTGTCGATGTTGAACAAACCCCTGAAGCCAGCATATGGATGAAGAGGGGAATGAGTCTAGGATTGTTACAAAAATGAAATGGGTTGTAGAATCAGCAAATGGGAGGATCAAAAATTGGAAGGCCTTTAGAAACACAATGTCGCATAGTCAGATACCGTATATAGGTTACTATGTAAGGGTTGTTCGATCCTTGTACAATGCATTAAGATACTCCACAGTAATTAGCACAGAGTCAGATAGTCATTGCAAAAAAGAAAAAAAAGGATGATAGTCATAGGATAAACCCACCAACAAGCTGCAGGATAAAGCTGTTAAAATAGTTGAGTTCTCAAGGCACGGATTACATATCTCCAGACGACTAGTTAAACATACTTGGGTTTAATATATCCAAGGGCTTAACCCAATAACTAGATGGTGGTATTTTAGGTGCAGAAGGTGAACACGCACCGTTGGATGTTATTCACACGTGGCTTCTGTGCTCTGGCATTTGTTTGTACAATATTTGATTTTTCATCGATTGTGACGGAAGCTCATGGCTTATTGAACTCCCGATGAAGCAATGCGGATTTAATTACTTACTCAAGGTTATAACATGTGCGCCTAGTATGGCTCGAACCGGCAAACCCTAAACACGAGGCAAGCGCTCTACCACTGCGCCACTGTGCTGCCTGTGCTCTGGTATTTTGGAATCGAAACAGAAAACAGTGAAGCCAAACCAAGCAGGGCACACGTGGATTTTGTCCAAGGTGCTGCTATTGACACATGGGGTACTTCTAGTTAGTCAGAGGAAAATCAATAATATAGCAATATAAGATAATTTATTCTCAATTAAAAAACAAAAGTGTTTTGAGGCCATAAGCATTACATTTAAACATGGTATCAGTCTCAAATGAGGTTACACAAAATGAGCGAAATCTGCTTTTGTAGTCTGACGTCTATGATAGAACGCGGGCTTTACAAGTGCGACTGGAGATCAGACCACCAAAATTCTCTTACAAAAATGTGAATTGATAACATGCAAATTAAATCCGCGACTTCTATTTCCATATTTATCAAATAATATTTGACAATCAATGGGTTTATTATTTCAAAATGAAGTTTTGAGTAATATGGAAAGGCGAATGCACTCTGATTTTGAAAACTGAGTAAAATCAAATTTCAGAGAAGACAAATAAATTTAATAAGCATAGAATAATTCCGACATTATTTTGGAATGACTATTTTAGCAACATTATCATTATGAAAGGTCTTTGAAATCACTTGAAAATTAAAAACGTGTCGTGGTTTCTCGTAAATGTTTTGAATAAAAATAACTAAAATTTAGGTATAACTTACACGCGAGTAGAAACTCTACTCACGCTGAAATTCCATAATAATGTTATCATCAGTTGTTATGTCTAATCATACGGCAACCATTATCTCCAATCGTGAGCTTCAAATGGATAGTAAATACCATTTTAGTAGCAATACCCTTGCTTGGGTGGAATTACCCCACCCACTTCAATCGAGTGTACAACAAATCAGTGAACCAAACAATCTAGTATAAGAGTATACCATAAGACAGTCAATACATACCAATTTGAGTGTACAAAGTTTAAAGAAAATTGGTTTTAGTCATAAAAACAGCCTCACAGAGCACTTAAGTCGCCCATACTAACGCAGGTCCAACAATTTTGTTTTTATACTTATAAACAAATATGGCTGTTAGAGTATAATTGACTGTCGACAGACCATGCTTTACATAGAATATCTTACATAAGATTTTTCATATGAAATTTATGAAACGAGCCTTAATAAATTACATATAAATGACCCTGAATATAAGATTCTGTTCATTATATAACATTTAAATTGTATTTTATTTCATCGTAATGACTTTACGACCCCAGTAACCAAGTGTTATGTAACGTGTGGTGATATTATTTTTATGACATGATGTTATTAGCGACATCATACGATAAAGTAATTCTTACAAACTGCTATAACTGTTCTAACATGATCGACTTTCGATTGGTCATGGAGTATGGTTCTTGTAGATTAATAAACAATTATGATGTTACAGTTTAACCGACTTTCAGCTGGCCGTGCAATACAGTAATCAATATTCTTTTAAACTTACAAACTGCTATAGCTGTAAGAGTATACCTGACTTCCGACTAACCGCGCATTATAGTAATAGATGTTCTTTTATACTTATAAACAGTTATGGCTGTTAGAGTATGTTTGACTTTCGATTGACCTGCAATACAGTGATCACTATTGTTTTATACTTACAAAAAAAAAAAAAAAAAAAAAAAAAAAAGATATGGCTCTTAGAGTATCACCGACTTTCGACTGACAGTGCAATATAGTAATTAATGTACTTCTATACTTATAAACAGCTATGGTTGTTACAGTATGGCTGATTTGCGACTGACCGTGCAATATAGTAATCAATGTTTTTTTTTTTTATATAAACAACTTTGTAAGTATTTAAACTTACAATCAGCAGTAATGGCTTTAAGAGTATATCAGAATCCTTTTTCACTTTTATTTCCGACCCACCGTGAATTACAGTAGTCTATGTTCTTTTATACTTATGAAAATCTATGGCTGTTAGAGTATGTCTGACTCGACTGACCGTGCAATACAGTGATCATTGGTCTTTTATACTTACAAACAGCTATGGCTGTTAAAGTATGGTCGATTTTCAACTGACCGTGCAATACAGTGATTAATGTTCTTTTATATGTATAAACATCTATGGCTGCTAGAGTATGTCCGATTTTCAACTGACCGTACAATACAGTTATCAATATATTTTTTATACTTATAAACAGCTATGGCTATTAGAGTATGATCGATTTTCAACTAACCGTGCAATACAATGATCAATGTTCTTTTATACTTGTAAACAGCTATGGATATTGGTGTATGATCGATTTTCAACTGACCATGCAATAGCGTGATCAATGTTCTTTTATACTTGTAAACAGCTATGGCTATTGGGGTATGATCGATTTTCAACTGAACATGCAATAGCGTGATCAATGTTCTTTAATACATGTAAACAGCTTTGTCAGAATGTATATTTTCTTTCGATGACACCAGCCTGCAGACATGCACATATTATAAGGTATATTTTCCTACGTTGACTTCAGCCCATGCATGTCATCAGGTACATTTACTTATCATGACACCGGCCTGCGCACACGCATGTCATAAAGTAATTTTCTTACGTAGACGCCAGCTACACACATGCCTGTCATCGTATATATTTTCTTACACTGACACCGGCCTGCGCACTTGCACATGTCATCAGGTATATTTTCTTACATTGACACCGGCCTGCGCACATTAACGTCATAAGATATATTTTCTTACGTTACACTGATGTGCGCACCTGCACGTGCCATAAGGCGTATTTTCTTACATTGATACTGTCTTCAACAAAATGCGCGTATCGTTAGGTATATTGTCTTTCATTGTCACAGCCTGCGCATGTCATAAAAACTAGAAACTGAATTCAGTTTAAATTCGGAGTGGAATTCAGGCTAAATTTCACAAGAATTTGAATATGAATTCCTCTTGAAAAAATCAGTTTTGAATAACACTCGCAGTGGAATTCAGCTGATAGCTATAACCATTTCCACTTTTCCATCGCCCTGTATTGTTGAAAGAGATGTAAAAGACAAATTCATTCATCCATATTCATCCATTTATCACTTCTCTGCAGCCTTTAAATACTTATATACAGAGAATTAAAGATAGCTGATCAATTACAGTATTTACTTTAAATATTAGGATGCTTTAACTCCTGACAAAACTGGTCTTAAAACTTGAACAAGTCTATTTCTATTTAAAAACTGCTAGACAGAGTGGCAAATAGTGTAGACCCTGATCAGATGCCACATTCTATGGCATCTGGTATGGGTCTACAATGTTTGATAGACCTCTCGTCACAATACTAAAGGTTATTATGGTAGAGTTTAACAGCAAATGAAATGATTTTATGGATTAACTATTTCAGACTGCCTTTTCTAATGAAAAGCATGTTTACATATTGTCCAACATGGTGTGCAAGTCTTCATGTACAGTCTTACTACGACATGTATGCTAAATATTTAGGCAGAAATACTTGATCTAAAAGTGTAGACCCAGTTCAAACTGCTGCTGATCAGGGTCTGCTTTATTTGCTGTTCAGTGAGTCAGCATAATTAGCCTTGGTCCTACTGAACCCAGATATGCTCTGCCTTTGCAAACAGTGAAGATCCAGATGGTACATAAGACATTTAAGTTACTGCTTCTGTATAGCTGTTATCATAATCTGTGTAGCAATATCTAGGGTACATGGAGCTCTCAAGCCCTGGTCGGCAATCCATCTAGGAGTTGGCAACTCCAAACAAAAAAAACCCTGCATACCTGGATTTGCCTGTTCCAGTTATGTAAAATCTGCTTCGCCAGCTGGGGCGGAAGAAATCATTACTATGATTCAATGGCCCAAATGGCGATGCAGCAGCATGTTGTGGAGCATGGAGAGCATGACAAGGCACAAAAGAAGGCACAAAAGAAGTCATGGTCATCCATTGCATCCGGGCTTAGCTCCGGATGTCCTGACACTGTCTTGCCTCTGGATCCAGTTAGGTCAGGATGAGAGAGTGACTGAACATTACAGTCGAACTTCAATGGCTCGAACATCTTTGGGGCCACAGAAAATTGTTCGAGACATGGGTAGTTCGAGCCACTGCGGGTTAATCATAGTGCCAGGTCAGGAAGCAAATAGCGATAATTTAGGGAATTTTTCCTCGATTTTCTACACAATAATTGTATGCTAAGTGAACTCATTAGAATCACCTCGATGAAGTGATTCTAATGAGTACACACAACATACAATTCCATGATAAAATAAGAAAAAAAGATCCCTTAGTATCTGTTTTCTTGCGCTATTGGAAGGATTTTGTAGGGACTGAAAAACGAGTTCGAATCATCCACAGTAAACGAGCCATCCGGGTTCGAGCCATTGAGGTTATACTGTATGTCCATTTTACTACCTGTTGATGTGTCTGAAAACTGCTGGATGAATGGTAAATAGCGTAGATCCTGATCAGATACCACATTCTGCATCTTATCTGGGTAAAGGCAGATTTATTCATTACAGGCTCTACACTCCCACAGTGACCTTGAGGTCAGTGCCACGCTTAGAGAAATTTTATGTTCACCCTTGTGGTGTTGAATAAATTAAGACGCCATGCCCAGATTACTTGATCCGACTTGTAGATACAAATTCGCATACTTATTGACAAACAGTGCAGAACCAGTTCAGAAGTCAACTGATCTAGATCTACACTATTTGCAAAGGCAGGGCATATCTGAGTTGATACATTATGATTCATAAACTGTTCTATTAGAAAAGGGGGATTAAAAATATGTACAAATGGTCATGGTCCGTAAACCAAAATGACCGCCATGCACATATACAGCTCCCTCAGACTTATAATGGGGAAAACTTAAAAACAATCTTCTTCTCAGAAACCATGAGGCCCACAGCTTATATATTTAATATGTAGCAATATTTAGTGGTCCCCTATATAAATCCTGCAAATCAAGCCCCTGGGGAGCAAACTGACCACGCCCTGGTGGTCATTAGTTCCCATAGACTTATAATGGGAAAAACTTTAAAAACAAATCTTCTTCTCTGAAACCATGAGGCACACAGCTTATATATTTATTATGAAGCAATGTTTAGTGGTCCCCTACATAAATCCTGCCAATCAAGCCCCTGGCGTCCGAATAGGCAACGCCCCAGGGGTCATGTTTATACAGAGACATACTGCTGAAGAACTTTAAAATATCTTCTTCTCTGAAACCATGACGTCCAAAGCTCAAATATTTGGTATGTAGCAATGTAAGTAGTCCCGCACATAAATCCTGCCAGTCAAGCCCCTGGGGTCCAAACTGGCAACACGCCAGGGGATCATATGCTTATAAAGAGCTGTATAGCTAAAGAACCTTCAAAATCTTCTTCTCTGAAATGAGGCCCGGAGCAAACAGATTTAGTATGAAACAATGTTATGTGGTCTCATACATAAATCCTGCCAACTATGCCCCTAGGTCCAAATTGGTCGCACCCCTGGGGCCATTAACTCCCATGGACTTTAAAAGGACTAAAAAATCTTCCCTCCTGAAACCATGAGGCCCACAGCTAATATATTTTGTATATAGCAATCTTTATTGTTCCCAAGATAAATCCTGCCAATCAAGCCCCTGGGGCCTAAACTGGCCACGCCCCGGGGTTCATTAGCTCACATAGTCTTATAATGGGAAAACTCTTCTATAAAACAATGAGGCATACAGCTTATATATTTAGTATGTAGCAATGTTTAGTGGTCCCCTACATAAACCCTGCCAATCTGACCCCTGGCGTCTAAATTGGCCACGCGCAGGGGTTCATTAGGTCCTATAAACTTATAATGGGAAAAACTTAAAAATTCTTCTTCTGTGAAATCAAGAGGCTCGCAGCTTATATATTTAGTATGTAGCAATGTTCAGTGGTTCCCTTCATAAATCCTGCCAGCAATGCGTCTTGGGTCCAAATTTGCCACAGACCAGGGGTCATTAGCTCCAATAGACTTATAATGGGATAAAAAAAAATAATAAAAAATAAATAAATAAATAAAAAACTTCTCTGAAATCATGAGGCCTACAGCTTATACATCTGGTATGTAACAATGTTTAGTGGTCCTCTTCATAAATCCTGCCAAAAAGTCAAGCCCCTCGAGCCTTAAATTCGCCACGCCCCAGGGGTGGGGGGGGGGGGGCGGGGGGTGGGGGGGGGCGGGGCATTAGCTCCCATAGACTTATAATGGAAAAAAACACAAACAACTTAATAATGTTTTTCTCTAAAACCATGAGACCCACCGCATAAATATTTAGTATGTAGCAATGTTTAGTGGTCCCCTACGTAAATCCGGCCAAACAAGCCCCTGCGGTCCAAACTGGCCACACTCCAGGGGTAATATGTATATACAGAGCAAAATAGCTAAAGAACCTTCAAAAATCTTCATCTCTGTGATCATGAGGCGCAGAGCTAACAGACTTAGTATATAGCAATGTTATATGGTCTCCTACATAAATCCTGCCAACCATGCCCTGGGTCCAAACTGGCCACGCCCCAAGTGTCATTAGCTCCCATAGACTTATAATGGGATAAACTTAAATAAATCTTCTTCTATGAAACCATTAGGCCTACAGCTTATATATTTAGTATGTAGCAATGTTTAGTGGTCCCCCACATGAATTCTGCCAATCAAGCTCCTGGGGTCTAAATTGGCTATGCCCCGGGGATCATTAGCTCCCACAGACATAATGGGAAAAAAAAATCTTCCTTGAAAACATGAAGCACAGAGCGTATATATTTAGTATGTAGTAATTTTTAGTGGTCCCTTACATAAATCCTGTCCCATGGACCCAACTGGCCATGTCCAAGGGGGTCATTTTATTATATAGAACTACAGTTGACTCTCGTTATCTCGACCTCGCTTATCTCGAATAACCGCTTATCTCGAAGTGAAAATCTGGTCCCTGCCTAAACATGAAAATCTAACAACAGGTAAAAAAAATATTGTAGAAAAGAGGTGAAATTCCTCTTTTCCACAATATTTTTTAATATATCTCTAATTTCAAGAGTCCAATAGCATATATATTTGTTAAATGTGGTTGTTCGATTTTTTTCCCTCAATTCTGCAAATCTGATATCTCGAAGTATTTCAGAGAGTCCCTTGGAATTCGAGATAACGAGAATCGACTTGTATAGTTAAAGAATAGAAAGGAAGCCAATGATCAGGAATCGATACAATTATCCCACACCTCCCACAGAGACATCAAAGGGAAAGAAACACAAATACGAAATAACTGGACCCTAATGGAAACATCACTAGCAGAAAGCCAAACGGACAGTTACGTTCCCACAAAGTGGCCAAATGGCTATCCAAAACAAAAAGATGTAAGCGGCACACACATTCAAAGACTACTATAAATAAAAATAAATCATGTCAGAAGAGCCGCCTTGGAACGGTCAGTGAAAAGTATTTCACTGGAGGGCTTAAATCGATTTTACGTGGCCACAATCCTCGCCCTCACTTCTGCCGCGGTTGGGGCTTGACGATATGTCTTTGGCTTGGCCCACCGTGGTTCAACTATTGGTTTTCATTTACTCTTGCATACAGTAGAATTAGCCATGAGTACTCGTCTTTGTTTATTATAGTGATTCATTTGATTTTTGTGTTTTCGCTTTTATGCATTGACTGAGTTGGGAGCCTTTATGCGAACCGAATTTTTATGTGTTTCTGTATTAAGAGTAGCATCGGGACCCAGGGTGAAGTTAGCTAGCTGTAAAAGTGCTTTAAACCCCCCGGTGGTTTACTCTACTGACCGTTCTAAGGCGGTGGTCCCGGTGATAGTCTTACTCTTTGTTGCGTTGTGGTTTATTCTACGAGGCGATTTGTTGTATGTCTTTCTATGTGTCATTTTGTTCTTGTGTTTTTCAGTCCTTTTAGTATTGCGATTACCTCGCTTGGGGAAGAGAGAGCTAATCTTAGTGCTTTTCGTACGTTTGGTTCGATTTGTGCTTGTTTGGATTTGTCGGTTTTCTCTTCCTCTTGGGGTCTGGGAAGGGCTGCGGTTTGTGATTGTGGCACTCCCTGAACTTTTCTCTTACCTTTTTTTAGACACATAATTTGTTCAGTCCGCGTAAGGCTTCCTAACTCATCAGTGCTACATCTCCGAGAACACAAAAAAATCAACAAATTAAAGAGATGAAACAATGATGAGGACTCGACAGCACGAAACAACTGAAATGCTAGAGTAAAAGAAAACCAACATTAAGACTCCGTTGGGCCCGACCAATGATAGAGCATCAAGTACCAATCAACATTACCCAAAATTAAATTTAAAGTAAGCCTTTAAAGAACCCTAAAAAATCTTCTGTGAAGACATAAGGCTCAGAGCTAATATAGTTTGTATGTAGAAATGATTAGCGGTCTCCTACATAAATCCTGCCAACCATGCCCCTGGGTCTAAACTGGCCACGCTCCGGAGTCATTTATTAATATAGAGCTATATAGCTAAAAACTTAAAGACACATTTTGGATTGCATAACACCCTAATGACTCCAAGCAGATTAGGATAAGAAATCTTTGGTGACTTGGACAGGTAGGGGCCTGATAAGGGGAAATTAGATTAAGTGTCGGCAAAGTTTATGATAAAGACAGGGAACATATGGGAAACGGATAAGATGGGTATTTGGTGACATTTTGAATTTTTTTCTGTTTATTCAATAAAATAGATGTGGTTGCTATTCATTAGATTTGCCGCACCAAGGCAGTTCTAATTAATACCCACAACATGTTGTATGGAAAAATACAGAAACTTATGCTTATAGGCTAATTTATCATCAAATGTCCTCTTTGTCTGCTTCTTTGGATCAAATACAGTAAAATAGTAAGATAGACAGTATTTTATTTATTTATTGATAGAGAAAAGCTTTATGGCATACACATTCTAAATTGTCTAAGAACTTTCCGACATATTCCATGATGTGTTGTTTAACTGAAGTAAAAATCACATCTACATGTAACTAAAATCTTTACATTTTCAGTCATACAGTTTTGTTTGCCAACAACTGATCACAAAATACAATATCAATAAAATTCCAGCAATAGCACTGTTTGAGTAACTTGGTAAAAAGATAATCGCTGAAAGGTGTAATAAATAAATAAATCCATTTTGTTCGGAAAAACATCATTTCATCACGAAAACATACCTATATAATTTCTACCCCCTTAAACCCCACTTTTATATAGTAAAACTGGGGTTTACAGGGGTATACCTTATTTTTCTTATTTTTGCTCAAAAACATAGATTGTGGGTACTTGTTAGAACCGCCTCGGCGAGGCGGTTCTAACGAGTACCCACAATATATGTTTTTGAGCAGAAATATGAAAAATATCTGACTTTTTTATCTGAAAATTTTCAGTTTTTGGAGGTGAAATTTTCTATATATTTGAATAGGCGTGTTTTCGTAATGTGGAGCATCCCCGCAGCCTGACATGTCTGTGCTATTTGGACGAAGAATCAGTATATTTTTAAGAGCATGTGGTGAAGACTGTTCAGACTGCGCATATGTGCAGGCTCTTATGAATATTCACTGAACATAGAGACGATTTTGTAGAAATAACTGGGTTTCAGGAAATTTAGTTTGTGAAATTGCACAAAATAAATATTCAGAATTTGGATACAATTATCTTTTTTTTATTAAACACGTGAACAAATTAAATGCAAAATTTGCACATGAATTTATTTGGTTCCAAAGTTGCATATTTAATACTTCACAATTACATGAATTATCCCTTACAGGGCCCCACCTGGGGAGACTTAACATCCTTGTAATCACCTCATAATTGCTTAGATAAGATAAGCCTTCGACGTGCACTTTTTTATTAGGACTGTAGATTGGGGCTGATCATGGGAGTGGGGTCTAGCCAAAGAAGGGAAAAAATGTGTCTATAAGGAAAAACTAAAAATGTGTCACTATGACACAGATGGCCCCGCCCAGGGCATCCTCACCCATACGCAGGCATTTTGCAAAAAATGAAGTTGAAAAAGGGCCATAATAAGTCTCATAATAATTGGCAGATTTTACCATAAATCGAACTTGACCATATTTAATGATTATATACCTGTATATAAAATATGAATCCAATACACCAATCTTTTTTTAAAAAAATATCGGAAGGAAAACATTTGTGACGGTGAAAAAGGGCCATAACTCCCATAATAATGGATGGATTTAACCCTAAATCGAACTTGACCTCTATTTTATGATTATATACCTGTGTGTTAAATATGAATCCAATACACTAATGTTTTCAAGAGATATCAAACGGACGGAAGGAAAACATTTTTAAAGGCGAAAAAGGGCCATAATAATGGGTGGATTTTACCCTAAATTGAACTTGACCTCTATTTTATGATTATATGCCTGCCAGTGTGTGTTAAATATGAATCCAATAATTAATGTTTTCAAAAGATATCAAACGGAAACTATTTTCAACGTTGAAAAAGGGCCGTAACTCCAAAAATAATTGGTGGATTTTACCCTAAATCGAACTTAACCTATATTTTATAATTACATGCTCGTGCTAAAATATGAATCCAATTCACAAATCTTTTCAAAAGTTGTGGATCGGAAACCATTTTTCAAAGTTGAAAAAGGGCCATAATTCCCAATTCCCAAAATAATTGGTGGATTTTACCCTAAATCGAACTTGACCTACATTTCATGATTATATACCTGTGTATAAAATTTAAATCCAATACACTAATCTTTTCAAAAGATATCAAAACCATTTTTCAACTATTTTACTGTTGAAAAAAGGCCGTAACTCCAAAAATAATCGGTGGATTTTACCCTAAATCGAACTTGACCTACAGTTAAAAATATATGCTTGGGTATAAAATATGAATCCAATACATTAACCTTTTCAAAAGTTATCGAAAGGAAACCATTTTTCAAAGTTGAAAAAGGGCCATAACTCCCAAAATAGTAGGTGGATTTTACTCTAAATCGAACTTGACCTACATTTTATGATTATACACCTGTGTATAACTTTAAATCAAATACACTATCTTTTCAAAAGATAACGAACGGAAACCATTATTCAAAGTTGCAAAAGGGCCATGACTCCCCCAAGAATTGGTGGATTTTACTCAAAATCGAAGTTGCCCTACATTTTATGATTATATACCTGTGTATAAAATTTCAATCCAATACACCAATCCTTTCAAAAGGTATCGCACGAAAACCATTTGTGTTACGTTCGGGACGGACGGACGGACGGGACGGACGTACGTACGGACAGCAGTGAAAATGGCGGGGGCATAAAAAACTTCTCTTAAATCAAAGGGCCCTAAGCAGGTGTGATCATCATGAATCTTGCTAAAAATGTTAGTCTTTATAAGTCCTAGGTCAAGTTTGGACTGGGTCACCTATGACGTATATTTCACGATCCAGTAACTTTCTTATGTTTTTTTTTCCGTTTAGGTTAGTTTCTCAGTAACTGTTGGTCCCAGAGCAGTGATACTTGGCACTTGCAGACATCTTAGCATGGCCTCTTAAATGCAGTCATCTATATTTGATCTTGTCCTATGTTCCACTGTCCACTGACTTTGTTAAGTTTATGCATTTAGGTCTGCCAGTGATACTTAGCACATACGTTACTTCTTAGCATGACCCCTTGAGTGTAGTCATTCATACAGTCATTTGGTTAGTTCCGGGTAAGGTTATGCTTCACAACGATAGCCAAATAACTGGCTGATCAAAACTTGATTTTTTTTGGCTGATACAGAGTACTATTCTTCCTTGAAATACCACACTAAAGAATTTGTCAATCGCCTTTGGTTATCTGCCCTTGCGATGACTTTGAAGTACACCACTGATCTGGCTAGTTCCGAATAGTTTTGCTAGTTCCGAATAATGAATGAGGGATCTGTTGAAACGTTCCTCGGAAAATGCAATGGCCTCTATATATTACTTTATTAATTTCTATTATGTGTAACGGAGAAAATTAATTCAGTATAAAGACATTTGTCACAAAGGGACAGGTTCACAAAGAACTTTAAACCGGCCCTGTAAGCCAAAATCGCATAATTCATTGCGTAACGATTTTTTGGCACGTACACCCTCCTTACTGCAAGATTTAGCTCCTATTTTCTGGATTTAATTATCTGTCCAAAGTGAGGTTTAAGAAGTTGAAAGGAGTATGCGCATAAGGTCCTATTTTACCCCCTTCTGTAGCCCGAGAAATAAAATAAGCTTGCAGTAAAATTATGCGTTAATTAATCCAATAGTAGCTAGTGTTCAGCGCCGTACTTCGTCAAAGTGCAGATATAAATATATAAGCGACGACATGAGAAAACCGGTCTTCGAGGTTTTCAACCAATTAAGACTCAGACCGGCCTACTCAGCCATAGATTGGCTAGCTCTGCCACAGCGCCGGATTAACTAGTCCTGAAAGTTTTGATAGGTAGTATACTGTCTAGACAGCGAACAACAACGGTGCTGATCAGTCTGCGCAGACGCACAAACTATATGTCTTTCTCAGAGATGCCTTTGTTGTTCGAATATGGCATAAAGCCGGTTATCTCATGACGAGGTTAATATTTTCGCTTCAATGGAACTGACTGAATCGGATGCACAAATTAGCGATCGATTAATGGTTGAAATCAAGCACTTTGTTTAAAATCCTTGCAGGGAGCATTTAAGCAGATGTTGAAAAGCATGTTAAACACAATAATTGAACAAAAAAGATGTCATAATACTCAGGTGAGCGTTACGGGGCCATCATGGTCCTCTTGTTTCCTATGACGACACACCCTGCGCACATTACATGTCATAAGGTATGTTTTCTTACGTTAATACCGGCCTGTGCGCATGTATATGTTATAAGGTATATTTCCTAACGTTGACACCGGTCTGCGACCGGCCTGCGCGCATGTATATGTTATAAGGTATATTTCCTAACGTTGACACCGGTCTGCGACTATGCACGTCAGAAGTTATTGTTTTTCACACAATGATGAAGGCCTGCGTACATGCACATGGTTCTTAATTTGACACCGGCCTGCGTGGGTAGATTCAAGTCGTTGCTATATGCTAATATCTGACACCGGCCTTGATTTGTATATCATACGACACGAGTCGATAAATTTAAGGTGACCGGATACACTTGGTATATGTTTTACAATTGATGACAAGGGAGACAACCTGTGCGACTTCATATTTGCATTTCTGCCTTGTGGAAAGGGCTCTGTCTAAAATAAAAACATTTGCTCCCTGCTGGAGCAAATTTTTCCCTTTTAGAGTAAACCCCTTTTGAGAAGGAATACAAAACCATTTGGCTAGAGTTTTCTCCCTTGAAAGTGTATTTATTCCACTTAAAGAGGCATTGTTAGCTCAGATACCTATTTGTTCTGGCTGGATATAGAATGGATGGCAAAGTTTGAACTACCATCTACCACCTCATTTTAAAAATGAACACATACACTAGCAGTTATTGTAAGTGTGAGGGCAATGAATTAAAACTGAAGCCCTCGAGAATTCCAGAGTTATTACGTTACCGTGCTGGAGTTACTCCAGATAAAAAAGCATTCGTCTTCTTGTCAACACAAGCTCGACGAGAAACGTTCACTTGGAGAGAGATCTATGACCATTCATATCAATGTGCAAAGTCACTGGTAGAGTTTGGGATAAAACAAAAGGACATAGTAGCTATTGCCTTCAGAACTAGCCCTGAATGGTTGTTTGTTAATTTTGGAAGCATTCTAGCAGGCGCCATACCAATGGGCATTTCATTTACGTATAAAGACGGAAGCGACGTCATTGCACTATTGTCGCGTCTACAAACCTGCAGCGCTTTGTTTTTAGATCCAGGGGAGGACAATGATATCTGGAATATTTTCAGGAAACTAATTGACACATGTGATAAAGACGGAAATTTAAAGAGCGCAAAAATTCCGTCACTTAGTCGACTCGTGTGCTTACATGAACCAGAGGAATCAAGAAATATTCTCACTCTGGATAAATTGAGAACTCTTGCGAATGACGATACGCAGCTACCTGAAGTGGCTGAAGACGACCTTGTTGGTCTTTTCCAAACTTCCGGAAGTACAGGGGTACCAAAGATCATTGTCCACACACACAGATCGCTCAGCTACTTTGCACATTATAATACAGGAATAGGATTGATAGAGGAAGACGTTTTGTTCAACGATCGTCCATTTAACTGGCTGGGAGGTTATCCTAAAAATATATTCACTGGTGAAACCCGCGTTACCAGATCTGGAAACTGCAAGGTTCCAGAGGATTTAGCTCAGTTTATTCATAACGCAGTATTACAAGAACGCTGTACCTTCCTATTTTCCCTGCCACCGCTTCTCTACGATATCTTGCAAAAAGGGGTAAAGTATTGTTTGAAAATTGTTATCATTATTTTTTTATATTTTAATATATATAAAATAACATCAAATAAATAAATAATATATATATAAAATTTTGCAAAAGTGCGAATTTAGGAAAAAAGCGTTTGTTTTGCAGGTCCGGAGTTGCATAAATAGGACTTTAAAATGGATAAAAAAAATAATGATTATTCGACATCAGGATAGCTAAACAATGAACTTTAATAATAAGACTTTATTCATTTGTATGAAACTTTTGCAAAAGTGTGAGTTTAGGTCTTATAGTAGGTTTGGAGTCTCAAAAAGCACTTTTTTGGAAAGCGCATAGGACTTTGAAAATGAAAAATATCGTCATTAATCTAATTCAGTAAGCTAAAAATACAAAACTAAACTCATTCGTATCATTAAACTCACGAATACGTAGGCATGGAGGAATTTACAACAAATTGAAGAATACAAACAACTTATATTTTAGAATCAGTTTGAAATATTACGGAATTCAATTACCAATCTAATCCGGAAGCCGAAGCAAGATTATTTCAACAAGTTTGAAAGTATCTCACCGGTGAAACTCTTAATTCTAAACTCAAAGCAAATCTTAAAACTTGGAAAAAACCTCACAAATGATACCTATTTTTATTATCAACAATGGATATGCTGAAACTGACCTCCAAAAAGCAAATGTGATGCATGGATGCTTTTCTTTCCGCTTTGTAGTTGAGGATCATCTCTGAACATTATTCTATATGTACGTCTGGAAATCTTCGGGATCAGTCCTCAGACTGTCCAAGACGTCTTTGATGGCCTTGGTTCAAGCAATGTTAGTTGGCCTGATCTTATGAGTCCTCGACCGCTCAAAGAGGGTTCGCCTATTTTTGCAGAGCATTACTCCATCATATTCTTCTTATCTTCGGCTAGGTGACGTTCCATCTTCTAGGAAAGAATAAAATGTCACAGCAATACACAAAAAAGATGATCGGTCCAAACTTTCGAATAACAGACCGATATCATTACTCTGTCACCCAGGCAAAAGCATTCCAGTAAGCATTCTACATAAACCTATAGCGGGCCATTATCGGCGCGTCAGTGTAGCTGACGGGTCCGATAACGGCCCGCTATAGCTTTATAAAGAACGCTAGCTTGGATAGAACGATGCATACATATTCTAAAATTACATTAACGAACACAAACTATTAACTCCCTTCCAGTCTGGCTTTAACTTAGGGGACTCCACGACCTTCCAGCTGCTCCATATCCGCACCCCCACCCCCACCCCACCTACACACACACGCTTTGTTTTTCGAAGCTGTTGATAGTGGAAAGGAAGGTCGTGTGTTCTTCTGTGATATAAGCAAGGATTTTGATAGGGTTTGGCACCGAGAGCTTATACACACACTATTAGATATTGACTGCTCCGATGAACTTCTATACTGGTTCTCTAGCTATTTATCCAACAGACGACAAATGGTTATCCTCAACGGTCAGACACCTGAATGGACATATGTCCAAACCAGTATGCCCCAAAGATCAATCTTTGGACCGATATTATTTCTCTTCAACATAAATGACATTGCAAACGAGCTCCATTTATCAGTTACTGTTCGCAGAGGATACAAGCCTATATAGATTTGTTGAAAATCCGAACACTGCAGCGGTCATTTTAAATCACGACCTGAACCGTATCGCTACATGGGCTGTGTAGTGGCTGGCTAATTTGAACGCTGCCAAAACTATTTACCAAATCCTAATATTGAAACACAACTCGATCCTGTATCCACCCCTGTATAAGAACGGAACACTCATCACTGATACTTCAACAATATCACAACAGCCGCCTGGACTAGATTGAATTTGTCACATTCGAAATTTGAAATTAATAGACATGCCCTCAAAAAAATGTATATCTCATTTATTAGACGTTTGCTAGAATGTAGTAACGCAGTTTGGGACAACACCCCTGTAGAAAGTAAAGAGCAGTTAGAGGCAGTACACAACGAAGCAGGGAGAAACATAACAGGTGGAACAAAACTTTGCAGCATAAAGAATCTCCTTGATGACCTCGAGTGGGGATCTCTACAAAAAAACGTAAGAGAAAAGTCCAGGGAGTGCCACAATTACAAACCGCAACCCTTCCCAGACCCCAAGAGGAAACAGACAAATCCAAGCAAGCACAAATCGAACAAACGTACGAAAAGCATCAAGATGAGCTCTCTCTGTTCCCCAAGCGAGGTAATCGCAATACTAAAAGGACTGAAAAGCTAAGCGTGCGAAGCAAAACTAATTATCTGTTATAAAATGGTTAACGGCCTTACACCTGGAAATCTCAAATCTCCTATCGCACCAATTGTTCAAACTACTACTACAAAAATTTGTATAAGCTGAGAAATTCCTGCGGTCTTTGCAGCATACTTGTTTTACAGTTCATATATTCCATCAACAGTATGCCTGGAATGATCTTTCACACGAGATTAAGGCCGCACAATCAGTTTCTTCGTTCAAACATCGACTAAATAATGATCTGAAGCACACACACACACACACACACACACACACACACACACACACACACACACACACACACACACACACAACTCAGAAATATTACAATATAGGGTATCATATTGGCCAGATCTTGCATGCAAAACTTAGAATGCATATTGACTTAAATGTACATTTCTACAGGAAAATATCGTCCCTGCTCCATCATGTCTATGTGGATGGTTTGAAAGTACTTATCACTTCTTTTTCCAATGTCCCAACTTTGTAGCAGTCAGAAGATATCTTTCTAACTATTTTTGTATAGCTTCATCCTCTGTGTTAGAGAATAAAGCGTTATTTTTTCAAGTCCAAGAGTTCATGATACATTCTAAACGGTTTGTTTACATGTTCTAACAAAGATACACATCAAGCGGCTCCAAATGATGAATTAAACAGACTTTCAATAAATATGTAATTTAATTCAAAAGGAAACTATCTCGGTTATTGCCGATCGATAGCAGACTGATATACTGTATTTGTTGAGCAAATTTAACACAAATACTCATTTGAGCATTATAATAACAACTGTTTATACTGTTCTCATCACGAAAACACGCCCATATAATGTTGACCCCCTTAAACCCCACTTTTATATAGGGGTAAACATTATTTTTCTTATTTCTGCACAAAAATAGATTGTGGGTACTCGTTAGAACCGCCTCGGCGAGGCGGTTCTAACGAGTACCCACAATCTATGTTTTGAGCAGAAATATGAAAAATATCAGAGTTTTTTATCTGAAAATTTTCTGTTTTTGGAGGTGAAATTTTCTATACCTTTGTATAGGCGTGTTTTCGTAATGCAAGGAAATTCTCGATACATATACCTATGTAAGAATAACTGCGGCATGTCCTCGCTTATTAACAATATAAATCATCGTTTCCTCCATGGCAATGTAGTTGATTTTAAATAATAATAATAATAATAATAACTATTATTATAATTATTAATATTATTTAAACTTCATAAACATACTATGATATTATCTACTACTCGCGTATGATAAATTTGCCTTAATTTCCTTATCAGGAGATGATTTATATAAGCTTTCTAGCTTTTTATCAAACCCTGTATCACAAACAATTATGTGAGATGAACTTAATTGAATAAATAGTGCTTGTACCAACTCATTTGTACGAACATTTTGTAAAAGTGTGAATGTTGGGATTTTTTTTTTTTGCGATTTCGGCGTCGCAAAAATACTTTTTTTTTTGTTTCAACACATTTTATTTCATTGAAATCACAAAACAGTAATACATACACACAGTACTCATTAGGATTTGAACGAAAGCATACTGCTTATTTAGTTCATCTCCTAATACATACAATATCTATTGTGAACAATTATGGCAAAAGCATATTTATAGAGTAAGCAGATGGTTATATAAGAGACGGAAATCATGAATAGTTACAATAGATTAGCATAAAATGCTATCAACAAAATGTAGTCTAATAAAGCGGGGCAAGAAGGAAAATAAAATAATAATAATAATCGATTTTATTTATAGAGGGTAACACATTTAGTAAACTAGTACTAATCTTCCATGTGGCCCTCTTTTATCCTGGATAGAAACCAGTACTAAGCAATGTGGATAAAGTCTCTTGCTCAAGGAAACAACATTTGCTGTTAGTGGGGTTCGAACCCGGTACCTCTCGATCTCGAGTCCGATGCTTTACCACTGCACCACAGAGAAAGAGTTATAAATGTAAAAAAAACCCCAAAAAACCAAACAAAAACATATGCATAATCCTTAAAATCGGGGAGAGTGGGGAGAGTGGAGATTAATTATACCAAACCTATAGCAGGTTAAGAGCATGGGTAAGGCGTATAAATCCCGGGCAGCTGAGGGATATTCTGTTCAGTTCCTAGAAATTCTATATTATGTATACATATATATCTTTCCAAGACTAAAAAAAAAGTAATCTTTTCGAAACCAATACAAAATCATAATTATAAATCATAATAAATTATAAGTTTATAAGTTAGGCTATAGTGCCAGTAGATCTGTCTTAAAATAATTAACTGTCTTTGATGTATGCTTGCACAGCCTCGAATATACGGACATTTCTTTGATATGGTAAATCATTGTTTCCACGCAACAATCAATAGTTACCCTAAAAAACTGAGAAACAGTACGAATTAGTTCCGCTCGTTGACTTCTGTAAAAGGTGCACTTCAGAAGTAGTGTTCTATTCCTCTGCATCAACCTAACAGTGAGGCTACATTTTTTTTATAAAAAGGTCGTAATTAAGAGCACTACATTTTATTTTCAAGCGACTATGCAAAACCTGTAGCTTTCTATGTCTTATATAAAAATGTCTCGGTACAACTTTTTTATTATGGTTTAAGTGACATTTAAAAGAGTCACCCGTAATTGCGTTTCTAAGGTCATCTGGCTGAGTATTCCAGTCACGGACCACATAAGAAAGGAAGGATTGATAGTATAGTCCTTGTCTTAAGATCATTTTCGTTTCTTAGATGACAACGTGAGATAGAGTTCACTGTTGGTGGTACAAGAGAAGAAAGATAAGCTGGTGAGAGACCATTACACATTTTATAGAAAAGTGTTAATCTTAAGCTCGCCGGGACTATGTCCCTGGAGAGCTTATGTTGTCACCCAGTAGTTGGCGTCGGCATTTATCGGCGTCTGCGTCGGCATTAGCACAATGTTTAAGTTTTCAAAGGTATGCATAGTTTTTTAATTGTTTAAGGTACTGCTTTCATATTTGGCTTACACCTACCTTAGGGTAAGACCTTTCAATAGCATACACCCCTATCCCTAAGTTGGACTCTTTATGTCGGTCAAGGTCAGTTCTTACTTTGTCATTTACACCCAATTTTAAGTTTTGCGTTTAAGTTTTGAAAAGTGTTTGTAACTGCTTAAGTATTCAAGATAGAGCACTGACCCCTTCCTCAGTTTGACCTTCTGCCTAGGTCAGTAAGGTCATACTTTGTCATTTAAACCCATGTCCGAGTTCTGTGTTTAAGTTTTGAAAAGTGTTGTAACTGCTGAAGTATTCAAGATATCGCTTTAATATTTGGCCCACACCAACGTCAGGGTACGAACTTTCAATAGCACACACCCTTTCTCAGTTTGACCTTCTGCCTAGGTCAAGATCAGTCATACTTTGTCATTTAAACCCATGTTTGAGTTCTGCGTTTAAGTTTTGAAAAGTATTCGTAACTGCTGAAGTATTCAAAATACTGCTTTAATTTTTGCTCACACCTACCTTAGGGTAAGAATTTTCAACAGTACACACCCCTTCCTCAACCTAGGTCAAGGTCAGGTCATACTTTGTCATTTACAGCTGTGTTTAAGTTTTGAAAAGTGTACATGACTGCTGAAGTATGTAAGATATAGCTTTCATGTTTCGTCCACACCATCCTAAGGGAATCAACATGTAAGATATAGCTTTCATATTTTGTCCACACCAACCTAAGGGAAGACGTTTCAATGGCATACACCCCATCCCTCAGTTTGATGTTCTTCAGACATCATACTCCATCATTTACAGCTATGTTTAAGTTATGCATTTAATCTTTAATATTTAAAGAGTGTTTTTTTATCCGATCAGCCCTTTCCAGCGAGCTGCGTTGTCTTCTTACAACTCTTGTTGTTTCTTTCTGCAAGCTTCTAAGGTTTCCCGTCCTATTTCATTGTATAAGCCTGAATGAAACTAACTTGGTTGCACCAGTTACATTCCTTGTCGCTTCCAACTGTATCTTTTCTAAATTTTGCGTTCCTTGTAGAGTACAATTATCCCAAACTCCACTGCCATACTCTAGCAAAGGACGAATAAAAGAAGTGTATATAATGTCTAGTGATTTACGGTCTAAATCAAATTTAAAAAAAAAAAAATCCTCATTATATTAAACCTTGCCCAAGCTTTTTCTGAAATGTATTCAATTTGCTTTCTCCAGGAACAATTCTTTGAAATATATAGCCCACAATGCTTATGAGCGTCAACCTCTTTTACTGATTGATCCTGCATGTAGACCGGTGGATGCAAGGTTTGATTATGTTTTCGAGAAATAAGAAGAGATTGAGTTTTTAAAGCGTTAAAAATAACTAACCACTCTTTCACTAGATCTGTGTTTAAAATACCTGCTGCAACGTCCGAATTTTCAACAATAATGTATAAAGTCTTATCACCAGCGAAAAGACGGATATTTGAACCTATGTCTTTTACAATATCATTAATATAAAGTAAGAATAAAAGTGGTCCAAGGATAGACCCTTGGGGAACACCAGCGCGAATATAGTTCCAATCCAATTTTGCTCCAGGAATAACTACCCGTTGACATCTATTCTGTAAGTAATCTTCAAACCATCTCAAGAGATTACCGGAAGCACGGGTAAGTGGTGTCACCAGGAATAAAAACAGATTGTAATGGTGTAAGGATATCATTATCATGTAAGTGAGTATACAAGTATTTGAACACAATCAAAGGTCTTATCGATGTTACTAAGGAGAGAGATCAGTCTGTTATTAGAAAGAGTTGAAATGTCTCCGCCTTTGGAAACTGGACACACGTGATTTTTTCCAAATTTCGGGAACATCGGATCGCTGTAGAGACCGGGTAAAAAGAGACGTAAATTTAGAAGAAAGTTCTGTAGCTAATGCTTGTAGTACGCGATTATTAATTTTGTCTGGTCCTGATGCTTTGTCGGGTGGTATAGACAAAAGCGCTGCCTTTACTTACATTTTTTTCGGAAGGTGGAAATAGGATTTCAAAACTGGAAAAAACTCTTTATTCAACATCAGGATAATGGCTACAATAGACACATTAACTTATTTGTAAGGAAGTTTTGCAAAAGTGTGGAAACTGCGTTACCTTTTTTTATTTATTTAATTTATCTTTTATATTTTTTTTTATTTTTTTTTGCAAATGTGTGAACGTGGGAAAAATACGCTTAATTTGCAGCTCCTGAATCGAAAGATAGGACATTAAAAATGAAAATGTCATCAATAAGATAAAAAATAAAATTTATAAATTAAAACTCATTCATTTGGAAATTTTGCTTAAGTGTGAATTTTGAGAAAATAAAATAAAATAAAATAAAATAAAATAAAAATGATAATAATAAAATAATTATAATAATGCGTTTTTCTTTCTTTCTTTTGCAGTACTATAAATAGCATACCTATACAATATGTTTTCTGGTGTTCTTTCGTCTCGGCTCAGTGTGTGTGTGCATTTAGGTTGCCCCCTTGCGACCACCTTTGAAGGGAGGTCCTGGATTGTACACGCGCAGAAGTGATGAGAGAAACGACACGTGCACATGCCATCCCGCTTTTTGTCTTTTTTTCCTCTTTGACACGGCATTACTCCCAGTCTTGGCCAAGGAACCACTTTCTTACTGTTTCTGTATTTTTTGTACATAATAAATACGTGCCACTAGACAGTAGATACTAAATTGGCTGAAATCTTTTTTTAACATGGTTTCGGTATTTGTTCATAGTTATGTGTCGCTAGAATCGGCTTAGAATCAGGCATATCTGTATCGCATAGAAATGCACTAACTTAATACAAATGCAGAAGGTTTTTTTTTATATACAGTCGAACCTCGTTATCTCGAACTCGCTTATTTCGAATTACCGCTTATCTCGAAATGAAAATCTGGTCCCTGTTTTAACATGAAACTATGACAACAGGTAACAAAATAATGTGGAAAAGAGGAGAAATTGCTCCTGAGGAGCAATTTCTCCTCTTTTCCACATTATTTTATATAAGATATACGGGAGTTAGTCCATGAAGAATTTTGAAGAGAATTATGAGTCTGTGCTTTTTTCTCCTGTTTTGGAGAGTTTCCCATCCAAGATCTGTGAGTAGTTACACAGTTTAGTAGCACCGGTTATTATTCGAGCGGCCTCGATATGGATTATGTCGAGTTGCCTTTTGGTCTCTGTAGGACAATTGTCCCACACCGAATCACAATATTCTAGCAGAGGCAGCACATACGCCATATACATTTTTTTCAAGTGACTTTCTACTAACTCTGAACTTAAGAGCTCGGAGGAGGTTAAATCTTGACCAAGCCTTTTCGGAAAAGTTTTTAGTGTGACCTGACCAGTTGCAGGAACTAGAAAGCGTAAGTCCTAGGTGCTTGTGACTATTCGTCTCTTGAAGCATTGTTCCGTTCATAAAAAAGGAGAGGATGAGCTGGTGAGATAATTCTCCTCGAGATGATTATAGAAAGTGTTTTATTAGCATTAAAATTGCCTAACCAATCTTCTGTCCACTGAGAAATAGTTTGCAAATCGGCATTTAAACACTGAGTCGCTGCATTCGGACACTCAACAATGATATAAAGACTAGTATCGTCTGCAAACAACCGAATAGAGCAACCTATATGTTTAACTATGTCATTTATATAGAGAAGAAAAAAAAGGGGTCCAAGAATTGATCCTTGGGGAACACCTACTAAAACTGGAGTCCAATCAAAAGCTTGGCCATTAAGTACAACATGCTGTCGCCGTCCGGAGAGATAACTGGCAAACCACTTAAGAACGTTATCTGAACAACCTATTCCGGACATTTTATGCAGGAGACCCTTGTGCCAGACTCTGTCGAAAGCCTTACTTATATCACAAAAGACGGCGCAAACTTCTATACCTTTATCAACGGTTTCACAGAATGTGAGGAAAGTATGTAACAATTGATATGTTGTGGAGTCGCCTTGGACAAAGCCCGACTGAACAGGAGTTAAGAGCTGATGAGAAGTGACATAATTATACAAATGTTTATGTACACAACGTTCCATGACTTTGCCTGGTGAGCTCAGGAGAGATATAGATCGGTAATTACTGGGTAAAGACTTTCCGTCTTTCTTATGGATTGGCAGTTTTCCAGTCTGAAGGGAAATAACCCTGTTGGAGTGATCGATTAAAGATAACAGAAAACGGGCGGACAAGAACTATAGCACCTTCTTTCAGTAAACGGGGACTGATTAAGTCTGGGCCACTTGCCTTGTTTATTTTCAAATTATGAATACAATCTTTCACATTTTCCTCTGAAATGTTAATAGATTCTATGCGGTAAGGGACTGGGTCTAAGTTTGCGTTATTAAGGGTTGTCTGTGCCATAAAAAAGGCATTCAACATGTTTGCTTTTTGAAGATTATTTTCTGCATATTCCTGATTCATGATCAGCGTAGGTATGTTAGTTGTTGATTGTAAGTTTAAAATTTGTTTAGAGATTTTCCAAAAAAACTTTGGGATCACAGTTATCGGAAGAAAGTAAGCGATCAAGTTTATCATAATATTCTTTTTTTTTTTTTCTTTTTTTTTTTTTTTCTTATTTCATTTACCACGGTGTTACGAACTGTTTTGTATCTGATCCAAGAACGGATGTCATTTGTTCTTCTAGACTGGCGGAAAGCGCGTTTACTTTTCCTAATCTATTGTTTTATGCGACATGTTACCCATGGTTGATCGGATAGTTTTATTGTGATGACTTTGTTCAGGATCGCCTTTTCAGCTGCACTAAGTACAGTCGACTCCCGTTATCTCGAATTCCAAGGGACTCTCTGAAATACTTCGAGATGTCCGTAGCTCGACATATCAGATTTTCAGAACCGAGGAAAAAATAATTCGATTAATCACATTTATAAAAAATTAATATGTAAATAGACTCTTGAAGTTAGAGATATATTGAAAATATTGTGGAAAAGAGGAGAAATTGCTCCTTAGGAGCAATTTCTCCTCTTTTCCACAATATTTTCTACATGTTGTTAGATTTTCATGTTTAGGCAGGGACCAGATTTTCACTTCGAGATAAGCGGTTATTCAAGATAAACGAGTTCGAGATAACGGGAGTCAACTGTATAGCTGTTGAGATGCACTGAACATTGGAATCGATATCATTATCTGTTTGGAGATGCTCGACAAGGTTACATTCCGATAATAATCGACGATATTTGTCTTAGTCGGCTAACTTGTAGTTCCAGATTTTTCTCTTAAAACTTATGGTTGACGGACGTGTAAATTTTAAGTAAATAACGATTGGGCAATGATATCATATTTGATCATGTATAAAGGGATCGAGTACATGCCTTTGCAGATTGTTTGCTGTATTACGGACAAGAACAAGGTCAATCGTTGTTCGGTGTTCGGTAAAGTGTGTCGAGTCTGTAATAATCTGGCTTAAGTGGAACTCGTTCACTAATTCCGTAATTTTATTGTTGCTGTTCAGAGCCATATTAAAGTTAAAATCGCCTGCAATAATAATGTCTACAATGTTTGTGTTGTAAGCTCGATAAACACTTTCTTTTATTAATTCCATGTACGCTAAATTACTGTTTGGTGGTCGGTAAATACCTGCCACGAGTATTTTTTTCGATTTGACAAAAAGTTCGAGCCAGACGGCCTTAAGACCGTTTATCTCCAGGTCGTGGCGACGTTTGCAGGTAATAGTTTCACGTACGTACGCAAGGACACCACCTCCAAGACGATTGCGTCTGTCGTTTCTGAAAGGTTGCGAAAAATTTTCGATGTGGATGGTGGTGTCAGAAATGTCCGGTTTTAGCCAACTTTCAGTAAATATAAGCACGTCGTAAGCATCTGCCTCGCTCCTAATTATATCCATTTTCGGTGCGATGCTTTGAATGTTAAGATGGAATATACTGAGATGATTGGAGAGTATATCGAGTGATGAAGCTGCGATAGTGTGATTCGAGTCAGTATTAATGACGATAGAGTCTGGGCCGGGATTAACTTCAACATCCCCAGACAGAAGAATGAGAGTAAAAGTCCAAAGTACTAGAACAATAGCAAATATGAAAGAGATGAGGGAATGCGTAAAATATGTGCTTTTGGAATACGTTGCCAGTTTGTAAATACGAGGGTGGTTCGTTCTAATTGTTTTTATACATTTCATTGCTACGTTGGAGTGCAAGAATTAAACTGAAATGTGAAAGACTACTACATCCGGTTTTTGAATACATGAGAATAACATGAGGAAAAACAAAAAGTGAAATTTCTTGTACGTCATTCTCTTCCTAGTCCCCATATGTAAAGAACACGACATCCCGTACGAGCCACCTAGGCCGTCTGATTTATAAGGCTTTAACATAATATACTACATAGTAGAAATTGCAGAAAAATCAGCAGGTTCAGATGGCAAGTACGGTGAATCGTATTATAGCTGTACAGCATGGACATCGAATAACGTTTATGCAAGCTATCTACTGATATCCTGTGAGAAGGAGAATGTGGAGTTAGAGAATAGGGATCAGTCAAGGAATGGAACAAAACAAAAATGACAGACAGAGGAGAGAAGAACAAATAGGTTAAGAACATAAATACTACATGAAATGACGAAGTAGCAATTTCTCTTTTCCACATTATTTTATATATATATTTCTAACTTCAGGAGTCAAATTACAAATATCATTTGTTAAATGTGGTTGTTCAATTTATTGTTTTCCTCACTCTCTCAACTCTGATATGTCGAGGTACGGATATCTCGAAGTGTTTCAGTGAGTCCCTTGGAATTCGAGATAACGAGAGTCGACTGTATATATATGTCCGGAGTCGCAAAAATACTTTTTTATAAAGTGTTCATAGGACTTTTAACAACAGCATCATCAACAACAACAACAAAAACAAACAACAACAACAACAACAAATAACAAAAAAAAAAAAAAAAAAGCAAAACCACACAATTATTCGACATCAGCATAATTAAACTATAAAAAGAATAACTCATTCGTATTAAAATTTCGCAAAAAGTGTGAATTAAGGATTCCAAAGTGAGGGAAGCTGATAACCAGTTACATAACACTGTTGTATTGAGGAGAAGTCCCACTTCAGCTTAGATTCTCATTTTGAATGGTCGTCTAAAACCGTTTGACGTTATGTTTCAGTAATTTTTGTCAAATAGACCATATGTTTGTTCCAACTGAGCACATGGCGGATAAAAACACGGCGACTGAAAAGCCTCACAGCCCGATTTAAAGTTATGTTTTATACGTGATTGTTCAAAAAGGATTGAAATACAGACAACAATGATTTGATAACGAATAAAGTACAGTTGACTCTCGTAATCTCGACCTCGCTTATCTCGAATTACCGCTTATCTCGAAGTGAAAATCTGGTCCCTGCCTAAACATGAAAATCTAACAACATGTAAAAAATATTGTGGAAAAGAGGAGAAATTGCTCCTAAAGAGCAATTTCTCCTCTTTTCCACAATATTTTTAATATATATCTCTAGCTTCAAGAGTCCAATTACACATATATTTGTTAAATGTGGTTAATCGAATTAGTTTTTCCTCAATTCTGCAAATCTGATATGTCGAAGTACGGATATCTCGAAGTATTTCAGAGTGTCTTTTGGAATTCGAGATAACGAGAGTCGACTGTATCTTCTCTTATCTTGCTAAGGGGTGCGATAAAGTAGCATATTACATTATGTGACCGCTAGGTTTATTCAACGTTGCATTACGAAAACATGCCTATTCAAGAACTGAAAATTTTACCACCAAAAATAGAAATTGTCAGATAAAAAATTCTAATATTTTTCATATTTCTGATAAAAACCTAGATTGCGGGTACTCGTTAGAACCGCCTCGACGAGGCGGTTCTAACGAGTTCTCACAATCTATGTTTTTGAGCAGAAATAAGAAAAAATATTGTATACCCCTGTAAACCCCAGTTTTACTATATAAAAGTGTGGTTTAAGGGGGTCAATATTATATAGGCATGTTTTCGTGATGGTATTTATAACGTACATAAACTGACTAACGGGCTTAATGTTTGCAATCAATACAAAAATAAAATGTATTTCTTATAATTCTAATCAAGTCATATCTACGTTGAAAACCCACAAACGTGGGTTAAATAGCTCATTTTAACCCATTTATACCGAGTGGACTCTTCTAAATCAATTATTTGGACAGGTCCATTTCTAATAGAAGGAGTGTCTGCTAAGTTTTTCATTATTGCCATATTTTACAGAACTTAACGTATTTAATGAAAACAGTGTAGACCTGATCTAGGTTTATACTGTTTGCTAATGCCCCTTATATCGGACGCTATGCATAAATTGGTGAATATAATACATATGTAATCTAGTAATATCTTCTGTTACATTCTTTTCAAACAGATTCCCTCAGACTGGCCAGTGAGAATACTAAGCACTGGAGGACAACCTATAGCAAAGCATTTTACAAGCTGTATAGACAAAGGTTTGACCAAGAATTTGAATATTATTTATGGTAGCTCAGAAGCCAATTGTGTCTTGTCTAATCTTGTCAGCAAAACGGAGGATTTCATCGAGTTTGCTTGTGGAGTACCATCTGCAGGAGTAGAAATAAAAATCGTTGGAGATGATGGCACTATTGTGCCACCTTACACCCGTGGAGAGATCTATGTCCGTTCAGAAGGCACGTTTAAAGGCTACTTTAATGATGATGAGAAAACCAGGGCCGTACTGACAGAAGAGGGGTGGTATAAAACTGATGATCTCGGATATATGACCGAAAAGGGAATATTTTATGTAGAAGGAAGGAAGTCTGACATGATACTATCTGGAGGATTTAATGTGGCGCCCGCTATTCTGGAGGCGGTGCTGAAACAGTATCCTGGTGTGAAAGATGCAGTGCTCGTGCCAATACCACATGAAATTATGTATCAAGTTGTCTGCGCATGCTTCATTCCACAACCAGGAAGCGACGTGACAGAAGATGGTCTACACCAATATTGTAGAGAGGTGCATGCTGATAAACATTGTTTATTTACAGTTCTACCAAGCTATTACCTTAAATTCGAAGCATTTCCTCTAACAACCACCGGCAAAACATCCAGGAAGCTGCTAACGGTTGAAGCAGTGCATCGTATAAAACAACTAAGTTAACTTTTACCCCTCTCCGGACTAATTCAGCAGACAACAAATTGATGATATTTTTCCTATTTTCTCAGAAAACAGGATTTGACATTTCATGCAAATTATCTCTTCTGGAGATAGTTTGCATGAAATACCAAATCCTGTTTCCTGAGGAAAATAAGAAAAAAATATTTCAAAATTTCGTCTGCTGAAATTTTCAGTCAGAATATTAAGCATTTCCTCTAACAACCACTGCAAAACATCCAGGAAACTACATAGGCAGCTTGAGCAGTGCGTCCTTTAGAACAACAACTTTAACCTTTAATACGCTATGGGCTAATTCAGCAGACGACAAATTGATGGTATTTTCTTATTAACCCAGAAAACAGGATTTACATCTGATACATATTGGAGACAATTTGCATGAAATATCAATTCCTGTTCCCTTGGAAAAATAAGAAAAACAATCTCAAAATGTCGTCTGCTAAAAATTTTACCCAGAGTACTAAGCATTAAATTCAAGGCAATTCCACTAGCAACCACCGGCAAAATATCAAGAAAAATACCTACAGATCAAGCAGCCGGCCTCGGTGGCTCAATTGGATGCGCGTCCGACTGGAGACCAGTCTTTCGTGGAGATTTGCCTTCCGCTGATTCAAGAAGGGCAGTTGTCAGTTTCTGGCGAAATACTGTGCACAATACTGGTTAACCGCTTAAAGGTTTAAGCCCGCCCAGTAAACGTGCGGTTAAATAAACTGACCGCGCTCGACATGACCCCATTGGGTTGACTGGGCCGTAAAACCTCTACACAAACTAACAAACAGATCAAGCAGTGCATCATGTAGGTAAGTGTGCTATGGACTTATTCAGCAGACGACAAATTGGTGATATTTTTCTTATTTTTCCCAGAAACAGGATTTGACTTTTCACGCAAATTATCTCCACTGGAATGTCAAATCCTATTTCCTGGGGTAAATAAGAAAAAAAAAAAAAAATTTCAAAAGATCATTTGCTGAAAGTGTTACCCAGAGGTCTAAATGTTAATGACGACAAATTGGCGATAGGTGAGGCCCTTCGAGGGGTTTTGGGGAACAGGGGAATAAGGCCATTTTATTTCAGGGGAACAAGAGAACAAAAGTCTAAAGCTGAAGGGAACAGAGGAACAAAGGCAATTTTGGGGAACAGGGAACATAGAAAATCAAGATTTCGATTTTTGGGAACAAGGGAAAACGCGGATTTTTTTTCAGGGGAACAAACGAACAGGTACTCCCACCTCCCATCTATCAGGGGAAGAATGGCTTGATATGTCATGTGAATTGTATCCTTTAGAGACAATCTCTTTGAAATACATAGATATATTTTCTCGGAAAAATAAGCAAATATTTCAAAACGTCGCTTGCCAAAACATGTGTTTAAAATTTGCCCTTTTACTATGGGGGTTGGAGACACTTTCGTAGGAGGCAACTCGGTCAAAATTGTTCTTGGGTCCCTTCTGAAGAAGGGTTTACTCTAAAAGTCAAGACTTTGCTCCCTATGGAAGCAAAGTCTTGACTTTTTAAGTAGATCCTATACAGACCCTATACTTGATGTGCAAGAAAGCAAACGGGCTGTCACAAAAGTTGCCTCCCTTGTGAAAAGATGATGGAAAATGTAGCAAATATATCTAATCTGCTTAACCCCGAAACTGCCAAATACAACAGTTGTCGTCTGCTTTGTCATCTGCTTGTGATTTTAAAAGTCATTTTTGCAAACAGTGTAGACCCAGATCAGACTGATCAGAGTCCACACTGTTTGCCTGTATGCAAAAATAGGTTTGAAAAGTTTGCAAGAATATTCAGCAGACGACATAAACAGACGACATTTTCAGAATTTTTTTTTTTTTGGAATTTTAAGGTTTAAGTGCTACCTTAATAAATACAGAAACGTTTTCGTTCCATTGTTTAAATGTATTAACTCCCAAGGCCAATTCAGCAGACGACAAAGTACTCATTCTTATCTTATTCCTCCTAGAAAACAGGATTTGACATTTCATGCAAATTGTCTCCATCCGAGATAATGTTCTTGAAATCAAAATCAAGTATTTGGGCAAAACTAAGAAATATATTTCAATATGTCATCTGCTGATACCTTTACCCAGAGTGCTAAGCGTTAGAAAACATAATGCATTTACCCTAATTCTTCGAACATCTTGACTTCTTATGCTCCTAAAATTTCAACAAATCCATTTTACGACCTGTTGATGTCTCTAAAAACTAGAGGATAAGATACTAGCAGTACAACTCAGTTAGCATTCTTTATAAATCTACAGCGGGCCGTTATCGGCCCGTCAGCTGACGGGCCGATAACGGCCCGCTATAGATTTATGTAGAATTCTTACTAGGGTAGACACTGAAAAGATTCTGCGTTCTTCGGGTTTTGAGATGGACCTTCACTATATTTGCATATGATTGTCGATCCGAAGAGGCCTACTTAGAATAAATAGGATAATGTAAAATCTTGTAGTATCTGACGAACATTACGAAAACACGCCTATTCCAATATATAGAAAATTTCATTTCCAAAAACTGAAAATTTTCAGATAAAAAACCCCGATATTTTTCATATTTTTGCTCAAAACATAGATTGTGGGTACTCGTTAGAACCGCCTCGCTGAGGCGGTTCTAACGAGTACCCACAATCTACGTTTTGAGTAGAAATAAGAAAAAATAATGTATACCCCTGTAAACTCCAGTTTTACTATATAAAAGTGGGATTTAAGGGGGTCAAAATTATATAGGTTTGTTTTTGTGATGATGACAACAGACATATTACAGTACCGTCTTTGTCTGAAGATAATTCAGGGACGTCTTTCCGATCTTTATAAAATAATAATTAATTCAGTGTATTAAAATTGCCTCAACGAGGCGGTTCTAATGAGTACACACAACAGTTATTTTTATGATAAAATGAGAAAACCTTAAAATATTTTTTTGTTTTCTTGAGCTATCAGATGAATTTCCCAGGGACTAAAAACGAGTTCGAATCAGCTAAGGTAAACGAGCCATCAGAGTTTGAAACTAGAAAATGTTTGTAAAACACTATGCCCCGAACATGTTTGCCACTAAAGATAATACAAGGTAAAAATGGCCCTATCTCAAAGGGACATAACTCCTAAAATAGTTTTCAGAATTTTATTCAAAAGTTAATCAGGTCATCTTCTCATCACTACCAATCTATTCATCAAGTTATGAGGCTCTAGCTCCAACAGTTTTTTTTTTTGATATTTTGCTGACAAGGGAAAATGCCCAAGTTTAAAAGGGACATTACTCATGCCCAGAAGCAATAGGCCCCTCCAACTTCCTTCTCATCACTACTTATCTATTTATCAAGCTATGAAGCTCTGGCTCCGTTATTGATATACTGCTGACAAAGGAATAAATCCCAAATTTACAAAGGGCTATTTTTCTTGAAATATTTTTCAGAATTTATTCAAAAGCTAACTAGGTCATCTACTTGTCATTACCAATAAATTTACCAAGTTTCAAGGTTCTAGCTCCAACTGTTTTTGACATATTTTGCTGACAAGGGAAAATGCCCAAATTTACAAAGGACCATTACTCATCAAATATTTTTCAGAATTTATTCAAAAGTTAATCCGTTCATCCATTCATCATTACCAATCAATTCACCAAGTTCAAGGCTCTAGCTCCAACAATTTTGAGGTGTTTTGCTGACAAGGTAAAAATGCCCAAAATTACAAAGGGTCATAACTCATGAAGATTGTTTTTAAAATTTATTCAAACATTAATCAGGTTGTCTACTCATCACCACCAGTCTATTCATTATGTTTCAAGTCTCTAGCTTTAATACTTTTTGAGATATTTTGCTGACAAGATTGCATCTACATGGGCAATAACTCAGGAATGGGGCATAATCCTGCGGAGAAAGAAAATATGCGTTAGCTATTTTTTCATAAGGAATCCATTTAAGAAATTTTAAACAGTAGCATGCACGTGTCTAAAGTTATGTCAAGCATCAAAAAGCGTGACGAACGGGACAGGCGGGCGAACGCCCCAGAAGCAAAATGCCCCTCCAACTCATTCGAAGTTGGGGACATGAAAATGTGCGTAGCTTTTGCATTCGCCAAAGGTACTCTCACATTGTTTAAGCAAATTTCTGGGAAAAACTACCCAAATTTACAAAGGGCCAAAACTCATGAAATATTTTTCAAAATTTATTCAAAAATTAAACAGGTTATCTCCTTATCACTGCTAAACTATTTGCCAAGTTTCGAGGCTCTAGCTTCAATAGTTTCTGAGATACTTTGCTTACAAGATTCCATTCATATTTTTTCAAAGGACCATAACTCAGCAAAGTGGCATAATCATGAAAAGAAACAAATATGTGTCAGCTATTTTTTTTCATGAGGAACCAAAATAGAAATTTCAAAACTCAGCATGCACAGTTCTAAAGTTATGCTATGCATAAAAAAACATGCGATGTAAAAAAAAAAAACAAAAAAAAAAAACAAAAAAAAAAAAAAAAAAAAAAAAAACAGTTACAAAGAGCCATAACTCATAAAGTATTTTTCAAAATTTATTCAAAATTTAATCAGGTTATCTACTCATCACTACCAATCTATTCATCTAGTTTCGAGCCTTTAGCTTCAGTAGTTCTTGAGGTATTTTTGCTGACAAGATTTCATCCATATTTTTTCAAAGGACCATAACTCAGGAAAACGGCATAATTCTGATGAGATAAAAAAAAAAAAAAAAAAAAAAAAAAAAAAAAAAAAAAAAAAAAAAGAACGTGTCAGCTATTTTTTTCATGAGGAATCCATAATTGAAATTCAAACCTCAGCATGCACAGTTCTAAAGTTATGCTATGTATCAAAAAGCATGCAATGTGAAATGCTCAGTTACAAAGGGCCATAACTCATGAATTAGTTTATCTACTCATCTTACCTAATCTAATCATCAAGTTTCGCGGCTCTAGCTTTAATAGTTCTTGAGATATTTTGCTGACAAGATTTCATCTATATTTTTTTTTCAACGCGCCATAACTCAGGAAAAGGGCGTAATCCTGATGAGAAAAAAATACGTGTAACCATTTTTTTTTCATGAGGAATTCATAATTGAAATTTCAAACTCCTAGCATGCACGTTTCGAAAGTTATGCTATGCACCAAAAAGCGTAACAGACGGACGAACGGACAGGCGAAAGACCCAGAAGCAATATGCCCTTCCAACTTCTTCGAAGTTGGGGGCATTATCAGTCATTGAAAGTTTACTGTATTTGATTTTGTAGGAATAATTCATTTTATGTCTTGGTGCAGTATATAGTTCAGCTATATAATTCTCTTTCTCTCTCTGTTTCTCTTTGCCTCTGTCTCTCTGTGTCTGTTTGTCTGTCTGTCTATCTCTCTGTCTCGCCCTCTCTTCGTATAATTCTAACCCCACTTTCAAGCATCATTGGAAATATTGGAAAGGAAGTTTGTACGCATGTTGTGTTAATAAACCGAATAAAAAGTGCTGAATAGAAGTTTAGAGGTGAAGAAAAGGAAAAGATGAAAGCGTTAGTGTAAGTAGAGAGAGTTTAAAGTCAGGTTAAAAACAACTTAGAGGAGGGAGTAACTGATTGACTCCTAATTTAAAGGAGTCGAGATTAGGAACTTGGACGAGATGACCTGGTAAAGAAAAACATACGTTGGGAAAAACGAATATTTGTAATAAGACAAGTGTATGTATTATGGAGGATGCTCAAAATATGATGGAACTGATATGGCCACCAGGCCAAGAACTACCTTATATTAATTATAGCCTGGAATAACCTCAGACACCACCTAGTCCAAAGAAATAAATTGTTGTGATGAAATGTCCGTTTCAGTCTGCGATGATGACGATAATTTGATGATTAACGTCTCTTTCAACATTATGTCAGATGACGTTGCTGGTTTTGCAAGCGAGACAAGTTTCGTGGTTTGTCTTCCAGCACCCCGAGTTCCTTCTGAAAAGGGGTCTACCCAGTAAACACACAATGTCATAGTAACGTTGTGTCGACGTCGCTGCGACGTCATGACGTCGCAGCGACGTCGAAACAACGTTAATACGACGTCATGTGTTTGCTGGGTACTCTAAAAGGATATAATTTACTTCCTAAGGTGAGTAGATCCCTTTTGCAAAGGGCTTTAGTTTACTTGTAAACAAACAGGAAGACAGAAAAGCTGTCTTCCTAGAGAAAATTGGCGGGAAACACTATTTAGTGTGACCGGTGCCCTTTCAGTCCAGCAGACCAAACAGATATCTGTGCAAAAAGTGTAGTTCCATATGAGACAGCTCGTACATGAGCCGTACACTGCTTGACAGTCTTTTTTTTTATTTTAGATTGAAGCGTTTGTGTATCAGTGGACATGTCCAAATTCAAGAATGGGAGAGTTCACTTCAGCAATGCAGGGACAAATAGGTTAAGATGTTTGAGCCCAACTGGCATCAGCCGCACGAGATATTTTACTTTTTCAAAAAATATCGGAAACTGACGGCTCCATGACTATATATACTTTTTTGTACCGAACCTGCTCGGTTGGGAGACTTTTCGGCCGTTTACAAATAAAGTACCATTACAAAGAACATCCAGTGTTGCAAAAGAAATCCCACCAGAGTCGATGTATAGTGGGAGAGGGATCGGGGCTAAATGAGTGTAAAATGATATAAAATCAGGGCGTCAAGTTGTCTGCTTTCGTTGTATCTAGGAATTTTGATCTGTGAAATTGGCTCTTCCTGGACATCTTCTTTCCTGCAGTTTGCTTTCCTTGAATATAGGGATCAAACATGGTTTTTCATGCATTAACACTTGTCAGGTCCCTTGGGAGGTGTTGAAAACCGAGGCCGAAGGCCGCGGTTTTCAACACCTCCCAAGGGACCTGGCGAATGTTAATGCATTGAAAAACCTTGTTCGATCGCTATTACTGCATAAAGAGTGAAAAATTTGTTACATTTCGCGTTATTTCTTGCACTACTTTGTTTCGCCTATTCACCGGTGTCTCGCGAACGCAATTTCCACGGACTATGCTCGTTCTACGGCCGGGCAGTACACATCTCGTAACGGCAGCAAATCTGTGGCCCCGGTACGATCATACTGAAAGTTGCGTAGCCGTGCATTAACAGCGCGTGAATTGCCCTGTTAACACACGGCTTTTCGCCGCTTATTGCACGGCTGTCAATAACGTGCGACACTGCTTTTTATGCAATAATATCGTTTAATGTCATTCCGGAGCTTATTTGGCCTCGCTTTTGAACTAAATACGTATATATCAAAAGGGGGAGTTCCAGCCCATGGAGAATTTACATAGGACTCTGCTCACGCACGGATTCTCATGATATCATGCACAAGTATTGCCTAGGATATGACTGTTGTACTTAAGATACCTATTCCCCTTTATTTATTTCCCTTGCTTAAATAGACGATTTTTGTATAAAATTACATCTGAACATATGGGTACCCCTGAAAAAAACAACAAAAAAACACTCCACCGCTATCAGTACTTGTAATTCAGATGTCAGATTTGCTGATAAAAACACTAAAGTCACTGCTAAAAATGCTTATAGCACACATTTATTTATTTGTATGATATTGGAGCGTTTACGTTTAATTTAATTTCAAGCTGCTCCCCTCCCCCATCCCCCACCCCCACCCCCTTTCCCCGATTTCAACTGCGCAATTATTTTTCGACAAATTGATCTTTAATTTAACAAGGTTCCAGTCCTTGCCAATCTATTATTTCAATGTAAAAATTGACCATGTCTTTCATTTTCACAAAATTTCTTTCAAATTAAAAAACGGTAACATATTTTTTTTAAATTAAATATGACAACCCAGATTTCAGCAAAATGTGAAAAACACACATACTAACTGATCAATTCAGGTGATGTTTTATTTCATTCCGGTTTGGGTTTTTGTTTTAGGTCCATAATAAATTATTCGTGTAAAATCACCTTTTCTGGTAATTACAAAGTGCTATGCAACTCCGAGTAAGACGGGTTATCATATGAGGTGCCGTTTTACTATAAATCCCGTATTTTGAGGTATCACTATTTAGTGATATCACTAAATAGAGATGAATTTGTGATATCACTAAATCGAATTAGTGATATCACAAAATCGATTTAGTGATATCACTTAATAGAATTAGTGATATCAAATCAAATCTATTTTTTGATATCACAAAATCGAAACAGTGATATCATTAAATTGATTTTGTGATATCACTTATTCGATTTTGTGATATCACTAATTCGATTTAGTGATATCAATAAATAGACATGATTAAGTGATATCACAAAATCAGTGATATCACAAAATCGAGTGATACTACTAAATATGAACGAATTAGTGATATCACTAAATCGAATTAGTGATATCACTATATATATATATATATATTATATTCGAACACAATACAATGTTTACTCCCTAATAAAGTTGTTGCCCCTTAGTAATGGCTGACAGAGAAGATGCTACAGACCAACGTCAAAGTGATATTTTAGCAAACATTCAGCAGGCTATTTTGAACGGCACACGATGTTTTGAGACTGATGCTGTAGACGACTGCCTGGATTTTACCAGAACTCCGTCAGTGCACACCGCACCCCTCCACCCCAAATCTCATAACACGACATACTGAAATATCTTTTTCCCCAGGAAACAGGATTTTACATTTCATGCAAATTGTCTCCAAAGTATGAAATGTCAAAAGTTGTTTGTGGGTGGGGGAGGGGGTGGGGAAGGGGGGGGGGGTGGGGGATATTAAGAAAAACATCATCAGTTTGACGTCTGCAGAATTAACGAAGAGAGTGGTAAAGGTTGAAGCCGAATGAAAGCGTGCTATTTTCCTTTGAATAATTAAATCGCTTCAGAGAAATATGCATCTTCAAGGAATAGACAACAGTGGTACCGCATGCGTAGTGATCATTTCGGGAGCCAACATTATACCAAAAATTCAAAGGGAAAATATGAATTTGTGACATCACAAAATCAATTTAGTGATATCACAAATTCACTCCTATTTAGTGATATCGTAAAATAGATTTTGTGATAGATTTTCGAATTAGTGATATCACAAAATCGATTTAGTGATATCACTAATTAGAATGTGACATCACTTAATAAAATCAATGATATCACAAAATCATGCCCATTTTATGATATCACAAAATCGATTTTGTGATATCACAAATTCTTTTATGTGATATCACTAAATCGCGAATTTGTGATATCACAAATTCAGTCTTACTTTGTGATATTACAAAATCGATATTGTGATATCTCGAAATCGATTTAGTGACATCAAAAAATCGATCTTTGTGATATCAAAAAATAATTAGTGATATCACATCATAATTATTGATATCATAAAATCGATTTTGTGAGATCACAAAATCGATTTAGTGATATCAAAAATAGGGGATTTATAGTGAAACGGCACCTCATATTATCATACCATCAACAACTACTAGACTGCACCAATGGAGGATTTTCAGTGCATGCAAATTGCAAGAGCCATATGACAAATGGCTGTATCTGTCAAATTTCATTCCTGGGCCAAACATCATGTGAGATTTGACAGGTAATGCTATTGGTTTGTTTCATTCCGGTTTGGGTTTGTGTTTTAGGTCCATAATAAATTACTCGCGTAGAATCGCCTTTTCTGGTAATTACTACGTGCTATGCAACTCGGAGTAAGATGAGTTATCATACCATCCACAACCACTGGATTGCACCAATGAAGGGGTTTGATTGCACCAATGAAGGGGTTTCAGTACATGCAAATTGCAAGAGCCGAATACCAAATAGCTGTATCTTGTGGCTCCTCAAAGAGAGGCGCAGGACCAAAACGGAGCCTGAAAAACCTTACATGATTTTAGATCAAGAAAGAATCAAAACAGGACAAATATCAGTCTCTAGCAAACATTATACATGGCTATACAGGATCAAAAGTCGTGTTTGACAAGTCTCGCATGGCGGTTCGCCCACCGGAAAGACCAGTAACAGTACATGGCAAACCTAACATGACCCAACAGTAGTATCTGACAAACATCACAAGAATGTCAGCATGCCAAAGAGAATCAAAGTGCCAACAGGAGTATGTGTATCTAACAGACTTCACACCTCTATTAGCCGTCCAGAGGAAATTATACTGTCAGGAGCCCTGTGCTTCTCAGGCAAACTTCCCGACTCTTAGTAACTGAACCTCAAGAACAAAAGCAGTATCTGGTAATTTTCTCTTTGATCCTGGTTTGTAAGATGTATTCACATGTCCCAACAGCAGTATCTGGCAAACCTCACATGGTTGTTGGTCTGTCAGAACCATTGGTACAGTGGCTGTACCTGGCAAACCTCACATGGTTGTTGGTCTGTCAGAACCATTGGTACAATGGCTGTATCTGGCAAAACCCATATGGTTGTTGGTCTGCCAGAACCATTGGACCAGTAGCTGTATCTGGCAAAACCCACATGGTTGTTGGTCTGCCAGAACCATTGGACCAGTGGCTGTATCTGGCAAACCTCACATGACTGTTGGTCTGTCAGAACCATTGGACCAGTGGCTGTATCTGGCAAACCCCACATGGTTGTTGGTCTGTCAGAACCATTGGTACAGTGGTTGTATCTGGCAAACCCCACATGGTTGTTGGTCTGTCAGAACCATTGGTACAGTGGCTGTATCTGGCAAACCCCACATGGTTGTTGGTCTGTGTATCTGGCAAACCTCACATGGTTGTCAGTCTGTCAGAACCATTGGTACAGTGGCTGTATCTGGCAAACCCCACATGGTTGTTGGTTTGTGTATCTGGCAAACCTCACATGGTTGTTGGTCTGTCAGAACCATTGGTACAGTGGCTGTATCTGGCAAACCCCATATGGTTGTTAGTCTGTCAGAACCATTGGTACAGTGGCTGTATCTGGCAAACCCCACATGGTTGTTGGTCTGTGTATCTGGCAAACCTCACATGGTTGTTGGTCTGTCAGAACCATTGGTACAGTGGCTGTATCTGGCAAACCCCACATGGTTGTTGGTCTATCAGAACCATTGGTACAGTGGCTGTATCTGGCAAACCCCAAATGGTTGGTAGTCTGTCAGAACCATTGGTACAGTGGTTGTATCTGGCAAACCCCACATGGTTGTTGGTCTGTGTATCTGGCAAACCTCACATGGTTGTTGGTCTGTCAGAACCATTGGTACAGTGGCTGTATCTGGCAAACCCCACATGGTTGTTAGTCTGTCAGAACCATTGGTACAGTGGCTGTATCTGGCAAACCTCACATGGTTGTTGGTCTGTGTATCTGGCAAACCTCACATGGTTGTTGGTCTGTCAGAACCATTGGTACAGTGGCTGTATCTGGCAAACCCCACATGGTTGTTGGTCTGTCAGAACTATTGGTACAGTGGCTGTATCTGGCAAAACCTACATGGTAGTTGGTCTGCCAGAACCATTGGACCAGTGGCTGTCTCTGGCAAACCTCACATGATTGTTGGTCTGTCAGAACCATTGGACCAGTGGCTGTATCTGGCAAACCTCACATGACTGTTGGCCTGTCTGAAATACAATGTAATCACAACTGATATAGTGGTATCTTTCATGAACCCAGGGTGAATCACATAACAAACAGCAGTCTCTGGAAACCTTGTCTATCAGAAGAACTACAGGATCAACAGCAGTATGGGGCAAATCTCAATAATTGTTGTAAAGTCAGAGAAAAACATTGTACCAATAGCAGTGCCTTGCACACCTCGTATGACTGATGGCCTGCCAGATAAACTCATAGAACCAATAGCAATATCTTGCAAACCTCCCATGACTAGTTCAGTAAAAGAAACCTATAATACTGGCAGCAGTATCTTGCAATCATTACGGCTATTGGCATAACTCATAACTGTTGATCCCATAGATCAACAGAAGTATTTGGTAAATACCACATGACTGTTGGTCTGCAAGAGTTTCATAGGCTGCATTTCAATATTTGACAAACCTGACCGGTGACCTGCAAGAGGTAAATACAGGACCATGACTACCGGTCCCTGAGACAATCACAAGACCAACAGTAATATCAGGCAAACCGCACATGAATACTGGTTCCAGAGAAGATGATAACAAGACCAGTAGCAGTAGCTGTCAAATCTCACATGATGTTTGGTCCCAGAGAAACGACAGACAAACAGTAATATCTGGCCATTCTCACATTTGACTGATAGCGCCAAGAGAGAACCACTACTGACCAAACATCGGTATAGTCACTCTTGTGTTAACACTTTCGCCCTGAGTTTCTGAAGTGAACTTAGTCGGGTTTCTCAATTCCTGTATCGTGCTAAAAAAGCCTTACCCTATAATCGGAAAGATATACGACTGAGCTTTTGTATATATAAAGCTTGGATATTAGTTCATACAAAAACCGCTGTATAGCAATGCGAAACTAATTGCATTTTGGAGAAACGCATGCATTTTGCATGATATTGGTTTAGAGTTTTGCCAAGCAACTGTAAGTTCTATTAAGCGTACAGTACACATGTACATACTAACAGATAAAATACGGTCCGTTGAAACACCCCAAACCATCCTCAAACCACTCTTATAATGTGGAGGTGGTGGTGGGGTGGGGCTGAGCGCGTAGATTGCGTTAGGGTATGATAGGGTAGGGTAGGGGTGGATGTAGGGTGGGACAATATGATAGTCGAATAGGGTAACGTATGGTATGAGACATGTCACTACCCACTATCACTACGTACCAATGACAAATTTACGAACCCGCTGACCGCTGTTATAGACTAATGTTTCTAAGACTAGTTTGGTTCCTTTTCACTCCATAATTGACATAATTCACTCCATAGATTTCACTGAATATTTAGTATCAACGTCAAAATAACCCCTATTATGAATAAAAATCGGGGTTCCTATCAAAATGGAACACCGAAACTGGCACCACAGCAGAGCAATGGAAATTAATCTCAATATTATAATATATAATACTCAGTTTAGGAATATAAAAGCCCTAAAAACTTTTTTTAATAACTGGGAATATAACATTGAAGCAGAAATATGGAAAACCACAAAAGGGTTAAAGGATGATGAGTATTTGTAAGACCTCAACAGACGCTGTCAGCGTATACTGTCTATTTGACATATTTAATTATCTATCTACTTTTTTTTAAAAAAAAACATTAATTTGCCTTTTTCACTCTTTTTGTCTTTCTCTCTGCAAAGAATAATATAATCAATTTATTTTGAAGATTTACATTAAAGAAAGATTGATCGTCACGTTAAGCTTTTGCATTTGTGATGAAGTTTGGTGTGTTTTTGATGCACTCTAATAGGTTTAAACATGGTTTTATGTATTAATGATGATCGTCCATCCTACTATATCCTAGTATACCTTACACTACCCTTTCCATCCCTATAAGGAAGGTTTGGGGTGCTTTGTGAGTGGTTTGGGATGGTTTTTTTTGGGTGTGTGTGTGGGGGGGGGGGGGGGAGGGGGGGCGGGGGGGGGGGGGGGGGAGGGGTTGGAGTGTTTCAACGGACCCGGTAATACACCCCACTTGCGATAACTTAATCTGTACAGTTGACGTCTGAATATAAATCATCACTGAGTTTTTAAAAATTCTTGTCGCGGTTTATAAAATGGCGAGTATTTCATGGAATTTTGATGGACATTTTAGTTTGCAGAAATTACGTCAGTTATTATGTTTGGTCTTCATACATTCTTACCCAGTATAGTTCGTCAACTAAGATTTTGAAATTATGGACATTAAGAAATGCGCGGCGATTCCCCTCAATATGCATGTTTAAGATTTACGTAAGTACAATACAGTGTTCTATACGAATATTTGTTTATTAAAACAACATAAGCACAAACGCCCAAAAGATGCTTGGTAAAATTCAAAATATGTCATTTAAAATGGTGTCATAAAATTTGCAATCAAACGTTTTCTTATAGGTTTATTGTAGCGGCCATATTGGACGAAAAATCGAAGACTTTTTGGTGTTAATCCATTTCTGTATACCTTCTAATAAAGGTTATAGAAAACAGTAGAGGGTTTATTTGAAACGTAGTTTGCATACGAAATATAAAAAAAATGATGTCAGACAGGAAAACGGGGAAGGTCAAATGCGAAAAACAACCGGGTGTCACCGATGACGTCATGTTTACATTTATGCATTAGAAAATAAGCATTCTGCTTTCTCTTTTAAGCATTTTTCCTTTCTTTTTCTATGATTTCAACCTGAATACACAAGGTTTTGTACACTTATAATTTGTTAAGTATCAACTGAGCCTCCATAGAAACGTGCAAGTTTTCGCGAAATGCAATGAATGCAATATCTGCTATACAGTTGTTATATACACAGACGTGTCCAGGCGTTCTTCCTATATCGAAATAAATCGAAAATCTTTCCGATTCTAAGGTAAGCAAAAATTGAGTACTAGAGTCCGTACAAACTCGTCTAACTTTGAATCTGGTAAAAACCATTGTTGCAAATTGTGGCCTCAGTCAAAAAAAAAAAAAAAAAAAAAAAAAAAAAAAAATGACAAACAATGAAGATCCTTACGAACGGCTTATTACATGCCGTCTCATGTGGATCTACACTGTTTGCATGTTTTGGTCTACAGGGCTGAAATGATTAAGGGACCAGTAGCTGGTCTAGCAACCTTTACTATGATTGTTGGATCCCTAAGCCAACAACACAAAAGCTCACAACTTCAAAAGAAAGAGCCACCGCAGGGCAAACAGCAGTATCTGAACACACGACTATTGGCCTGCCCAGCTAGCATTCTTTATAAATCTACAGCGAGTCGTTATCGGCCCGTCAGCTACCCTGACGGGCCGATAACGGCCCGCTATAGAATTATAAAGAATGCTAACTGGGCTGCCAGAGATCCACAGGACCAATTGCAAGATCTGACACCCATCTCTGCACCCATCCCAATGAGCACCACAAAACTAACTGTATTCATATGTGTAGGTCCCAAAAAGAACCAAAAGTAGTACCTGAACCCTCACAGAATAACCAGAATTTATTTTCTACATGAAAACATATATTTTCCCCTTTTCATCACCAAAACATACCTATATAATTTTGACCCCCTTAAACCCCACTTTTATATAGTAAAACTGGGGTTTACAGGGGTATACATTATTTCCCTTATTTCTGCTCAAAACACAGATTATAGGTACTTGTTAGAACCGCCTCATCGAGGCGGTTCTAACGAGTACCCACAATCTATGTTTTGAGCAGAAATATGAAAAATATCAGAATTTTTTATCTGAAAATTTTTGTTTTTGGTGGTAAAAGTTTCAGTATATTTAAATAGGCATGTTTTCGTAATGTAGAGTACTGCTTTGTAGCTAGTCAGAGTTATTAATACACAAGAATGACTAACATGATTTGAGTGTTTTGCATGTCATCTCATGGTGCTTAGCATTCCTGTAAAGTTTCATGATATTACCTGAAATGATTTTAAAAGTAGAGAGCGGATATAAGTATAAATCACTATTTACAATGTTCAAAGGGCCATAAATCTAAAAGTATGTGAACCAGTTATAGTTTTTGTGTTTTGCATGTAGTCTCATGGTGGTAAATATCTTTTTAAAGTTTAATCAAATTATCTGAAATAGGTTTTCAGGTTAATAAGTTGTCACATATGACCAAAACCACTATTTACAGTGTTTAAAGGGCAATAACTGCAAAAGTTGGTAAAAGTTATAGTTCTTGTGTTCTACATTTTATCTAATGGTGGTTAACATTTCTTTAAAGTTTGATGAAAATATCTCATAGTTTTCAAGTTACAAAACGGACATGGGTATATAACTGAAATCATTTTGCACTGTTCAATGGGCCATAGCTCCAAAAGTAGGTAAACCTAAGTTATGTTTTTATTCAAGTTCTGTATGTCATCTCATGGTGGTGAACATTTCTGTAAAGTTTCATGAAAAATAATTGGTTTTCATGTTAAAGGGTGGACACGATTTTATGACCAAAATTACAATTTACAATGTCAAAGGGCTATAACTCAATAACAACGTTAAACTATAATACCTCACCATAGTCACGGGCAGATAACTCCGTAAAAATTTGACGAAATTTGCCCATTAGCAATCCCAAACCAGATCAGCACAATATCAATGCACATACGAGTACCAAGTTTCGTGAAAATCCATTAATGTTTATTTCAAGTTATCATCCGGAAACGAAAAACGGATGGACGGACGTACGACTGATGGGCAGACGGATGGACAGACATACGGACATCCATACGGACATCCACTATTGTGTGGCGGCATATAAAAAGTAGGTAAAACACAATTATGGTTCTTGTGTTCTGCACGTTGCTCAAGGTGGTAAACATTTTTTGTTAAATTTCGTAAAAATGTCTTCGTAAAAAGGGCTTTAGGGCAGACATGATTTTCTGACAGACAGACATGGACTGTCAGACAGACAGACTGACGTCCAAGGCAAAATCAATGTCTCCTGATCTGAAGAGGGTGGAGACATAATTATAAGACCAACAAAAGTATCTGGTAAGCCAAACATATAAATGTTAGAAAATGTTCCTTTGGACATGAGCACCCAGTTGAGATTCAGATCAGCCTTCGTCTTCATCGATCAATCGATCGATCGAGAGAGAGAGAATTACACTTATATGTTGTTGCAATCCCATCCTGGGCTTATCAGAATTTTTTTCTCAAAAAGAGAACAAATCAATGTTTGAATTTCTTTATTGAAACATAGCAGAAACTCTTATCAGGATCATCCCTGAAACAGGATATTTAATAGCATATAATGCACAAATGCTAGAAAGGGACCCTTATGCCATATGTGGGTAACAAAGGTCCAGATCATCAACCTGCATAATTTGCTCTGTCTGATTTGGGCCTGTACATTTGCCCAGTCTGATCACAGCCTTCATGGTTCACCTACACCATCAATAGACACTGTAAAGAATTTATCAATAGACAGAGAAATCCCTGGACAGATTGTAATGATGTCCAGGTTGACCTGGGCCTTTGCTCTTTGCATATGACATGAGGGTCCTTTCATTATGTTTTGCATCATATGAGGCTAACTGAGGAAATCTTTTTATTCCACACCCAAACAGCACACTCTCACTAACTTTAATACCTGTGCAGTTTGACTAGCTTTCAATGTTTGTTATACCATATTTGCTAAGTACACCACAACCTCTTTATAACACTATTGTTGGGGTCCATAGCATAAACTGTGTTAGTTAAACAACTGTGTTATATCCAAACAAAAATGTATAGATTTATATTGAAAAATGACCATTTATGGTCATTTTTCAATATAATCTATACATTTTTGGGATCTATCTTATATGTTATATCCAAAGCTGTGTTATAACACACCATGTTATAAAGAGGTTGTAGTGTATGCACATTCAGCTATAGTTCGAACACCATATTTAAATTCAAATTTGATTTTTAACAAATCTAGACATACCAGGACAATCTTGTGCTCATATAATATTTCTATTTAACTGTTATAAAGCACTTTGAGATTATAAGATGCAAAAATGCAAATTGTTTTAGTTATAGTGCTCATATGAATCCCATAAAAAAATTATGAAGCAGTGGATCTCTACTGAAAATGATAATAGAGAAACAGGACATCATCTCATTATGCTTTATAAATATACTTTTGTGTAAACATCTTCAATTGTTTTAAGGTTATGGAGCAGACACAAATCCCATATGATTTTAACTGTGTTTCGGCTTTAAGGCCCAGTCAACCCATTAGGTTCATGTCAGGCATGGTCAGCTTACCTAACCACACTTTTTCCTGCTGAGGCTAAGTCCTCTAAGCGGTTAACCAGTACTTGTGCACATTCCTTTGCCAAAAACTGCCCTTTTCAAAATCCCATGTAAAAAAAATATATAAAAGAGCAAAAAGATAACACAGTTGTTGGGTCATGCTTTATAAGTCTATAAAGTTTCATGAATCTTCAATGTTTTTAAAGTAATGTGCCGATGACAATGCCTAAAACAATATGTCTCCCAAACCTGCATATGGACAGTTGCATGAATACACATCTATACAACCCAAAGAATATACCCCTAGCTATGTCAATAGCATAGCAAACCTCTAACAAAAGCCTTATCCGGAGTCAGACACAGATGTATGGATTGGACGGACATGCAGGCAGACATACACACATCTACACAGCCTGAAAACAATATGCCTACCAGCCAAGCTGAAGCTAGGTACACTTCAACCTCTTTATAACACGGTTCATTATAACACGGTTTTGAATATAACACGGTTCAAAGATGGATCCCAAAAATGTATAGATTATATTGAACTAGAAACAAGAATTCCGCGGAAGGCGTCATCGCACCTGCTGGCGCAAAAGTCACAGGAGCCTCAATCAGAATGTGGTTATTAAATAAGTTTATTTCATTCTTAGCAGTGCTTACTTGGAAAACTGGGTTGAAAAAAATGTAGACAAAGTGCCTAGTGGGGTACATATATTCCAGGCCAGTCCCATTCCCTCTAATGGCTATATCTTCAGCACTGACTTTTCGTATCATACAGCCCAATGATAATGGAACGTTGACGTAAAATGTGTAAAAGTCACTGGAGCATGAAATATAGGTCAAGGTCACGGGTCAAGGTACCTGCTAATTCAGTACATCAAGGAGAAGCACAATGCAAGGTATGGTGGTTGTAGGCCTTATAGTTGAGGAGTTATCAAACATCAACGTAAAATGTGTCAAATATAGGTCAAGGTCACTGGGTCAAGGTACCTGCCAAGCCAGGGCAATGAGGTGAAGCACTATGCAAGGTTTAGTGGTTGTAGGTCTTATATTTGAGGAGATACCGAACATCAATATAAAATGTGTCAAAGTCACTGGAGTGCACAATATAGGTCAAGGTCACCAGATCAAGGTACCTGTCCAGTCAGTACATCGAGAAGAAGTGCTATATAAGGTTTGGTGGTTGAAGGCCTTACAGTTGAGGACATATGGAAGGGTGACCTAAAAGGTGTAAAAGTCAATGGAGCGTGAAATATAGGTCAAGGTCACCCAGTCAAGGTACCTGCAGAGTCCGTACATTGAGGAGAAGCACTATGCAAGGTTTGATGGTTGTAGGCCTTATAGTTGAGGAGATATTGAACGTTGACGTAAAATGTGTAAAAGGCACTGGAGCTCAAAATATAGGTCAAGGTCACCGGGTCAAGATACCTGCCAAGTCAGTACATATAGGAGAAGCACCATGCAAGGTTTGGTGGCTAGAGGTCTTACACTTGAGGAGATCTGGAACGTTGATGTAAATTATGTCAAAGTCACTGCAGCCAAAATATAGGTCAAGGTCACCAGGTCAAGGTATCTGCTAAGTCAGTACATTGAGGAGAAGCACTTTGCAAGGTTTGATGGTTGTAGGCCTTATAGTTGAGGAGATATCGAACGTCGACGCAAAATATGTCAAAGTCACTGGAGCGCAAAATATAGGTCAAGGTCACCGGGTCAAGGTACCTGCCAAGTCTGTACATCTAGAAGAAGCACTATTCAAGGTTTGGTAGTTGTATGCCTTATAGTTGAGAAGATCTGGAATGTCAACGTAAATTGTGTCAAAGTCAATGGAGCGCAAAATATAGGTCAAGGTCACTGGGTCAACATATCTGCCAAGTCAGGAGGTCAGGGAGACGTGTCATGCAAGGAATGATGGTTGTTGTAGAATTGTAGTTGATTAGAATACTAACTTTGACGTAAATGTCGAACTTCGACATAACAGAACTGTTAAGAGACAGACGGACGGACGAACGGACAGACAAATGGAAAAGCGGGCACCTATGTCGCAAAGTCAGGAGGTCAGGGAGATATTTCATACAAGGTTTGATGGTTGTTTAGTCTTGTAGTTGATTAGAATACTAACTTTGACATAAATGTCGAACTTCGACATAACAGAACTGTTAAGAGATGGACAGACGGACAGACGGACAGACGAACAGACAGACGAATGGAAAAGTGGGCACCTGTGTCGCAAAGTCGGGAGGTCAGGGAGATGTTTCATGCAAGGTTTGATGGTTGTTTAGTCTTGTAGTTGATTAAAATACTAACTTTGACATAAATGTCGAACTTCGACATAAATGTTGACAGACGGACGGACGAATGGACAGACATACGGAAAAGCGGACGCCTATGTTGCAAAGTCAGGAGGTCAGGGAGATGTTTCATGCAAGGTTTGATGGTTGTTTAGTCTTGTAGTTGATTAGAATACTAACTTTGACATAAATGTCGAACATCGACATAAATGTTGACAGACGGACGGACTGCGTACGGACTGAGGGACGGACAGAAAATCGGACGCCTATATCGCACCCTGCTACAAGCAGGTGCGATAAAAATGACCATAAATGGTTATTTTTCAATATAATCTATACATTTACATTTTTGTTTGGAAACAACACGGTTGTTTAACTAACATCGTTTGTGCTATGGACACCAACAATAGTGTTATAAAGAGGTTGCGGTCTATTAAGTATTCAGACACCTTAACCCATTTCTACGTTAAGTACGTCAGGCAATGTGATTTAGATATTCCTAAACAAAACGGTTGAACTATTTGCAAACAGTGGAGACCCTGATCAGACGCCGCATTCTGCGGCATCTGATCTGGGTCCGCACCGTTTGCCAGGCCAGTTACCCTTTTAGGGGTCTCAAGACCACAATGGGTTAATTCCTTACCATACTTGTCCTAAACTGAACAACTCCAATTTACCACCTGTTGTAATATAACAGTTGGATGAGTGACAAACTGTAAAGACCCTGATCTAATGTGACACTCTGCAGTGTCAGATTTGGGTCAATGCTGTTTGGTCAGGCCTGTCAGTCCAAATTTTTAAAACGCTTAAACTGCCAATCACAACAATTGTCGTCTGCTTTGTCATCTGCTTGTGATTTTAAAAATCATTTTTGCAAACAGTGTGGACCCAGATCAGACTGCTCATCAGGGTCCACACTGTTTGCCTGGATGCAAAAAAAAATAGGTTTGAAAAACTTGCAAGAATATTCAGCAGACAACTTAAACAGACGTCATTTTCAGATACAGGTTTTCTTGGCATTTTAAGGGATAATAGAGATATATAAAAATGGTATTTAGTCCATGATCATTCATCATACGTATCAGTGAGAACAAACTTAATGCCACTCTGAGAATGCATTTGCATTACAATACATGGGTATTTTTCTGCAAAAACTAATCTTTGACAGTTTTTTGACACACAATGTCTTTCACACACAAAATCACACTAGTAACTCTCAAATCTCTCAAAGAACATTCAGGACCCAGTTGTTAAAAGCATCATTAGCTTAACAAGCAAATCAGTATAAAAAAAAATTAACTGTTCTATTAAGTCCAATATCTAATTCACAAGTATTTTTGCTGCAAATGCAAAAGCTATTCACATTTTTTTACAGCAAAAATATTAGCCTATATGCCATATCAATGATCAAAGTTTTAATGATAAATTGACTAGACATCATTCGTTTTGAACAACTGCATGAGGCCTAAAATTTGTTTAAGAGAATTATGCCTTTCCAAATAGATAGGATAAATACAGATAAGTATAGTTTGCTTTAAATTTCATGTGAATCATTTGCTAGGCAGGCAATTCACACAAAATGTCATGCCTTATTTTCTCTGAATAATAATAATTATAAAAGATATTTGAAGAATGTCTTTTATGTTTTGCATGGCTCTTTCAGATGTACAGAAAGCAATCTGGCTTTACTAAGGTGTTGGCAATGGAGAGGAAGTTTTGTAAAGCGAGACAATTAACTCATGGAGTTTATCTAGCTACTATGCCAAACTTTATCCTGTTTACCCATTACGAAAATACCCCTATTCAAATATATAGAAAATTTCACCTCCAAAAACTGAAAATTTTCAGATAAAACATTCTGATATGAATTTCTGCTCAAAACACAGATTTTGGGCACTCATTAGAACTGCCTCAGTGAGGCTGTTCTAACGAGTACCCACACTCTATGTTTTTGAGCAGAAATAATAAAAATAATGTATACCCTGTAAATCCCGGTTTTACTATAAAAAAGTGGGGTTTAAGGGGGGTCAAAATTATATAGGTATGTTTTCGTGACACCAAACTTGGTTAACTTGTGGGCTTAAAATTAAACTTCAGCATGCTGTTGGTAACTTCAGAGATAACAAGCGCAGGTTTTATTTTTTTTTCTTATTCTGTTTTAGAGAAACTGGGTTTTACATTTTATTCAAATGCTGTGGACAATTTGAATGATCTGCCATGCGCTCTTTCCAAGAAAAATTTAACATTTTCAAATCTTGTCTAATGATTTTTTTTTTTTTTTTTTTTTTTTTTGATTTTGGGTTTAACGGCCCTTTCAAGAATATTTCACTTATATCGAGCCGATCGTTCATCGAAGGTGGGCGAAAACCGGAGTACCCGGAGGAAAACCACCTGACCATCCGTAAGCAGAACTTGGCTTTCCCACATATGTCCTGAGCTAGGCTCGAACCACAGCGGTGAGAAGCCTAATGGATTAAGAGTCAACTCTCTTATCCACTAGGCTACAGGGGCCCGCCTTGTCTAATGATCTTTAATTCAGCATGTTTAAGGTTAAATCTTTGTATGCTGAATAAAAATTAGAACAGACATTTTTTTAATTATTTTTCTTTTCATTTTTCTCAGAAAGTTAGGCTTGATGATTCATATATAATATCAAGCACTGTTTAGAGGGAAAAGTAAGAACAAATATCTTTTGTTTGTCTTGTAAATCCACCTTCAGCATACACAGTTGAAAAATTCATGAGTTTTGAACTGCAAGCGCTCTACAACATATGGAGACTACAAATGAATACAAAAATAAAATTCTTGCAAACTATATCTGAACTTCTGCAACAAATCTATTAACATGATTACACCCTTACATATAACCCCTAAAGTATCAAGTAAAATTTGCAGCAGACAACATTCTATTTTTCTTTATTTCAGAGAAAATAAGATGACATTTCATGTGAATTGTCTGCCATGCAGACAATTCACATGAAATGCCAACTTATTTTCTTTGGGAAAAAAAAAAATCAAAATGTCTGCTGCAAATATGATTGGCACTTAAGGATAAACGTAAATAAATGGATACACTTTCAGGGGAGGTAAGTCTGTCAAAATGGATTTTGAAGACTTGCTGAAAAGGATCTACTCAAAACGAAAAGAATTAGGGAGCAAATTCTTTCCCTTTACCACAGACCACTTTTCAGGTTCTAGTACAGGACAGCAAACAGGAAGTAACAAAAGTTGTCTTCCTTGCATAAAAAAAATGGCAGAAAAGTCTACCGTGCATATCCAGTTCCCTTCATAACAGGTAATGTGGAACATGTTAAAATGGACCATATGCCAACACTGAAGGTCTAGCCAGCCTGAGCATCTCATCACAAAAACAAGCCTATATATTTTTGACCCCCTGAAACCCCACTTTTATATAGTAAAACTGGGGTTTACAGGGGTATAAATTATTTTTCTTATGTCTGCTCAAAACATAGATTGTGGGTACTCGTTAGAACCGCCTCGCCAAGGCAGTTCTAACGAGTACTCACAATCTATGTTTTGAGCAGAAATATGAAAATTATCAGAGTTTTTTTTTATAAGAAAATTTTAAGCTTTTGGAGGCGAAATCTTTTCTATATATTTGAATAGGCGTGTTTTCGTAATGTCTACTGCCTAACCTTCTTTCTCCATTGATATATTCAACAGTATCCTTCATTTCTGTTAGCAGGCAATGAAAGCCTTTATCAGGCTGTGTGAATGAGCTGCTGGTCAAGGTCTTTACTGTTCACGTATAGCATAACAGCCTTTTTTGTATGCGGAGTAATATTTATTATTATCTATCGTGCCAGATAAGGCCCTTTTTCAAGTACAATCGACTCTAGCCATCTCGACTTTATCTCGAAGTGAAAATCTGGTCCCTGTTTTAACATGGACATCTAACAACAACAAAATATTGTGGAAAAGAGAAGAATTGCTCTTAAGGAGCAATTTCTTCTCTCTTCCACAATATTTTCAATATATCTTGAACTTCAGGAGTCAAATTACATATTAATTTGTGAAATGTGGTTGTTGGATTTATTTTTTCCTCAATTCTGTAAATCTGATATGTTGAGATACGGATATATCGAAGTATTTCAGAGAGTCCCTTGGACTTTGAGACAACGAGAGTTGACTTATTAACATTTTTGTAGTTTCTCTCCATGAAACATTTTGTGGTACTCACCAGAAGCTTCTTGCCAAGGCACTTGCAATGTGAACTGGAGGCTCTTAGTAGGGTTTTGACCCTTAAAGTGCCAAGCAATATTGTAACAGATGTCAATCTGCTTTCTTTTTTATAATTACTTTTCAAGAAAATAAGGCTTAACATTTCTAGAAAACTGTCTAGCAGATGTCACATGAAATGTCAAGCCTTATTTTCTCTGAAAAAATAATATAAAAATATTACAAAATGTTATCTGCTCCAGTTGTTTGTTTGTGTTGAGGTTTTACGGCCCTGTCAACCCAATGGGGTCATGTCGAGCGCGGTCAGTTTACCTAACCACACGTTTACTGGGCAGGCTTAGTCCTCTAAGCGGTTAACCAGTATTGTGCACATTCTTTCGCCAGAAACTGACAACTGTCCTTCTTGAATCAGCGGAAGGGAGAGAATGACCGTAGAAAATATTTCATGATCAATCTCCACGAAAGAATGTTGCCGACCTCGGCGGGGGTTGAACCCGCGACCTCCTGGTCTCCAGTCGGACGGCGCATCCAACTGAGCCACCGAGTCCGGCTCTGCTCCAGTTGTGATTGGTGTTTAAACACTTATGTTTGGTAAAATTTTCAGTATGTGACATATTGAAATATTTTTATTTTCCCTAGAAATCAGATTATATTTCGTGCAAACTTTGGAGACATAGCTGGAAAATTTTTAACTCTTACCTGAAGGATAGAGGCTATACCAGCTGCAGTTACTATATCCAATGTCAGCTTTGTTTGTGTTGAGGTTTTACGGCCCAGTCAACCCAATGGGGTCATGTTGAGCACGGTCAGTTTACCTAACCAGGGCAGGCTTAGTCCTCTAAGCGGTTAACCAGTATTGTGCACATTCTTTCGCCAGAAACCAGTGTCAGCTAGCTACAATATATCTGCCCAGAAAAAGAATTGGGATTGGAGATTGTACTGTGTAAAAGAATGATAATTCTTTCTGTTACTAACCTTTATCCTGCTGTTTGCATATATTTATTATGCTTTCATATGATAGACCTACCTGAGTGCATGTCAGGATCTTCTGTGCAGAAAGAATGCTCATCCCTTAGTTCTACAAATCGAGGGTTGAGCGCAAGACTATGGTAACTCAAACGTATTTTTGAAACCCTTGTTTAGGGGCAACTTGGACCCCTTTGTAAACAATGCAAATTTAGGTGCCATTGCTCATACGAGCAATGGCACCTAAGTTTTCATTGTTTACAGAAAGAAATGTTGTAATCTTCATAACGCCTTCATGGTGAGGAGATTAGGTTTGGGGAAAAACAATCATCTGACTTACGATAGTCTTGCGCTCAACCCTCGAAGTATAGGTTTTCAGACAGGGAAAAGAATGTGCTTTAAACCAAACTATTGTTTGTCCTCATTCAATGTCAATCAGTGAAATTATACACCAAAATCAGATTTAAGAATTTTTCCATTTTTTTGAGTCTCATGCTGTCAGTGATCTAATCTAAAGCAAAAAGAAGCAGCAAAGCCAACCAGAAACATGCGCAGCTGAAAGCCAGAGCTAAGGCATCACCAACGAAGCTTTCTTCCTCAGACCTCTCTTCTTTTATCTGCAACAGGCAGTTTAGAGCTAAGATTGGTCTCATTAGCCATCTTAGAACACACAATAACGCTTGATGCATTTGATTAGGATTGGTCTGCACTTGATAAGGTTTGGTCACTACTAGCCAATGTCAGTAATGACAGATGAATGATGATCTAATCTGATAGGATCCTGTGCCAACCAGCAGTTTCTACCAAAACAACATCTGGTGATAAATGTGCACAAAATGGTAGACTACTCAATGCAACTAACCAAATCCTTCCTTAATTGCCCACATTTTGTGCTAATCTCTTAATTTTGTTTTATTATCTCAACATGGTTTGTCACATGACTGCCATAATACATATATACACAACTCTTTGCAATTTACTCATTAAATTATCTTCCTTTGTTAATATAATTATATTTTGAACTAATTAATTCCCAGAAGATCTGGAATATTTTTAATGAAATCTGAGGAATTTTAATCAGATCAAGTGGATGTTCAAAGACAAGAATGAAACTCGAATTAACAAAATGAATTATTTTCTCTTCATTTGTTTTCCAATCAAACTGTTTGAACCCTTGATGAATCTTATGAAGAAAATGTACAAAATATATAACAAAGTAATCCTAAGAACTGGGTCAGACATGCCTAAGCAAACAGAGTAAACCCAGATAATATGCCACAGAATGTCAAGTCTGGTCAGAGTCTATACTGACTGCCACTCCTTCAGATTTATTAGATGAATCCTGAAATATGATGTATTTATTACAAATAAGAATTATATTTATGTGGCTATTTGAACCGTTTTTAATCACATTTTATCATGCTGAGTGTATGTTCCTAGAAACCAGGGGGTGGTGTAACAATTCATACTTATTTGCTAAGACAAATTATCATTTTGGTGTGCATTATTATTCAGATTGTCTCTAAATATCTAGAATATGACAACATACAATTTTTAAAGCAATACTGATCTTTGAAATCCAATGAATTTATCAAAACTATTCAATGATTTAGAAAAATAGAATTTTGCCATTTCGGGTGAAGGGTTAATCAACAAGCGTTATCTTGTTTCACAGGTGGTGAAATTTTATGTCATTTCAGGATAATATTACACAATAAGCTGCATTTTCTCGCATTACTATTTCCGAGGAAGGGTTAATCATCAATCATCTTGTTCCACAGGTGGTGAAATTTTATGTTTGCATATTCTAATGCCATTCTGTTGCAATAACTGAAGGTATTTCACAGGGTTAGTTGCTGGGTTAGAACGATTTTCTCACTGGAGCCTAGAACATTGAAGAAAATGCTAAGGGGATACATTTTTGAAGCACCAGAACTCTGATACCAGGATATGATTTCAACTTTTTATTGTTTTATAACTTTTACATTGAAATGGGAAAGCAGAAGGCAGAATTTAAAGAAAATGTATTGTTGGGATAAAAAGTTGCACCAGGTGTTGGTAGTGACCTTAAGGATGGTGAAAAGTCGTCCCAATATTTAGAGTAAATATGGTACACTGCAATGTGAGAAAATGCAGCCTATGACATGTGCACCTACGGCCCAGTCAATCCATTAAGGTCATATCAAGCATGGTCAGTTTACCTAACCACACTTTTTCCTGGACAGGCATAGTCCTCTAAGCAGTTTACCAGTACTTGTGCACATTCTTTTGCCAGAAACTGACCACTGCCCTTCTTGAATCAGCAGAAGGGAGAGCATGAATGTAGAAAATATTTCATAATCAATCTCCACTAAAGAATGTTACTGGACCCGGCAGGGATCAAACCCATGACCTCCAGATCACCAGTTGCATGAGCATCCAACTGAGTGACTAAGTGACCAAGTCATCGCGGCCGGGAAATCTTTTACAGATTTTATTCATGATTTTACACGTCTATAGCTGACGTGCAAGGGCAGACAAGCCCCAGCTTGTCCCCATGGAAGCCAAAACCTTTTTTTCTGATGTTTAGCACATGTACAAAATCTGGGGAACAACAGGAATCTGAGAAAAAAAACCAAAAAAACTTAGGGTTTTTAAAGAACTTCCTATATTTTCAGTTTTTTTTTTTTTTTTTTTTTTTTTTTTTTTTTTTTTTTTTTTATGTTTTATGAATAAAGAGAGGGCTAAAAATTAAGTCTTTAAGGGATGTCAACCAACCTGCAACATCAGTAAGTTGTTTGCAAACTACCCTGCTTGAATCAGCAGGAGTGGGAAGAACGAATGCATAAATTATTTCACGACCAATCTCCATGAAATTATGAGGCCCAGCTGGGATTCGAACTTGCCATCCCTAGATGTGCTGTCAGATACATTACCAGCTGTGCCATGAAACATGGCATATCAGTCTGCTATTCCAATGAATATTTATACAGTTGACTCCCATTATCGCGACCTCGCTTATCTTAAATATCTGCTTATCTGGAAGTGAAAATCTGGTCCCTGCTTAAACATGAAAATCTAACAACAGGTAACAAAATCCACAATATTTTCAATATATCTCTAACTTCGGGAGTCAAATTACATATACATTTGTTAAATGTGGCTGTTCCGATTTATTTTTTCTTAATTCTGCAAATCTGATATGTCGAGGTAGGGATATCTCGAAGTATTTCAGAGAGTCCCTTAGAATTCGAGATGAGATGAGAATGGACAATATGCCACAAGATGAAAATGCATTAAGATGAGATTTGCATTATAAGATTTATGTTTAAGTGTTTTCATATGTATATATATTGTAATATGTTGTGTTTTATGAGGGCTGCATGGTGGACTGGCATTTTAACTAAAATGTGTAACCCTCAATAAATGTTGCATAAATAAACAAACAAATAAATGTGTTATTTGATAAACACGTTTGAATCTTTTGTTTGTATTGAGGTTTACGGCCCAGTCAACACAAAGGGGTCATGTCCAGCACGGTCAGTTTACCTAACCACACGTTTACTGGGCAGGCTTAGTCCCCTAAGCGGTTAATCAGTATTGTGCATATTCTTTCGCCAGAAACTGACAAATGCCCTTCTTGAATCAGCGGAAGGGAGAGAATGACCGTAGAAAATATTTCATGATCAATCTCCACGAAAGAATGTTGCTGACCTCGGCGGGGGTATTTTGAATCTTACAATTATCCATATTCATCCCAGCAGGTACTGTACGTCTTCCTAATCCCCTCTTTGGTACTAAAACTACCCTGCTGAAACGTACCATATGCATGTGAAAAACAAAGTTATTTTGTGTAATTTTATTTAAAAATCTTCAAATTTGGATAAAGAATACTGCTTAAAGGTTTGTGTTAATTAGAAAATGACAGCAAATTACTACGACCTTATTTCAAAATAAATATAACTTTTTTTATTATTTAGAATTTGGCATCCTTCTAACCATTCATAATTTAGTCAATGTAGGTGTTTTGCTACTAAGAAATTATACTATTTATCCATATTATTTGTCTTTGTAGCCTTATCATCTACTCTGTACATGTGAGATTACCTGGTCTGGTGAAAATGGTCAGAGAAAAAGACATTTAAAGACTACATGATTTTATACATGTATAGGCACAGGCAGATAACCCCACAGGACATCATTTTGATAACTAAAAAGTTTCACAACTTTAATCATACATTGTTAGTTTCAGCCATCAGTCTAATACATTTCGAGAAAGTGATTTTTCAACAATTTGTATGGAGATGCAAATTTGACCTTGCTGTAAAAAGGTCAAAGGCCATCCTAGGATAATCATTTGAACAAACTTGGTAGAACTCCTCCCCAATTCTATATACCAAGATTCAGCCTCAAAGCTTCCTTGGTTCTGGAGAAGAAGATTTTTAAGTGTTTTTACCATATATGGGCATAACAGCCATCTTGCTTAATGGACCATGACCATTTGTACGTTTCAATCCCCCTTTGACAGATGGCTCCACATGAAGTTTGAAGAAAATGGCCAAGGGGTCATTCAAAGGTGTGGACATATGACGGATGGACAACAGACAACGGATGGGTTTGATCACAATAGTTCCTACTGAGGAAGGCTCAGGTGATCTAGCAACAAGACGTATCCAAATTACAAAAATGCCCCATCCTTTGCTCTTTATGAAACATCTGGATGCATAAACTTCAACAACTATTTTCTAAATGCTCAGTTTAATCTGTTATATATTTTGACCACTAGCTCCACCCAGGGCATGACCCAGAGGCAATACCAGCCCAGAGTTGCTTCGTCGTCTCGGTATTTTTGTAGCATACCAAATTTTAACTCCCTAGCATAAAAGGTACCCAAGTTATGACCTCCAAGAGAAATGTGGATGTAAATAATGAATGTAAATTTGAATAGAAACTTAAACATTTGTTAGACTCTGGTTTCAAATGTGACATATGCACGTATGGATGTAACATCACGGTGTAACTCTATATGCCCCACTGCTGCCTTCAGCAGGTGGGGGCATAAAAACAACAAATTAATATTTGCATGAATGTTATGTGGTCAGTATATCTCCTTACAGAAAGGAAGTGTGAACTAAAGTGCCAATTTTTGGGAAAAAATATTAATATGTGCATTTTAATATCTAGGGAAAACTACAGTATAAACCCTATTGGGACAGACAGGCCTGAGCAAACAGTGTAGAATAGTAAGAAAGGATTTAGAACCTGATCAGACATTGCAAAGGCATCAGACCAGGTTCTATACTGACTGCCTTGCATCCAGCAGTTTTTAGACACATTGCAGGTAGTAAAAAGAATTTGTTTAAATTTTAGGACAAGAATGGTTAACCCTTGTCCTGCTGCTCCCGGATATACCCTGCCTTTGCAAACAGTGTAGATCCGCATCTGCACTGTTTGCCATTCAGTATGTGAATTTATATCAACAATCTGGATCAAGTAATCTGATTGGCTGAAAATTAGAAGTGGGCATGGCATCTTTATTCAGCATGACAAGGGTTAAGGAGTTAAGGTGTCCCATTATTTAGTGTAAATATAGTATTATTGACATACTTTCAAGGATAAGTAAGAAAACCCATAAATATTCAGAGGACTTGTTAAGGAGTACCTGGCGATAATTCCAGGACAAGTTTTTTTTTTAGTTCTCATCATCAAGAAGTCAAATGGACTTGTTCAAGTTTACCCCTTAACCCTTGTCCTGCTGAATAAATTGCCACTCCCACTCCTAATTTTCAGCCAATCAGATTATGTGACCTGGATTGTTGCTACAAATTCACATATTTAATGGCAAACAGTGCAGATCCAGATCAGTTGGCTTCTTCAGAAGCCAACTGATCTGGATCTACACAGTTTGCAAAGGCAGGGTATATCCGGGTTCAGCAGGACAAGGGTTAAGATGCCAAGAAAAACTACATCTGAAAATGTCATCTGTTTATGTTGTCTGCTGCATCTTCTTGCAAACTTTTTGAACATACTTTTTTATATATGAGCAAACAGTATGGACCCAGATCAGACTGCTCCTAGAGGTCTGATCTGGGTCCACATGGTTTGCAACAATGACTTTTAAAGTAACTGGCAGAAGACAAAACAGATGACAATAGTTTGGCATCTTCAGGGTTAATTAAGGATAAGGTAAACAAGAGCTGTCGGAGGACAGCGAGCTCGCCTGCTGGGTACATTTTATATTGTAACATTTTTATCATTAAGCCATATAATATAGGTCACACTGACCTAGATGTATTTGTATGTAAATCATTTTGTCACTTAGATATAATAATCCACGTATGACAATTCTCCATGAAATAGTAATAAAAATAAAAGGCAAAATCACTGAAGCATGAAATATAGGTCACAATGACCTAGATATAGTAAGTGGTCATTCATTGGGTCACATGGAACTAATATCCCAGGTGTGACATTTATCCAACAAATATTCAAGATATAAGGCAAAATCACTGAACCATGAAATATAGGTCACACCAACAGAGATATATTTTGACGTCAATAATCGGGTCACAAGGAACTAATATCCCAGGTGTGACATTTATCCAACAAATAGTATTCAAGATATAAGGCAAAATCACTGAACCATGAAATATAGGTCACAATGACCTAGATATAGTAAGTGGTCATTCATTGGGTCACATGGAAGTATTATCCCAGGTGTGACATTTATCCAACAAATAGTATTCAAGATATAAGGCAAAATCACTGAACCATGAAATATAGGTCACAACAACAGAGATATATTTTGACGTCAATAATCGGGTCACAAGGAACTAATATCCCAGGTGTGACATTTATCCAACAAATAGTATTCAAGATATAAGGCAAAATCACTGAACCATGAAATATAGGTCACACCAACAGAGATATATTTTGACGTCAATAATCGGGTCACAAGGAACTAATATCCCAGGTGTGACATTTATCCAACAAATAGTATTCAAGATATAAGGCAAAATCACTGAACCATGAAATATAGGTCACAATGACCTAGATATAGTAAGTGGTCATTCATTGGGTCACATGGAAGTAATATCCCAGGTGTGACATTTATCCAACAAATAGTATTCAAGATATAAGGCAAAATCACTGAACCATGAAATATAGGTCACACCAACAGAGATATATTTTGACGTCAATAATCGGGTCATAAGGAACTAATATCCCAGGTGTGACATTTATCCAACAAATAGTATTCAAGATATAAGGCAAAATCACTGAACCATGAAATATAGGTCACAATGACCTAGATATAGTAAGTGGTCATTCATTGGGTCACATGGAAGTATTATCCCAGGTGTGACATTTATCCAACAAATAGTATTCAAGATATAAGGCAAAATCACTGAACCATGAAATATAGGTCACAACAACAGAGATATATTTTGACGTCAATAATCGGGTCACAAGGAACTAATATCCCAGGTGTGACATTTATCCAACAAATAGTATTCAAGATATAAGGCAAAATCACTGAACCATGAAATATAGGTCACACCAACAGAGATATATTTTGACGTCAATAATCGGGTCACAAGGAACTAATATCCCAGGTGTGACATTTATCCAACAAATAGTATTCAAGATATAAGGCAAAATCACTGAACCATGAAATATAGGTCACAATGACCTAGATATAGTAAGTGGTCATTCATTGGGTCACATGGAAGAAATATCCCAGGTGTGACATTTATCCAACAAATAGTATTCAAGATATAAGGCAAAATCACTGAACCATGAAATATAGGTCACACCAACAGAGATATATTTTGACGTCAATAATCGGGTCATAAGGAACTAATATCCCAGGTGTGACATTTATCCAACAAATAGTATTCAAGCTATAAGGCAAAATCACTGAACCATGAAATATAGGTCACAATGACCTAGATATAGTAAGTGGTCATTCATTGGGTCACATGGAACTAATATCCCAGGTGTGACATTTATCCAACAAATAGTATTCAAGATATAAGGCAAAATCACTGAACCATGAAATATAGGTCACAATGACCTAGATATAGTAAGTGGTCATTCATTGGGTCACATGGAACTAATATCCCAGTGTGACATTTATCCAACAAATAGTATTCAAGATATAAGGCAAAATCACTGAACCATGAAATATAGGTCACAATGACCTAGATATAGTAAGTGGTCATTCATTGGGTCACATGGAACTAATATCCCAGGTGTGACATTTATCCAACAAATAGTATTCAAGATATAGGGCAAAATCACTGAACCATGAAATATAGGTCACAATGACCTAGATATAGTAAGTGGTCATTCATTGGGTCACATGGAAGTAATATCCCAGGTGTGACATTTAACCAACAAAAAGTATTCAAGATATAAGGCAAAATCACTGAACCATGAAATATAGGTCACAATGACCTAGATATAGTAAGTGGTCATTCATTGGGTCACATGGAAGTAATATCTCAGGTGTGACATTTATCCAACAAATAGTATTCAAGATATAAGGCAAAATCACTGGACCGTGAAATCTAGGTGACCTTGACCGTAAAAGTAGGTCACCATGACCTTCACTCTCTTACACTTAAACTGATGTCACATAGTTAGCTGATGTATAACCAGTTGTGTCTATAACCTGTAGGCATATAAGATTTTACAAATGTGTCCTAGATTTTGACCCCTAGCCCCACCCCAAGGCCCACCCTGAGGTATGAACCCAGGGGTATGTTCTTTTGGAATCTCAGAAGACTCGTCCAGGTACCCAAATTCTAAATATGAATGCTCTATGAGGAGTGAAAGTCAAGATATAAGAATTTGAAAAACTTGTACAGTATTACAAAGGTGTCCTAGATTCTGACCCCTAGCCCCACCCAGGGGCATGAACCCAGGGGTTTATTCTCTTGGAATCTCAGAAGACCCTCCAAGGTACCTAAGTTCCAAATTTGATGCCTCTGTGAGGAGTGACTGTTGAGATATAAGCATTTGAAAAACTTTAACACAGTGTGACGGGAACGGGAACGCAAACGCAAACGCAAACGCAAACGTGGACGACCGGGGTGACTACAATAGCTCTCCTTGTACTTCGTACAGGCGAGCTAAAAATTATTGTATTCCAATATAAAGGGTATGTATGGTATATAAGCCAGCGCACGAAAAAACCTACAAAAAGACCTATGTAACCATAGTTGGTTGTGTTGAGGTTTTTATGGCCCAGTCAACCCAATGGGGTCATGTCGAGCGTGGTCAGTTTACCTATCCACACGTTTACTTGGCAGGCTTAGTCCTTTAAGCGGTTAACCAATATTGTGCACATTCTTTCGCCAGAAACTGACAACTGCCCTTCTTGAATCAGCGGAAGGGAGAGAATGACCATAGAAAATATTTCATGATCAATCTCCACGAAAGAATGTTGCCGACCTTGGAGGGGGTTGAACCCGCGACCTCCTGGTCTCCAGTTGGACAGTGCATCCAATTGAGCCACCGAGGCTGGCGTAACCAGTAAAGACTCAGATCTCCTGTACATCCATCCAGTAGGGCAAGGGTTCTTGTTCATCCCTCTTTGGAAAGCCAGGAGGCTGTAGAAAGCACATGCTATCAGCGAAGATTCTGATCAGACTGTGCTGGTTGAACTTAGTTTTTGCTGGTTGCACAAGTCTTATTGCAGGTTTTGTTGTGCGCTGGTTCATATGATATGCTCGTTGATCAGCCCCAAGGTTATAAAACTTTTTTCATGCTCAACTCAACTGAGCATGAAATTTGTCATGCTAATAAATCTCAAATTACTAACAATTGCAAATTCTTTCTTGCTAAACATAGCTGAGCATGAAAATTTCTCTATTAATAAATATGAAAATGCCAACTATTGTTGGCATTTTCATATTTATTGGCAGAGAAAATTTCATACTCAGCTGAGTTGAGCATGAAAAAAGTTTTATAACCTCGGGGCCTGATGTGTGTCTTAATGAACATGCTCTGAGAAAGGCCCAGATTAGTGATTAGTACTGACAGCAAAAGACTGGAAACTGATAAATGTCCCCATACCTCCCAACATTCCAAGTCTAGGTCACCAAAATGTAATCAACTCTTCCCGCTGTCAGGGTGATGTATCTATACAAGTTGGACCAAAATCCATCCATCGATTTAGGAGATAGAAAGCACATGAACTGTTTTTTTGGGGGGGTAAAATGGAGTACTGCGACTTAAAAAATGAGGCCAAAGTCACCAAAATCTAATCAGCTCTTAAGCACATCCCAATGGTCTATCCCTGCAAGTCTGATGAAAATTCACTTTAGAACAAGATATATTGTACACACAAAAAACTGTCATTCCAAGGCTAATGGAATATGGACAAAGAAAAGGCATGTCCTCCTCCACTGGTGGAAGGAACATAAATATATCAATGAATACAATTTAATGCGAAAATGAGAATAATGGGGTTTGTTGGGGCATACACTGACAGAAAAGACACAGCTTATGCATCAATGGTCTGATCAGCACCTTCACTGTCCTCTTACATAATCACTGAACACTTTTGAATGAACTGAACAAAATTTCAGACAATGGTCGGTATAATTCTGGAACACTCATATACATTATTTGCAGGGGTTTTAATTTTAATTAACGCTTAGCATCCTGGATAATTATTTCAGCAGACATTTTGAAATACTTTTTTTATTTTTTTCCCAGAAAACAGGCTTTATTTCATGCAATTTGTCTCTTAAGGAGACAATCTGCACGATATATAAAGCCTGTTTTCTGACAAGACAATTTGCAATGTAAATGTAAAGATTGTTTTTTAGAGAAAATAAGAAAAATATTACCCATTTGTTGTCAGCTGAATTCGCCCAGAGAATGGTAAAGGTTAATTTCCTAAACTCACTCACCAGTCCTTCATCAGATAAACTTGCATAGAGCCAATAATTGCTTTGAGCTGTATCTCCCAGATTTTCAAAACCACAACAGCTAGTACAGAATGACTTGTCACAAGGTAAGATACCTCATCCTATCGCCATAGCTCCACATAAGGCAGAATATTTTTTTCAGCCAAACAGTATTGATACTTCTTTTTTAGTTCTCTCTGACAACATATGTTTTGGGTACTCACTAGAAGTGCCTCTACGAGGCACTTCTAGTGAGTACCCACAACATATATTTTTGCGGAGAAAAAAGAAAAATTATGTGGACACTCTTCCAAAAATGTTATAGATATACCTACAGGTAGTAACTGGACGTTCATATTTCAGGACAAGTATTGTAAGGAGTTACGGCAAACATGGTACTCCCCTTTATCTGAAGCAATAGCGAAGGTACATTTGCAGTTTTATCAGGTTTTTCACATCACCCTAGATAGAAAGGTATAAGTATCTAGACAAAACAATTGTTTAACTGCTCCCTTAAAATGTAAGCTGTGACATCTTGACAATGCCCAGAATATGTCAGAACTAACAAGAATGTTTGTATGAATAATTAAGGAAATCAGGATGCCCAAGGATAAGACATTTTCTTTTGTAATATCTTAAAATATGTGTTAGTAGTCTTGTTTCACCATGGCACAAACACGATAGCAACTAACGAGTCACTTTTTTATACAGATTAAATAAACATGATTCTGCCTATCAATTATTTGGACTGTTTAATATGTTATCTTTTTTCTGTTCATCTAGGAGCCCTATTTTCACAGTTCAGGTACCAGATTTACCTTAAATAATTGGGCTCCTTATTTCCTTTCCAAAACTGTCTTAAAATTTGAACAAGTCAATTTTACCTCTCTGTCTGTGACTATACTTAAGGTTAATTTTGTATAAAGTACTGAACACTGTAAAAAAAAACTATTGAAGGCCTCACCTGACAAACATGAAAGCTTTCGGATCTAGGCCTCTGTTATCTTTCCTTGTGACAAGGTCAAGGACAAGCTACTTTACCTACCCCAATAGTTTTACATTTCTTTCAATCCAGTGATGCTTTTTCCAGATGATTAAACTGAATCTCGCACAATTATAACAAATAAACATAAATAACCTTTTTATGGTACTTTCCATTCAAAATAGGCAGACAACAAATTAATGTTATATTAATGTTCTTGGGATACAGATTCAAATTAAGTCAGATGACTTTCTTCTGGATTCCTTTTGAATGGATCGCACACATCATAGCTCTTGATAAGATGCTTTTTTCAATCCAAAAATATTGGCCAAGTTGTTCAAAGTGTCCTTAGCTTAACAAGCTTGTTAAGGGTCATTTCGTTAACTGTTTTAGCAGATTCAATATACAATATTCTGATATTTTTTGCTGAAAAAAAAATGTGAGTAGCTTTCGCACTGCAAAAGCTACTCACATTTTTTCAGCAAAAACATTTCAGCATATTTGCGTATCACTGGATGTAAATTTTAACGACTCCTTAACTAAATTTTTTTTCAGAGAAAATATGGCTTCACATTTCATGCGAATCATCATCAGACAATTCACATGAAACATTGTCTTATTTTCTCTGAAAAAATAACAAAATCAATTTTAGAATGTCATCTGCTACCAATCTGCTTAGTACTTTAAATGTTAATATGTCATCTGCTGATATTTGAATTACAAAGGTTAAAGACTAAAGGTTAAAGAACGGAAATGTAGCTGAGGCACGCTACTGAAAAACCAACATTTTTTTCCGAAGTTAATAGAGCTTCCATCCAGACATGCCTGCACATCCAGGTACATTGTGGTTTAGTCAGGATCAACATTGCCCACTGTAAACAGTTTACAATGTCTTGATTCGATACTTACCACAGCTCTAGATAAGAGGAGTATTAGGTACACATTTTTATTTCTCCACAAAAACATATGCTGTAGCCTTGTCAAGGCGCTTCTAATAAGTACCCATAATACATTACGAAAACACGCCTATTCAAATATACTGAAAATTTTACCACCAAAAAATGAAAATTTTCAGATAAAAAAGTCTGATATTTTTCATATTTCTGCTCAAAAACATAGATTGTGGGTACTCGTTAGAACCACCTCAACGAGGCGGTTCTAACAAGTACCCACAATCTATGTTTTCAGACAGAAATAAGAAAAATAATGTATACCTCTGTAAACCCCAGTTTTACTATATAAAAGTGGGGTTTAAGGGTGTCAAAATTATACAGGCGTGTTTTTGTGATGTAAATTTTCGTGGAGAAATACAAAAAATATCAATACTTTTTGTTTGAAAAATTATTATCTGGAGCTATGATTTACCCTAAATATTCGGACAGATAGACCTAAGCAACCAGGGCCCAGTTGTTCAAAGCGTCATTAGCTTAACGAGCTCATTAGTGGTCAAAATGTTAACTGCTCTAGTGAATACAGTATCTAATTCACAACTACTTTTGCTGGAAAAATGTGAGTAGCTTTTGCATTTGCAAAAGCTACTCACATTTTTTCAGCAAAAATATTAACATATATGCCATATTTAATGATTAAAGTTTTAAAGATACGTTAACTAACAATGTCATTAGTTTTGAACAACTGGGCCTAGTTTATATTTAAATAAACTGCTCAGTTTGACAAGAGTCTGGACTGTCTGCTATTTCATCAGTACTTTTTAGACATACCACCATGTAGTCAAATGACTTCTCAAATTTTAGGATGAGACACGGTATGATGGTAAAGGTGTTCAAATATTTAGGGTAACTATGGCAGTAAAAACTGACCAGACAGTGCCAATGTTGGTTTTTCCACTGTCTGCCTGGTGTTTTTCTGTGAAGCAAAGAAAGAATAAGCAACCAGCCCATTTGCACTTTTCTTAAAATACTGAATTATTTACAGTTTTATCTACAACAGCTTGCAAATAAATAATCTCAAGTCGTAATCAAACAAGTCACACACAGTTTCGAAGGGCCCATACAATCATTATGGCAGAAAGCCCCACATTTTTTGCATGTTATCATCCCCTTCAAATTACACGCACAATCCGATTTTGCCTCACTAGTGTTTGTAGTCTCATTCAGTACTAATGGTGTCACATTGGAGTCTACAACTTTATCAGAGAGTTTCTCAGGGGAAGTAATTATAATGGTATTACTTGCAGACTGAGTCATTGGACATTTATCTTTATTTTCTGTATTTGACTGGGCACTGCTACCCACATGTATAACTTGAGCCGGTGTACTTGCTATAGAACCTATTAACTGAGATGCGACAAACTGATTTCCTGTCGGATCAAGAATCACTTGATGTTTACTTGAGCCGTTTAGTCCCGGAATGATAGCAGTGCCCGCTTTGGCTAAAAAATTCACCTGTTCATTTGGAATTTGAAAAACTATTTCTTTTTGTCCAGTTTTATTTGACTTTTGGAAGTTTTCTTCCATTGACACTGAATCAATTCCAACACTTGCAGATCTAACCAGGGTCCCTGATACTGTTGGTGTAGTCTTCGGCTGAACTATTTTCTGTGTCGGAGGAGCACTTGCTGCACGCTGCTGTGTGGCAATAGCAGAACTACTTGCAGTGCCTGCTGCTGATTTAATCAGTTGCTGCAAAAGGTTTTGTTGAGCGGCTGCAGCTGATGATGATACCACATAATGTGTTGCTGGCACATTAAATACTGCAGGTTGGATGCCAGCAACATATGACACCACAGGAGGAGGGAGACGAACAAATGACACATTAGTACCAGTCACACTTGGCACAGGGGAAGTTTGTGACACAGACGGTTTGACAAAGGTACTACTTTTTGTCTCTCCTGCAGATGGTATAACAATCAACTGAGAGTCAGTTTGACCCGTAGGGGCCAATATCAGTTTGGAGGCACTTGGAGACTTCTGAATATTCTGACTAGTTTTGTCTTGTAAGATCTGTGACACTGTTTTATTACTTTGCTGAATTGGCGTTTTCTGTGGAGAAGGAGTAGTCACATTTATGTCACTAGCAGTCTGAGGTGGCAACGGTGATGCAACAGGTTTCTGCAACAATGACACCATAGTACTGGGAACATTTTTCTGACTCTGAGCTAAAGCCTGTTCACAAATTTCTAAAGAGCGTTTCAAATTCACACCTTCTGCAGGATTGTCAACCTTTTCCATTTTCAAGTTAACATTTTGAACAGGTTTTGCACCCTGCTGTGGTTTTGATATCTGTTTCTGCATTGTTTCTCCCGGAATTAGAATAGGAGAAGGTGGCGAATGTCCATGTGCCTTAGCCAACAAATGTGCATGAAGTTTGGCCTGTGCTACTGCCTGCTGCTGCTGTACCGTATGAACCCTGGCTTTAGTTTCCGCTTTGATCTGAGCCAAGGTTCTCGTCTGTCCCTGTACTTTAGCTTTTGCAGCCTGTGTTTGAGACTTGATTTGCGCCAAAGTTCTTGTTGGAGATCTCATCACACTACCAGTAGGTGATGTATTCAAGACTATTGTCTTAGCTACATTTGCTTCCTTGCCCGGTGACTGTATTCTTTGTGGTGACACCTGTATCCTCTGTGGAGAGGACTGCATCCTCTGAGATGGTGACTGAATTCTCTGAGGTGGCGACTGAATCTGCTGAGGTGGAGACTGAATCCTATGGGGCACCACTGTCGGTATTCCACTAGGAACAGACACATGAACCTTATGTAACTTACTTTCATTACTCTGTGATTTTTGCAGTCTAGCTGCTTGAGTCTGGGCCCTAATCTGAGCCAGTGTCCTTGCCTGGGCCTGCGCTTGAGCTTGTCTCTGTCCAGGTGTAAGCACAATTTTCTGTTTCTTTGGTGGACTACTTTCAATAATAATGTCATTAGGCCCAACAGGTGAACTTGGCACAGTTCTTTTCAAACTCTGATGAACAGCACCAAGTGAAGTAACAGAAGTGACACTTTTCTCCTCCCCACTAGGAGTCATTGTCCGTGTAGTTTGTAATTTCATAAGTAATCCACCAGATGAGGTTGACGGCTCGTTGTGAATCACTGGGTACTTTACCCCACCCACACTCTGTATAGCTTGGTGTACCGAGCGTTGTTTCAACATACTGGAGACAAGGGGAGCTTTTCTTGCCTGCTGTTTCACCAACAAGTTGTGTGATACAGGAAGTGGACTATTACTTCTAGATTTCGGGACATCCAGAGCCTTAGGAACATCCGTGACAGTCCTGCAACATACAAAGATCATTATCCATACCTCCATATAAGAGGGGGTATCTGCAAAATATTTTTCTTATTTCTCCACGGAAACTTGTGGCTACTTCTAAGAAGTGCCTCAGCGAGGCACAACATATTTTTCCATGGAGAAATAAGAAAAATGTAAGCACTTTTCTGTCGAAAAAGCATCTTATCTAGAGCTATGATTAGCCATAGCTGTATTTAGAGGGGCTTCCAAGTAGATATTTTTCTTACTTCTCCATAAAAACCCATGTTGTCGGTACTCATTAGAAGTATCCATTCTATCAGTACCCACAATGCATGTTTTTGTGAAGATGGTATAAAAACATCAATATTTTTCAGCAGAAAAAAAGGTAGGTCATAGTTCCAGATATGGGACTTTTTTCAACCAAAAAGTGTTTGTCAACTATTAAAACTAATTAGCTGCGTGTTTGTTCTGGTAATTGTCTATGTTTAGATAGATATAGGAATAAAATTGGAAAGGTGCTGACCTTGATCAGATGCCATAATCATGATTTGTCTCATCACCGACTTCAAGGCGGTTATTTTTTATATAATTCATCACAAACTTTCTGACATGCATCCAGTGTAAATATTGCAGAGTTAAAAAGTAAAATCAGGCATCTGTCATTATTAAAGGCTTCATATTCCTAAAAAATAGACAAGAAAGTTTTTATAAATTGTTATATGGTATTGTTATATGGTATTAATACAATCATAAAATGTGGCGCTCGATAGCCTGTGAAATTTTAATCTGTCTCTTGTTCGTGAAATGAAATGATTTTTATCGTGTCTCTGAATTAATCTTTCCAACATTAATTCAGAAATATGATAAAAAAATCATTCCTTTTTTAAATTTAAAATGAGAGACTGACTGAAATTTTACAGGTTGTCAGAAATTTTACAGGTTTGTCAGGTGCCACATTTTATGATCTTGTTAATACCATATATTAATTTATTAAACATTTTCTGGATAAAAAAAAAAATGTATTTTTGAGGAATATGGAGCCTTTAAGCAATAATAAGTTCCACTCTATGTCCAATCAGATCTGTTTGTCATCAAGGTAAATACCCGAATCATGTTCTGCTATCAAAACGTTGTAAATTATCCTTAACACTAATCTCATCAGTGCTTGGGATATTAAACAATCGGACTACCATAACCGTGACCGACCAAATATACTTTCAGGTAGTGATTATAAATTTGGAGCTGTTAGTATAAAGTTAGATGGCCAGTATTGTAAGCAAAATTACTGAGACATAAGTCCTTATTTTGTTTCTTAACTGTCTTTGGAAGGACCATGAAAGATCTTCTCATTTCAGCTGAAATTTTTGCAAACCCTATTTCCAAATAAATTAAGCCTCTTTCCAATTCAGATTTTCATCACAGCTGAAATGCCGCAAAGTTTGTCTAAAATTGACTGGACATGCAATTAAAATAATTTTCAGTCATTTATCTTTAATTAATAACCATTTGTTGGAAAGGAAATGAAAAACAAAAAAATTAATTTTCGAATCTGGTACAGTTATGACTTCCATGATTCGTAAGTTAGTGGAAGCCCTGTACTATCAAAAGTGTGATTTTTTTAGGACAGAAACTAGCCTGAGATATTGGTATTTGTATTCCTCTACAATATTTATTCACTGCAGTTTTGGACAAATCAAAAAAAAAAAAAAAAAAAAAAAAAAAAATGTGATTAAGTTATGAGAAACTTCAATTTGAAAGCATGATCATAGTTCCAGATAAGAGGGGGTATCCACGTAATATTTTTCTTATTTCTCCATGAAAACTTATGTTGTGGGTACTCATTAGAAGTGCCCCAGTGAGGTGCTTCTAACAAGTACTAAAACATGTTTTCATGTAGAAACAGAAAAAATATCGGTATTTTTTGGCTGAAAAAAGCATTTTTTTTTTTAGCTATGATATCTCACCACTGTAAACCTATGCTGAAAGAAATTTCAGTATACAGGGGGTATTTCCCTCAGACACTTATTTAAGGGGACATATGTGTCTTTTGACCCATATTTTAGGGGTCATTAGGGGGCAATTTCAGGGGTTCATTGCCTGAATTTTACAGAAAATATTGCAAATTTTAAGGGACAGCAATGTCTCTCTAAGATTAAGGTTTAGGGGACATCAGAGTCAAAAAGGGACCAAGTCTCGTGTTTTTGAGGGACAAGGAAAACCCTGAGTAAACCACACAAACTGTACAGAATACTGTCTTCAAATAATACATTTGAGCTGCAACATCAGAAAATGTACCGTCTGACATGCTCGGCCAATACTCAAATCAACCTGTGTCTCAAAGTAGTCTGATCAGTCATGATTGATTACAAGAACATAGGTCTAGATAAGAGTGAGTATCAGGTAAGTAGTTTTCTTATTTCTTGGCGAAAACATACATTGTGGGTACTCATTAGAAGCGCCTCGGCCAGGCGCTTCTAATGAGTACCTCAACATATGTTTTCGTTGAGAGAAAAATATAGATACTTTTTGGTTGAAAAAATCATCTTATCAAGAGCTATGCATGAAGAAACTTTCTATCCTTTGCTATCCAAAATGCACCCAGTGAAAATTCTGATCTGCACAATCTGAATCTTCGCTAGGCACACGTCTGACTTTGCGGCTTCATTAAACAGATGTCACTATATGAATTTCATCTAAATTGGATAAAAAAAGGCTGTCACCACAAAGAAACCGATTTCTGAATGTTTATCAGGGGCCATAACTCATGTCAGAAGCAACATATAATGACATTTTTGTAGTGAACCCCGCTCTTATCTACAACTGTATGTTCACCATTCTGTCTGTGATTTGGTCAAATGCTATCTTAAAATAATGGACTTCTCTAAAGTCAATAGTGGCACAGTCTATCTGAAATATTTAGAGGTTCAAAGGTTAAAAAATACAAGATTAAATCCACCGATACTTACTTTTGACCCCATACTGGCTCAAAGTGTCTTGCCTGAAAATACAGAAATTAAAAATCATCCTCAATACATTCTGACATGATTAACAAAGTGAATGTACATGTATACATGTATATCCAGTGCTGTGAATTTTAATGCAATGCAATACATGTCAAATTGATTTAATCTGATTCCCATTTGAATAATATAGTTGTACTGAGTATTGTTTGTATCAGATTCTCATTGTGCCGTAATATGAAACTTAAACAAATACAAAATACTGTTTAAGGGCACTTATTTCATCTTTAAAATTAAAAATATTGATATTTTTCTTATTTCTGCATGAAAACATGTTGTGGATACTCATTAAAAGGGCCTCAGTGAGGAATTTCTATTATGTACCGAAAGTTTCCATGGAGAAATTAAAAAAAAAAAAAAAAAAAGAAAAAAAAAAATATCATCTGGATACTCATCTTATCTAGAGCTCTGATGATGACAAAAATCACCAGGGCCCAGTTGTTCAAAACTAACGATGTTGTTACTTAAGGTACAGTTAAATCTTTGATCATTAAATATGGTATATATGCTTATATTTTTGCTGAAAAAATGAGAGTAGCTTTTGCACTTGCAAAAGCTACTCATATTTTTTCAGCAAAATCTAGAGCTGTCAGAGAATCTGACTATAGCCCCGCTGCAGCTCTATCGGAGGAGAAATACTTCTAGTGTTGAAATATTTTGAATTCATCCTTACCAGGTAACACCACTGTAGGACATGGTTATATGGCATCCTAAAACCTATCAAGGGACTTTAATCCATGAGTTATGGGCCCTTGGCCCTGATTGCTGAATACATGATACATCAACCCACTGTCCATGCATGTACCACTTTTTCAAAGTCCCCAAGTAAGGTACAAGTTCCATCAAAGTAGGACCACAAACATAAAAATTATTGAGCATAATGCATTTTAATTTTTTGAAAACCTACCAAGGGACATAACTCCAAGAGTTATGGACTCTTGGCCCCTATTCACGATACGTCCAGTCATTGTTGATACAAGCTTTCAGCTTTCTAAGAATTTTCAAGAATGGCAAAATTTGAAAAACCTATGAAGGGACATAACTCCAAGATTCTGCCATTACACCTTCCTTACCTTAGAGACCAAGTGTGGTTTAAGTTTCAAGGAAGTAGGACCACAAATATAAGTTATTGAAAACCTACAAAGGGACATAACTCCAAGAGTTATGGAACCTTGGCCCCTATTCTGGTATACACAATTCATCCAATCATTGTCTATGTTTAAACAAACTTTCAGCTTTCAAGCTTTCATAGTTCCTGAGAAATGTGTTACAAAAATTTTCAAGAATGGCAAAATTTGAAAACCTATGGAGGGACATAGCTACAAGAGTTAAGGGCCCTTGGCCACCATTCTGCCTCTACACCTCTATTATCTTAGAGACCAAGTGTGGTATAAGTTTCATCGAAGTAGAACCACAAACATAAAAGTTATTGAGCAAAATGCATTTTAATATTTTGAAAACCTACCAAGGAACATAACTCCAAAAGTTATGGACCCTTGGCCCTTATTCCAGTACACACTATACATCCAGTCATTGTCCATGTTCATACAAACTTTCAGCTTTCTAGCTTTCTGAGAAATCTGTTACAAAAATTTGTAAGAATGGCAAAATTTGAAAATCTATGAAGGGTCATTACTGCAAGAGTTATGGGCCCTTGGCCACCATTCTGCCACTACACTTTCCTTACCTCAGAGACCAAGTGTGGTATTAGTTTCATTGAAGTAGGACCACAAACATAGAAGTTATTAAGCAAAATGCATTTCCCCAATATTAAAACCTTTCAAGGGCTATAACTCCAAGAGTTATGGGCCACCATTCTGCCATTACACCTTCCTTACCACAGAGACCAAGTGTGGTATTAGATTCATTGAAGTAGGACCGCAAACATAAAAGTTATTAAGCAAAATGCATTTCAAATTTTGAAAACCTACCAAGGGATAACTCCAAGAGTTATGGGTTCTTGGGGACCATTCTGCAACTACACCTTCCTTACCTCAGAGACTAAGAGTGGTATTAGCTTCATTGAATTAGGACCACAAACATAAAAGTTATTAAGCAAATTGCATTTTAAATTTGAAAACCTACCAAGGCACAGAACTCCCAAGAGTTATGGGCCCTTGGCCACTAGTCTGCACAACACCTTACTTACCTTAGAGACCAAGTGTAGTATAAGTTTCATTGAAGTAGGACCACAAACATAAAAGGTATTAAGCAAACTTTGCAGTCACGGAATCACGGAAGGACATGGCAAATCCAGTATAGCCCCATTCTTTCAAAGTGGGGCTATAAATACCTGTGAACTAGATATTGTACTTATGAGAACAGTTAACATTTTGACCACTAATGAGCTCTTTAAGCTAATGCTGCTTTGAACAACTGGGCCCTGATAATAAACAAGTGAGTTTTGTTTTCTGCAGAAATAAGGCTTAACCTTCATAGCTCCAGATAAAAGGGGGTATCCATGTGATATTTTAATATTGTTGGTACTCGTTAGAAGTGCCTTGCTGAGGAAATTCTGAGCATCTACAAAATATGTTTTCTTGGAGAGATAAGAAAAGCACCAGTACTTTGCAGCTGAAAAAATGCATTAGCTGTAGCTACTGACATTTCATGCAAATAAACTTGTCAGGATGACATTTCATGAGACTGGTCTCCTGTGGAGGCAGTCTGATTTGCAGGAAACATGAAGCTTTATTTTCCGAGAAAAATGTTTTTAGGAGAATGGAAACACTTCCAGGGAAAGTGACTCTGTTAAGATTGTTTTATTTTCTCCCTTCTGAATAGGTTCTACTCTAAAAGGCAAGAATTTGCTCCCTAAGGAGACATTTCTTTTATCTTAGTGTGAACTTATTTTCAGAAGGGACTTGGTGTGCAGGAAAGCAAAAAAAAAAAATATGTAAAAAGAATTGTCTCCCTTGTAAAAAGTGGCAGAAAATCTACCAAATTTGTCCAATCCCCTTAAGATTTAAGCTGAGATTTCAATTATTAAAGCAGGTTAAGGATTAAAGTTGATTAAATGGGAATGGGTGCATTTTCAAAGGAGACAACTCTGTCAAAACTGTTCTTAACTCCCTTTTGAATTGTTCTTGACTCACTGGGAGCAAATTCTTTGCTTTTAAAGAGGATTCCTTTTTAGAATGGGTTTGGTGTGTACGTAACCATATAACAAGTCATAAAAGTTGTCTCCCTTGTTAAAAATAGCGGAAAAATCTGTCAAGTCATCTGCAGCTGTGAATTTATCATATAAAAGATTAATACAATATTTTTATTACTTCTGTGTTTCATAGCAACTCTTGTAGCAAACAGTGAAGACTGATCAGATACCAAATTCAGGGGCGTCTGATCTGGTCTGCATTATTTGCCAATTACCATTTTGGGGGTTCCCCCTACTAAACTGGCTTTATGACATGTCAACTCCTATAGATCATTTTGCATTGCCTCCCAGAGAACTGGAGATAAGGGATAAAAGAGAGAGGAAAGCGATATATGGAGGAGTATAAGGGAAAAGTGAATGGCAGTGAAAAACAAGAGGCCCATGGGCCACGGGTCGCTCACCTGAGTGACATTGCCACTGCAGATATGCAGATGTTATGCAACATTTTTCCAATCCTGTCATCGCAACTAATGAAAAGATAATCATTTAAGCAGTTCTTAATTTTGAAGAAGAATATATATAAGGCATGCCAGTCAATGGAGCATGATCATTTGAACAAATTCTAAATGGCGGCCAGTTTGGATTTACGATCGGCACGATTTTAGCTATTTTTGATCTACGAGTCACTCCAATGCTTCCTACCATGTTTCGAGTCAAATGGCTTAGGTTCAGTAGAAGAAGCCAAAAATAGATTTTCAAGATGGCTCCATGGCGGCCATCTTGGATATCCGACTGGCACAATTTTAGCTATTTTTTATCTACAAATCACCCCAATGTCTCCTACCAAGTCTGGAGTCAATTGGCCTTTCAGTACAGGAGAAGCTAAATATAGATTTTCAAGAAGGCGGCCATGGTGGCCATATGGGATTTCGGATCAGAACAATTTTAGCTATATTTGATCTACAAATCACCCTGATGCTTCCTATTAAGTTTCGAGTCAAGTGACTTTTGGGTTTAGGAAAAGAAGCGAAAAATACATTTTCAAGATAGCCGCCATGGCGGCCATCTTGGATTTACGATCGACATGATTTTAGCTATTTTTGATCTACAAGTCATCCAAATGCTTCCTACCAAGTTTCGAGTCAACTGGCCTTTCGGTTCAGGAGAAGAAGCGAAAAATAGACTTTCAAGATGGCTGCCATGGTGCACATCCTGGTTTTACGATTGGCACGATTTTAGCTATTTTTAATCTACAAGTCACCCCGATGCTTCCTAGCAAGTTTGGAGTGAACTGGCCTTTTGGTTCAGGAGAAGAAGCAAAAAATAGATTTTCAAGATGGCTGCCATGGAGGCCATCTTGGATTTCCGATAGGCACTATTTTAGCTATTTTTCATCTATAAGTCACCCCAATGCTTCCTATCAAGTTTGGCTTTTGGGTTTAGGAGTAGAAGCGAAAAATAGATTTTCAAGATGGCCACCATGGCAGCCATCTTGGATTTCCAATCGGTACGATTTTAGCTATTTTTGATCTACAAGTCACCCTGGTGCTTCCTAGCAAGTTTGGACTTTCCGTTCAGAAGAAGCGAAAAATAGATTTTCAAGATGGCGGGCATGGCGGCCATCTTGGATTTCCGATTGGAACGATTCTACAAGACACCCCGATGCTTCCTAGCAAGTTTGGAGTCAATTGGCCTTTCGGTTCAGGAGAAGAAGAGAAAAATAGATTTTCAAGATTGCCGCCATGGCGGCCATCTTGGATTTCCAATCAGCACGATTTTAGCTACTTTTGATCTACAAGACACCCCGATGCTTCCTAGCAAGTTTGGAGTCGATTGGCCTTTCGGTTCAGGAGAAGAAGAGAAAAATAGATTTTCAAGATGGCGGCCATGGCGGCCATCTTGGATTTCCGATTTGCACGATTTTAGCTATTTTTGATCTACAAGTCACCCTGATGCTTCCTAGCAAGTTTAGAGTCATTTGGCCTTTTAGTTCAGGAGAAGAAGCGAAAAATAGATTTTCAAGATGGCGGCCATCTTGGATTTCCGATCGGCACGATTTTAGCTATTTTTGATCTACAAGTCACCCTGATGCTTCCTACCAAGTATCGAGTCAATTGGCCCAGGGGTGTAGGAGGAGTAGGCTTTTAAGGCAATTGTTGACGCCGCACGACGGACGCCGCACGACGGACACTGACTGACCACAATAGCTCACCATGAGCACTTCGTGCTCAGGTGAGCTAAAAACAGAAGAACTAAAAACATGCCTCCTTTCCCTACCTGCTGTCCTTACCCCACCACAGGCACATGGGTTAAACAGACTTACAGGCTTATCTTAAACTTTGTTGTCTGCATTCTTATGTACATGCATTTATTCCTGTTTTTATGTTTATTCCTTTTTCTGCATGTTTGACTATTCATGCAAATTGTCTGCCTTTTTTTCCCCAGAAAAAAAAGGGCCTGACAGTTCATGCAAACTGCCTCCTTGGGAGACAATTTACATGAAATGTCCAACCTATTTTCTCAAAAAAAAAAAAATAATAATTTCAAATTGTTGTCTGCTAAAACTTTTACCAAGCATACAAGTGGTTATATTCACATCAGCATATACGAGTTCATGGTGCCAAAAGGAGACTGTTCTTCTGAGAATAGCATGCTGATTCTGCAGCACTCAGCTTTTCTCCAGGACAGCAGCAACAAAAACATATGTTGTGGGTACTCATTAGAAGTGCCTCACTGCCTCACTGAGGCACTTCTAATGAGTACCCACAACATATGTTTTTATGCAGAAATAAGAAAAATAATTAAATAACAGGTGACTACCCCCTCTTACCTGGATCTCTGAACAAACCTTGAAGAACCAGTCACAAAAATAGCAGATGGCATTCTAAAGGACTGTTTTTGTTGTTGTTTTTTTCCAAGAAAAAGGCTTGATATTTCATGTGAATTGTCTGTAATGGGTCAGTTTTAGCACTTGCTAAATGCTGGTTAATTTCTTCAAAAAGCAAGCTGCAATTTACTTCAGTTGCTAACTCTAGCAAGTTGTAAAATTCTCTTTAATTGGCTGACTCTGTGGCATTTTTGTTAAAGTTTTGCAATTTCTTTTTCAAAAGCAATGCTCATGAGGAAGGATTTTGAAAGTATCAAAATTAATTGTTTTAAGAGTAACTTTATAAATCAGTTATTCCTAACTACTGCTGCTTTACTTTTCAGGTAGTCAGAGGAACTGAGTGTTTGTGTTGAGGTTTTACAGCCCAGTCAACCCAATGGGGTCATGTCGAGCACGGCCAGTTTACCTAGCCACACGTTTACTGAGCAGGCTTAATCCTCTAAGCAGTTAACCAGTATTGTGCACATTCTTTCGCCAGAAACTGACAACTGTCTTTCTTGAATCAGCGGAAGGGAGAGAATGACCGTAGAAAATATTTCATGATCAATCTCCACGAAAGAATGTTGATGACCTCGGCGGGGGTTGAATCCGTGACCTCCTGGTCTCCAGTCGGACGGCGCATCGCTTTTAACCTTAACCACTCGCTGGGCTTATTCAGCATATGACAAATTGATGATGTTTTCCTTACTTTTCTCTGAAAACAGGTTTTGACATTTCATGCAAATTGTCTCCAATTTGTATGAAATCTCAAAACCAGTTTTCTGAGAAAATAAGAAAAATATTTTAAAATGATGTCTGCTGAAATTTTTACTCAGAGTGCTAAGCCTTAAAAGCCACATACAACAATACTTATAAGTGTGAAAAGCAAGTTGGCCGAAAGGTTTAGCAAGTTAAATATATTGCCACTTGCTAATTTCAGCAAGCCCTCAAAAAAGTTAAATTTGAAATATGTGCAAGGCATTACTTTCTCTCAAAAAATACTAGAAAAGTGTGTTTGTAAAACACAAAGACCCTAACCATATTCTTGTCCCTACTTTCCTTGGGAAAGGGGCATAACTCTCATAAACAAGAAATTGCTTGTAAGCAGTGCTTATCAGATATTCATTGCAAGGACTATCCCCCAACAAAAATAGTTTGCAGGGGGTATAATGAATCCGATTTTTTCCTCAAATGTTAAAAGAGACGTAACGTGCAAATTCATCCATCAATCATCCATCGAATCATGTATGACGCAAAGGATCTTTACTGCATGGGGCAGCTCAATGCTTAAAATAATTAATTTTCTATATGTCCATACCTTCCAAGGATCAATTTTGTTCTGTTCTTTCTCCTCTTCCTGTTTGATTCTCACCTGATTCTCAGGAGTGAACTCCCCTGTAAAGAACAATAGTAATGTATCCATATTATCCTAAACATTCAAACAGTCAGTCATGTTTGTCTCTGGATAAGTAGTGTAGCCCTGGGCCCAGTTGTTCAAAGCTAACGATGTCGTTAGTTAACGATTAAAATTTACATTGAGTGATACGCAAATATGCTGAAATTTTTTGCTGAAAAATGTGAGAAGCTTTTGCACTGCAAAAGCTACTCACATTTTTTTCAGCAAAAAATATCAGAATATTGTATATTGAATCTGCTAAAATAGTTAACGAAATGACCCTTAACGAGCTCGTTAAGCTAATGACGCTTTGAACAACTGGGCCCTGAATCAAAATGCTCCTGAAGGAGGTCTGACCAGGGTTTTCATTGTCATTCAGCTATCAACAAACACAGCTCCATACTGTCTAAACTGTTCAAAAAATGGTTTAGGAACCAGTATATAAAGAAACTAGAAATGTATTTGTAAACCACTATGTCCCCAACTATATGCTTGTCCATACAAAATGCCAGGGTTGGAAACTCATCAAGTTTCAAGGCCCTAGCTTAAACAGTAATCGATATCTTACTCACAAGAAAAGCATTATGAACAGATGGACAGACAAACAACCCAAAAGCAATATGCCCCTACCAACTTCTTCGAAAGTTGGGGGCATAATTAGGATGTCTTAAAATTTATCAGACATTAAATGTTTTAGTAGCGTTGTGCCGATTAATCAAAATAATCAAAAACTAATTGGATAAGCCCACTATTGGCAACTATTGATAATTTTTTTTTCACTATCAATTATCTGAAATTTTATTTTTAGAAACATAGGCAAGAGGTCACATAATGAGACCTACATACTAAGAGTATTATGAAAGATTTTATTAAGAGTATTAAGAAACATGGCTTCAAAATCTGTTTTGTCTTGAAACAATCTACGGTACATCTTAAATTACCCTAGTTATGCTATTATATGCTGTTGCATTTTAAGTAATATAGAAACATAAAGCACATATGCTATTATGATTTATTATTTGACGCAGTGGATGCCAGATTCCCTGATAACCCTGATTGTCTAGGTCCACATCCCTGTTGGGAATCGGAGAGGAAAATCACAATCGAATTTCGGAAAAGTGAAAACCAAGTGATTATCGATTATATAATCAGATATCTGATTGTATAATTGATAATCACTTGGTTTTCACTTTCCCGAAATTCGATTGTGATTTTCCTCTCCGATTCCCAACACTATGTTTTAGGGATGTGGACCTAGACAAACACGAGTTATCAAGGAATCTGGCATCCACTGCCTCAATGAGTCTACAACCTAAATAAAACGAATGCAAGCAAACACAGGGGTAAATAAATGTCTGTACTGCAGTATCACATAGTACTCCTCTCTGAACCCTGTCATACCTTTATACAAGAAACTGTCTATAGATCAGATTGATCCTGCACATCTGGGCTTTTCTTCTCCATTGAAACATTCTATAGTGTCAAATGATTCAGCGGGCAGTGAAGGCCCTGATCAGACTGCATTGATGAGCAGGCTGACCAGAGCCTTCACTGTCTGCAAATGCCCGAAGACACGTTTTTGCATGGTGCAGCCCATATAATGATGAGTTAATTTTCAACGTGTTTGTATTGAGGTTTTACGGCCCAAACAATCCAATGGGGTCATGTTGAGCGTGGTCAGTTTACCTAACCACACTTTTACTGGGCAGGCTTCGTCCTCTAAGCAGTTAATCACTATTGTGCATATTCTTTCACCAGATACTGACAACTGCCCTTCTTGAATCAGCAGAAGGGAAAGAATGACCGTAGAAAATATTTCATGATCAATCTCCACAGAAGAATGATGTTGACCCGGCAGCGGTGGAGCCCGCAACCTCCTGATCACCAGTCCGACGCGCATCCAACTGTCATCGAGGCTGGCAACAAAGCGTCAACCTATGACGATCATTTGTGTAATATATGCACATAAAAAATTTACACTTGTCAAGTCTCATTTGCTTTAGGGAACAGAGTACACATTTAAGGGGAACCCTATTTAAACTGTTTTGCTTCCCTTCTGAAAAGGGGTCTATTCTAAAAGGAAAGAATTTGCTCCCCCCTTGGGAGCAAATTCTTTCCTTTTAGAGTACACCATATTTTCAGAAGTGGTTTTGATGTGCAGGGAAGCAAATAGAAGTCACAATAGTTGCCTCCCTTTTGAAAAACACTAGGTGTATCCAGTCCTTGTTCAAATACATCATATGAGAGTCAATATTGCTTGAAACTAAAATCCAGTAAAACAGGCCCTTGAGTTGAGTTGCTCTGTCCATGTTTTTCTTTTACCTCACAGCAGCCTGACATTACCTTCTGAAAGCCTTTCTCTCCACTCATGACAGGCTTTGGCAAAGAATTCATTGTTGAGAGCTGTATTACTCAATCTGAAATAAAGCAAGAAACAGTGGGACTAAATCACTCCTCTGAAAAATAGCAGAATAAATGCTAAAGCAGAAAATTAACCGTTGTCCTGCTGAATAAATTAAGATGCCACGCCCACATCTAATTGCCAGCCAATCAGATTGCTTGATCCAGATTGTTGATATAAAATTCACATACTGGATGACAAACAGTGCAGATTCAGATCAGTTGGCTTCTTAGAAGCCAACTGATCTGGATCTTCGCTGTTTGCAAAGGCAGGACAAGGGTTAAAGTGCTTGTCCCTGTAGGCATTCCAGCATAGTAGCAACAAAATGGTTTCAAATTTGAATTTCATTTATTTATTTAAAGATGTTTCTTACACAACCAGAGCAAGTGACCAATGTATTTCTCTGGTCGGCACCAACATCAAAGCTTATGCATGGTCACAAAACTTTACAAAACCTACAATTTCAAAGTCCATGACCTTCACCTTAAGGTTACTAAGTGGGCTAGGAAATGAGGCCAAACTTTAGAATCTGTCTACCATAACTTACTGACTTCAGCTTGAGAGACTGCACACTCTTTCATCATACAGAAAGTTTGGGTGAAGATAGAGCTAGGTCACTGATGGATGGTTATGGTTAGGTTTAATTCATGGATCATATGTAGCATACTTTTATTAGGAATATTTACAGACAGTAAGGGTAAAATTATGTAGCAAACATATTCTAAATGTGCTCCAGAAATGCATCTTTGAAATGTTTGGACCAGTAATGTAACATCTGTGCAAGTATGAACTGAATGCATTCATGAGAAGACATAATCTGAAACTTTGATGCAAAACTTTAATCCAAGTGTTAATAGAGGGACTGATGGATCAACAGAAGGATGGAGATGTTATCTCTAAAACAATTTAATGCAAAACTCTGACTAGTGTTAACAGATGCTTGACGAAAAGAATAATGGACAAACAAATGGCATAATAAATTAAGAAACTATACAACTCTACTGGATACTCTGTATCCTGGTGGGTATACATATAGCCCTGGAAATTACTGGAACTAGCTCATGATGTCTGGGAGAAACATTTGTCTCTCAATATTCATAACATTTCAATAAAATACTTAAATATAGCAATGCCTCTAAATAGTCATGCAAACTTTCAACAAATCAACCTCAAGCCTTGAATCAGTGGATTCTCTTTATATTTTTGACAAGTACATATCCAGAGGACGGAGCAGCATGTAGCCAAGAATAGCATATTCTGATTCTCAAGCAAAGCCTTTGTCCCACTAAGCATATACAGGCCAGAGGACTTCTTAAGGAGGAGTATTTGGTGATAATTCTGGAATTTCTCCATGAAAACATATGTTGTGGGTATTCATTAGAAGTGCCTCGCTGAGGCACTTCTAATGAATACCCACAACATATGATTTTTTTTTGGAGAACGAGAAATTATCCAAAAATTATCATCAAATATTCCTCCTTAACAAGTCTTCTGACAGGCAGAGATAATGTTTTTAGGACATTTGAACAAATATGTTCAAATGTCCCAACAACATTAGCTTTGCCTACTATATTATCCCGTCAGGTAGAAAGCAAATATGTAGCGCAGGATAAGGTTTTTTTTCAATGAAAAATGGTCAATATTTTTCTTATTTTTCTGTGAAAGCATATGTTGTGGGTACTCATTAGAAGTGCCTCATCAAGGTGCTTCTAATGAGTACCCACATTATGCTTTCTTGGAAAAATAAAAAGATATTTTCCTGATAAACCCTCTCATCTGGAGCTATGAAATCACTTCATACCAATAATTTGGGGGCAGATGACAAAAATATAGCTCTTTTTACATACCTGAGAGCACCATCTTTGCCGACAATTTTATCACATTCAGGCATAAGGCAAATCAGTTTATACTGATAACTTGGAGGTAGAAGAGAAAATGTATGCTTTGTAATCAAAGCCTGAAAAAGAACAGTATATGTTAGTATTAAACAACCAAGTTCCATAAAGAAAAAATGACATATGCATCCAGTCAACAAAGCAAGAATCAAATCAACCGATAGCTCCAGATAAGGCATTTTTTTTTTTACCACAATTATTGATACTTCTATTATTTCTCCATGAAAACATCTATTGTGAGTACTCCTTAGAGCACCTACACATTTTTTCGTGGAGAAATATGAGAAATACGTCTCAGTTCAACTATTGTTTGTGAACATATATGATGTAATAATGCACAAGCGTGAGTGAGTGCATTATGGCACGTACATGTGCAGTACCATGGTATAACTGATTTATCACATTATTATGCATGCAGACTAACCACATTGTGAGATATTTCATGCTGAATGCTGGGAATTGTGGCTACTATGTGATAATTATGAAGATAACCCATTTATTTGAAGCCATGGATCAACCTATGCAGTCAGATCACAGCCCTCTAGATCAGATGCTTTCTTCAACCAGCAAGATTTGCTGTACAACAATACAGCTCAAATACTCTGCTTTCAACAGCTTTTAGAGAGTTGTTTTTTGCCTGGCAACCTTAATACTCAGAAGAAGTATATTTGTAAACTATTGTCATGATACAATGCAAAACCGTTTAACCTTATTTTCTCTGAAAAATCATAAAAACAATTAGAATGCTGGGCCCAGTTGTTCAAAGCTTACGACATCGTTAGTTAATGATTCGTTAAAATTTACATCGAGTGATACGCAAATATGCTGAAATTTTTTCCTGAAAAAATGTGAGTAGCTTTTGCAGTGCAAAAGCTACTCATATTTTTTCATCAAAAAATATCAGAATATTGTAAATTGAATCTGCTAAAACAGTTAACGAAATGACCCTTAACGAGCTTGTTAAGCTAATGATGCTTTGAACAACTGGGCCCTGCTTGCTACAATTTGACTAGAGCTTTAACGGTTAATACTATTTACAATTCTAATTATGCAGTATAACTGTATTACATAAAGTTTTTTTTTTCTATTTCTACATGAAATAATAATATGCTATGTTGTCTCACTGGTTCTATTCTATTCTAAGATGACACATCCATGTACATTTTTTTAAGGTGGAGTTTACGGTTTGTTAAGGTCATGTTGAGTCAATCAGTTTGTCTACTCACACTTTTCCTGGGTAGGCATAGTACTCTAAGCAGTTAACCAGTACTTGTGCACATACTTTCGCCAGTATTTGACAACAGCCCTTCTTGAATCAAGGGAAGGAAGTGGATGACTGTAGAAATGATTTCATGATCAATCTTCATGAAAATTATGCAGCTGAGCTGAGATTTGAACTTGTGACCCCTAGATCTCCAGTCAGATGTGCTATTGACTGCGCTATGGAGCCCAGCCATACATCTACATGTTTTCATGGATAATAATGAGTTATTTATAACCTTCATCTTATGTTAATTTCTGCTACAGATAAAATAAACTTTTAGTCCCATGTAAACAAAATTCATGGTATTTTACTCAAAACGTGCAACTAGCAAAAATCAAACCAAGACCACTACTTTCAAACCTTGGATGTTTCTTTACTTTCAAAGATCCTCTTTTTCAGATCATTTTGACAATTCAGTGAATAAAGAAAATCTTTTTTTACTGTAATAACACAAAGTCTTAGTACAAATAATAAGCCTGAGAAAACAGTATAAACCCAGATCAGATGCCGCAGAATGCGGCATCTGATCAGGGTCTACACTATTTGCCACTTACGCAGCTGTTTTCAATCATACAAGGGCAAGTCAATAAGTAACCAGCCTATCCCATTTCCAATTGACCGAGACACTCAAGATTTTCATGCCTTGTTTCAATATGTTTTAGGCCTGAGGGCAAAATTGCACCCTTATCGTGTCATTCACTCATAAGATATTGAATGTAAAACATGGCTAGCGATGCAAAAGTAAGCTTTTCGTCAAAAGTTGAGTACCGTGCTGTAATTCGGTACTTGTATTTGAAAGGGAAAACAGGTCAGGAAATACATTGCCAGTTGACCAATGTTTATGGGTCTTCTGCACCATCGTATGCTCAAGTTAAATTCTGGGTTGGGGAATTCAAACGCAGTAGAACATCTTTAGAAGAAGAAACCAGGTCTGGACGCCCATCAGATGCCACCGATGAAGAAATGGGTAACAAAGTTAAGGGATCTGGTGTATTCTGATAGGTGAATTAGGTGGAAGAAATATGGTAGCGTTTCAACAACTTTACATGATCGCTTGGGTATGCACAAGCTAACAGCCCGTTGGGTCCAAAATCCCTTAGCGACAAGCAAATGGCAACCAGAGCATCAGTATACAGCGCATTGTTGAAGTGGTTTACGTCAAAGGAAGATGATCTCCTTTCACGTCTGGTGACTGTACATGGGACCTTGGTCCATTATTATGAGCCAGAGAATAAAGCTCAAAGTCGCCAGAGTGTAGGGCCAGGGTCTCCAAGGCAAAGAAGTTCAAAACGCAATCTTCTGCTGGCAAGGTGATAGCAACTGTATTTTGGGATGCACAAGGCATTATTATGTTGGACTTTCTAGCAAAGAAAAGAACAATAACAGATACGTATTATGCAAATTTGCTCAACTAACTGAGAATTGTGATCCGTGAAAAACGCCGAGGTAAACTCTCCAAAGGGATTCTGCTCCAACAGGACAATGCGAGAGTCCACACTTGCAAAATTGCAATGGATGCTGTTGAGCGGAATCGGTCAGAGCTAATACCGCATCCCGCCTATTCTCCGGACTTAGCTCCTAGTGACTATTTCCTATTCTCAAACTTGAAAAAGGATATCCGTGGACGTCATTTCCGGTCCAACGAAGAAGTCGTGGCGGCAGTTGAGGAGTGGGTCAGAGACAAGGACCCTGGCTTCTTCAGTTCTGGGATGACTGCACTGGAACACCGTTGGTCCAAGTGCATCATTCTAGAGGGCAATTACATCGAAAAAGAAGAGATCGATCTCACCCAGAAATAAGTTAGGCTGTTTTTTTATTGACTTGCCCTCATATCATCAATAGATAGTACCGGTAAAACGGATTTGTATAAATTTTATCTGAAGCATGATAAGGAGTTTTAATTTAAAAGGTGATCCAATATTTGGGGTATCTACTGTATGCATAGCTCTTGATTAGATGTTTTTTCAATCCAAATTGAAAAGTATTGATATTTTTCTTATTTCTCCATGAAAACATATGTTGTGGGTACATAAACATATGTTGTGGGTACATAAACATATATTGTGATACTCATTAGAAGCGCCTCGCCGAGGCGCTTCTGATGAGTACCCACAACATATGTTTTCGTGGAGAAATAAGAAAAATATTACCAGATACCCTCCCTATCTAGACCTATGTTACAGTAATTCTTTTCTTTTTATGTACCTTTAAATTAGTGTTGACAAGTATTGAGTCTGGAGTCTCAAGATCTATGCAGCCTTCCATTGTCTGCTGAATCTGTGCAGCATGGCTTAGCTTCTTTGTAGTTCTTTTCCGAGGCTGAAATAGAAAATGCACACACCTTATTAATGCTAAAAGTGCCAGTCACAACAGCTGCAGATGGCTTTCTATTTTTTTCCCACTTGACATAAGACTCAACATTTCTTGCCAATTTATAGAAAATAATACTTGAATTTCATGCCAACTGTCTGCCTAGTAAATGATTCCCATGCAATGTCATCTTATTTTCTCCAAATTAAAAAAAAAAAAAAAAAAAAAAAAAAATCTTTAGAAAGCCATCTGTAAATTTTGTGCCAACCCTCTCACTTGATGAAAATTCTGTAAGAAATTTACATTTACTAGTGACATTTACTAATGGTTTAATATGTATTTGCATTGGTAAAACATACATGTTCATTGCCATTTTAATGGGAGGAGTTCTTGGGGAAATCAACAGCTGGGTGTAGAAATATGTCTACAAACTAGAAATATGTCTAAAGCACACTGATGCTTCAACTTCCTGCAATGCCAAATTAACACATCTTGCAATGCCACATTAATACAATTTCTGACTTTAAACCACCCACTGGAACATGATACTGGGGCCTGGGTAGCCAGCAAGGTAGTCTTTGGTCTAGGAAATACACACGCCAAGTTTGAATCCTCTGTCTTTCACTGCAGCTGATATTCATTCTCCCAAGATAACCAGACAGTAAAACCTAAATCTTGAATACACAAATAAAATACCATACATGACTCTAACCAAGCCTATGACTGGGCTTTAAAAAAATTTATGGTTGTGAGTGTATAACAATTTAATTCAATGCAAGAAAAAAGCTCTTACACCATTTGCTAACATCACAAAGCCAAATCAGTCTGGCATCCGTACACTCTAGTAAAGGATTTCTCTGTTTGCTGACATAGTCTCCAGAAAGCAAGGATATTTATACCTCTGCAAGAAAATATGTGTTGTAGGTTTTCATTAGAAGCGCCTCAGTGAGGCGCTTCTAATGAGTACCCACAACGTTTCCATGTAGCAGCAAGAAAAATATTTGCCTGTTACTCCTCTGGTCTGGAGCTATGGATTCAGTAAGAAGTTTATGAAGACCCTGATCAGAATGCGAATGTGCTGGCTGATCTGGGCCTTCATTACCTGCATATGACATAAGGGCCCTTTTCTTGCATTGTGCCTAGTTCAGGCATTCAATGATGTATTTAACCCTAGTCCTGCTGAACCCGGATATGTCTTGTCTTAACATAGTGTAGATCAAGATCAGTTGGCTTCTGAAGAAGCCAACTGATCTGGATCTGCACTGTTTGTCATTAAGTATGGTAATTTGTATCAACAACCTAGATCAAGTAATCTGATTGGCTGAAAATTAAAAGTGGGAGTGGCATCTTAATTTATTCAGCAAGACAAGGGTAAAACTACCTTGAGACTAAAGCCTGGAATCCCTGCCAGCATCTCCCTTAATGTCTGTTTCCTGGGTGGTTCCCCATTCGCCAGTCCTGGACTGTCATCATCAACAACTATTACATCATCAGAAGAGGCACCAGTACTGTTACTGGCAGTCTTTTCAGTGCTCCTGCTGACAGGTGTACTGGTATAGACTGGCCGTGATTTCTTGTACACAAAATCATCTGGGGAAAAGAAAGTGAAATAAGTCTGCAAAAATCCATTGACAAGAAGCTGCCATATTCATAAATCAAAAACAAATAAAGGCATTCTACCTGTAACTATTCAAAACATATCACTTAAGGGGAATGTATAGAGAACCAGGGGAGGCAACTCTATCAGAATAGTTTTGGTTTCCTTTCGGAAAAGAAGTCTTCCTTAAAAGGAAGGAATTTTCTCCCCTTTAAAGAGGGCCTGTGTTGTGCAGGAGAGCAGATAGGAAGTAATAAAAGCTTGCTGGGTCCTATGGAAGTAAACTGAACTCAAGCTTAAGGCTGAGTGTGCAAATTTGTTTGTTTGTATTGAGGTTTTACGGCCCAGTCAACCCAATGGGGTCATGTCAGGCGCTGTCAGTTTACCTAACCACATGTTTACTGGGCAAGCTTAGTCCTCTAAGCAGTTAACCAGTATTGTACACATTCTTTCGCCAGAAACTGATAACTGCCCTTCTTGAATCAGCCAAGGGAGAGAATGACCATAGAAAATATTCCATGATTGTTGTTGTGTTGAGGTTTTATGGCCCAGTCAACCCAATGGGGTCATGTCGAGCGTGGTCAGTTTACCTAACCACACGTTTACTGGGCAGGCTTAGTCCTCTAAGCGGTTAACCAGTATTGTGCACATTCTTTCGCCAGAAACTGACAACTGCCCTTCTTGAATCAGCGGAAGGGAGAGAATGACCGTAGAAAATATTTCATGATCAATCTCCACGAAAGAATGTTGCCGACCTCGGCGGGGGTCGAACCCGCGACCTCCTGGTCTCCAGTCGGACGCGCATCCAACTGCGCCACCGAGGCCGGCAAATATTCCATGATCAATCTCCACGAAAGAATGTTGCCGACCTAGGAGGGGGTTGAATCCGCGACCTCCTGGTCTCCGGTCGGACTGTGCAAATATCTTACCAGGACATGGCAAATATTAATGCAATGAAATAAAACATGTGATCACTATTCTTGACTGTTTTGTACAATTCTGTTAAACATTCTCATTGAAAAGGGGGAAAAAAAAAACAACATAAAATCATCAAATGTAGCATGTTGTATGCAAATGGTGCCATTCCATCAAAACTTAAATGAAATTGAGTTTAGACAAAATGCCAATTCCAGCATGTCAACATTATATAATAGAACGTTCATTAGTACACTATATGTGAAGCACCTTATGAGGATTATTAAGTCACAACCATATTCAATATGAGTTCCATTATATGAATATGGTTTTTGTTGCTTGAACACAGCTTCAGGTTGATTCAAGGTTGGGCGGCAAATTCCACCCCCGGTATTTACCAGTGGCATTTGCCGGTATTTACCGGTCTGGAAAATACTCCTCAAGTGGCAAATACTGGCAAATACCGGCAAATTGAAATTTTTTTGGCCTTAAAAAACTGCAGAAGTCTTTAAACAAGTTGCATTGAAATAGTATAAGCAAACTAGATGAGTAAGAATGTTAAAATCATTAATTATATAAGGTTACCACCCTGAAGAATAGAAGAAATCTCAATATAAACATGTAACACTGCCAAAAAGTGAATCTAAGACAAAAATTTTGAAATTATTTAAGCAACAAATGGTCTTTAATTAAAAAAAAAATCATGTAGGCCTTTATCTCAATAGTAGAAATTCACCTGTGCACCTGGCCACTGACATTTACCATAATGACCCGAAGTTTTTGTGCTGGCAGACCATGTCAAAAAGAGCAGACCAAAATCATACTGAACAGTCTGATTAGGATCTTAAATGTTTGCCAGGCCATCTGCATCTTTTAAACACACTTCTGTATGGTAAAAGTATGTTTTGCAAAGTTTAGGATATTTACATCACTTTACTATATTCAAAATTTTTAGGAGTTTTAGTGTACATGTAATTAGCAAGACTACCTGTATGGTCTAATTACTAAAACAACAAATCCCAGGACAATTGTTTGTTAAAGAGGGTACTTGATAGCCAGGGCCAAGATGTCATAAATGAATGCATATAGACAATAAGTCTAGGTGAAAGTAAAAAGGTGTTATTGAAAATATTGAAGAAAAAAAAAAAAAAAAAAGATAAAAAAAGTTAAAAAAAAAATAAAAAAATAAAAATGAAAAGATACAAAAAAAAAATTAATAAAGAAAAAAAAAGATTAAAAAACAAAAGAAAAAAAGAATGAAAAGAAAGAAAAAGTAAAAATAACCTGTAGTGGTAGCCACAAGCCACCTGATGAGTACTTTGGCAGGTATGAAACAGGCTTTTTTTTCTCTAGATTTCACTTAACTGAATTTAATATTAAAGTAAACTTAAACCAGAGTTAAACTGCAATCAGTATAATGTAAATACTAAGTCAACTATGTAGCCCCTATTACAGACATTGTCCATAGGTTGATACTGAGGGTAGGGTTTTGTCTTACTTCCAGGGTGGTAAATGCCAATTTCCAGTATTTGCCGGCATTTACCAGTATTTGCCGGTATTTACCGGTAAATACCACCGGCATGGAAAATACTCATATTTGCCGGCATTTTGCCAACCTTGGGTTGATTTAACAATGGCTTCAAATAACCATGCAGATAGGTACTTACGCAAGAATAAGCCATTGCTTTTGTTCAAATTTCTCTTTTTCACATTAGTTTGTAAATTCATCTGTTACAGTATGTTCCACTGTAAGAAACGATTACTTAACCCTTGTCCTGCTGGACCGGATATACCCTGCCTTTGCAAACAGTGTAGATCCAGATCAGTTGGCTTCTGAAGAAGCCAACTGATCTGGATCTGCACTGTTTGCCATTATGTGAATTTATATCAACAATCTGCATAAAGTAATCTGATTTGCTGAAAATTAGAAGTGGGTGTGGCATCTTAATTTATTCAGCAGGACAAGGGTTACCTATCACTGAGGCACCTCTACTGAGTACCCACAATACGTTTTAATGGAGAAATAAGAAAAATATTCACTGATACCCTCCCTATCTAGAGCTTTAAGAATGCTGCCAATGCATAATGTAGTTTGGGCCACTTCTGTCCATGTGTAGCAATTTAGAGGTTTCTCTGTCATAACTCCGGATAAGCCGGGTATCCAGATAAATATTTTCTTACTTGTTGACGACAAAGCTGTTGGTAATCACCAGAAGCGCTTGGCAAGGCACTTATAACGAGTACCCACAGCATACGTTTCTGTCAACAAACAAGGAAAGAAAAATATCAATACTTTTGGGATTGAAACAGGTGATTTTTTTACAGCTGTACATGTCCAGGGCCATTTACTTAGGTATGTTGTTGCCCAAAGAAGAAGTCCACTAAATTGCGTAAACTGATTACAATGGACCTACCTCCTGCTTTCGGCGGCAAGATAGGCTTGATCGTTATCCTTGGGATAATTTGATTTTTCCGTCTTTTTAACCTTTGAGCCTGCCTTACACTTCTCCTTGGTGTTATATCAGAGAACTTTGGAAGGGCCTTTACAAGATTGTTTTTAACTCTGTCTGATGCTGACACTGGGATATCAATACCATTCTGCGCTGTACAGTCTCGAGGTGGTATAGTCTTGATATTGTCCGGAAGCCTCACATACATTACTACAACAGAAAATAAAAATATCTAACTTAACATAATGGACATACTTGGAGATTTCGCCTTCCTTTTTCACAAAGGAGACACTTTCTGCGACATCCTGTTTGCTTTCGTGCACACCAATATGCTTCTTGCAGAGGAATTGTTAAGGAGGAGTATTTGGTGATAATTATGGGATAATTTTCTCCAGTTCTCATAAAAACATATGTTGTGGGTGCTCATTAGAAGCACCTTGGCAAGATGCTTCTAATGAGTACCCACAACATACGTTTTTATGGAGAAAAAAGAAAAATTATCCCACAATTATCACCAAATACTCCTCCTTAACAATTCCTGTTCTTGGCAGCAAATTCTTACAGAGCAGCTCTTACAGAGCAGACCCCTTTACAGAACTGGACAACAATAATTCTGAAAGAGTTGCCTCCCTTGAAAGTGCATCCCTTCCCCTTAATCCAAACTCAAGGGTAGATATGTTCAGGAGGAAACAAGATGTAAACTTTTCAGACTGTAACAAAAATGATTCAAATAAGTACAGTGGTACCCATAATGATATTTACTGTTAAACATCCCTTTCAACACTCAACATTATTCAAGTCATTGACTGAGTTGAGGTTTTACGACACAGTCAACCCATTAGGGTCATGTCGAGCCTATCAGTTTACCTAAGCGCACTTTTCATGGACAGACTCAGTCCTCAAAGTGCATTCTTTTAGCTCATTACTGTGATCTGAAGTTGGGGGCGCTAACCACTCAGCCATCTAGATGCTTCAAACCATTATTTAACTTTGCCCTTGCCATGCTGAATAAATTAAGATGCCATGCACACTTCTAATTTTTAGCCACCCAGATTACTTGGTCAGGCTTGTTGATACAAATCCACATACTTAATGACAAACAGTGCAGATCCAGATCAATTCAACTGATCTGGATCTACACCGTTTGCAAAGGCAGGGCATATCTGGGTTCAGCAGGACAAGATTTAAATAAACATCTTATTTTCATCCATCTACCTTTTCTCTTCTCTATGTTATCCTGAGTGCCGTTATCTATGAGAACTTTATAACCTTCTCCTCCTACATTTATTGTATTGTCTTCCTCCACCTCTATCACCTCACTACCGCTCGGAAGATCACTCTGAAATCGACATACAAACATTATCTATGAGAACTTTATAGCCTTTGCCTCTTACATTTATTGTATTGTCTTCCTCCACCTCTATTACCTCACTGCCGCTCTGGAGATCACTCTGAATTTGGCATACAAACATTATCTATGACAGCCTTTCCCTCTTACATTTATGAAATCAGAAATGAAGCTAACAAAAAGGTCCAGCGCGAAAAATAGTTTAGGGTCATAAAATGGCATCCCACTGTTTAAGTTCATGCTAGTGAGAAAATTGATGCCAGTTAAGATAACTCAGTATAATTGTAAGTTATCCAGAAATGGCCCTAAACACCAGCGATGATAGAAATGCTAAAACTGACGTATGGATGGACAAACTGAAAACCAGTCCTCTATATCCACCTGGGCCCGGTTGTTCAAAGCATCGTTAGCTTAAACAAGCTCGTTAGTGGTCAAAATGTTAACTGTTCTAGTAAGTACAATATCAAATTCACAGGTATTTTTGCTGAAAAACTGTGAGCAGCTTTTGCAAATGCAAAAGCTACTCACTTTTTTTCAGCAAAAATATTAGCGTACATGCCATATTTAATGATCAAAGTTTTAACGATACCTTAACTAACGACATCGTTAGTTTTGAACAACTGGGCCCTGCTTGCTAAAGCAGATGCAACATAAACTCTAGTACAACTTTGCAGGAAAACTGCATGGGAGTAACAATGGAAAATGTTTGCGTATATGTCACGAAGGTGCTGGCTGACCTAAATTTTGTAAATTACTGAAGGCTCATTTTGAAAAATTCAATGCACCACTGGCCTACATGCGAAAAATCCTACACTGAACCTTGCATTTTTTTTTCTACCATATACTCTGAACCAGTCGCATCTGACTACTACCTCAGAGGACAGTTTGATGGTGGAGGAAAGCCTGGGTAGTTTCCAGTTGCATAGAGACTGGAAAATACCCTCTGTGAGACCATCACAACCTGGAGGGAACTGCCATCTATTCACATATATCTGCATCATTATGTCCTCAGCTGGACTCGAACCTACACAGCAGATCTGCCATGTAGATAGCCATGTTGATAGTCATGAGAAACCGCAGTACCTCAATACCTGTGTCTTGATCAGACAAGTAAATAAAAGCACCGCAAGCATAATACCCCGCCATAGCAATTATTTGTTTATGTATTAAAGTTATCGGTGCGAAAATGTTGGGAAAGAAAATGGCGGAGGGACAGATAACAATCCTAAAGCAGATGTTGATAATATCAATGGACAGATAACAATCCTAAACCAGACCTTGATAATATCAATGCATATAGCAAGTTTGGTTAAAAGGCCTTGTTATTTACTCAAGTTATCATCCAGAAATGAAAATATGGACGTGTCTCGGGCATATAACTCCGTAAAAATTTGACGAAATTTGCCCATTAGCAATTCCAAACCTGATCTCCTTACTGTCAATACATATAGCAAGTTTGGTTTAAATCCCTTGTTATTTACTAAAGTTATCATCCGGAAACGAAAATATTGGCGTGTCTCGGGCAGATAACTCCGTAAACATTTTACGAAATTTGCCCATTAGCAATCCCAAACCAGATCTCCTTAATGTCAATGCATACAGCAAGTTTGATGAAAATCCCTTGTTATTTACTCCAGTTATCATCCGGAACAAAAATATGGGCGTATCTTGGGCTGATAACTCCGTAAAAATCTGACGAAATTAGCCCATTAGCAATCCCAAACCAGGTCTCCTTAATGTCAATGCATATAGCAAGTTTGGTGAAAATCCATTGTTATTTACTCAAGCTATAGTCCGGAAACGAAAATATGGGCGTGTCTCGGGCAGATAACTCCGTCAAAAATTGACGAAATTTGCCCATTAGCAATCCAAAACCAGATCTCCACAATATCAATGCACATACTAAGTTTGGTGAAAATCCATTGATGTTTACTCAAGTTATCTGGAAACGAAAAACAGACGGACGGCAGACGGACTCACTGACAACCAACGTGAAACCATAATACCCCGCCACTATTGTGTGGCGGGGTATAAAAATAAAAATGTTAAACTATAATACCCCGCCATTATCGTGTCGCAGGCAGATAACTCTGTCAAACATTGATGAAATTTGCCCATTAGCAATCCCAAACCAGATCTCTTTCATATCAATGCATGTACTAAATTTGGTTAAAATCCCATGACTTTTACTCAAGTTATCGTCCGGAAACGAAAATATGAGCATGTCTCGGGCAGATTACTCCGTCAAAATTTGACGAAATTTGCACATTAGCAATCCCAATCCAGATCTCTACAATATCAATGCACATACCAAGTTTGGTGAAAATCAATTGACGTTTACACAAGTTATGCGGAAACGAAAATATGGGCATGTCTCGGCAGATAACTCCTTCAAAATTTGACGAAATTTGCCCGTTAGCAATCCCAAACCAGATCTCCACAATATCAATGCACATACCAAATTTGTTGAAAATCCATTGCTCAAGTTATCATCCGGAAACGAAAAATGGACGGCCAGACGGATGTCCAACGTGAAACCATAATACCCTGCCACTATATAGTGGCAGGGTATAAAACAAGAAATCCGCGGAAGGCGTCATCGCACCTGCCGGGACAAAAGTCACAGGAGCCACAATCAGAATGTGGTTATTAAATAAGTTTATCTCATTCTTAGCAGTGCTTAGTTAGAAACTGGGTTAAAAAAAAATGTAGACAAAGTGCCTAGTGGGGCACATATATTCCAGGCCAGTGCCATTCCCTCTAATGGCTATATCTTCAGCACTGACTTCATATTATACAGCCCAATGATAATGGAATGTCGACGTTAAATGTGTAAGAGTCACTGGAACGTGACATATAGGTCAAGGTCACGGGTCAAGGTACCTGCTAATTCTGTACATCAAGGAGAAGCATTATGCAAGGTATGGTGGTTGTAGGCCTTATAGTTGGGGAGTTATCAAACATCAACGTAAAATGTGTCAAATATAGGTCAAGGTCACCAGGTCAAGGTACCTGCCAAGCCAGTGCAATGAGGTAAAGCACTATGCAAGGTTTAGTGGTTGTAGGTCTTATATTTGAGGAGATACCAAACATCAACATAAAATGTGTCAAAGTCACTGGTGTGCAAAATATAGGTCAAGGCTACCAGTTCAAGGTACCTGCCAAGTCAGTACAGCGAGAAGTAGCATTATATAAGATTTGGTGGTTGAAGGCCTTACAGTTGAGGACATATGGAAGGGCGACGTAAAAAGTGTAGAAGTCAATGAAGTGCAAAATATAGGTCAAGGTCACCCAGTCAAGGTACCTGCAGTCTGTACATTGAGGAAAAGCACTATGCAAGGTTTAGTGGTTGTAGGTCTTATATCTGAGGAGATACCGACCATCAACATAAAATGTGTCAAAGTCACTGGAGTGCACAATATAGGTCAAGGTCACCAGGTCAAGATACCTGCCGAGTCAGTACATCAAGAAGAAGTGCTATATAAGGTTTGGTGGTTGAAGGCCTTACAGTTGAGGACATATGGAAGGGTGACGTAAAAGGTGTAAAAGTCAATGGAGCACGAAAAATAGGTCAAGGTCACCCAGTCAACATACCTGCAGAGTCTGTACATTGAGGAGAAGCACTATGCAAGGTTTGATAGTTGTAGGCCTTATAGTTGAGGAGATACTGAACGTTGATGTAAAATGTGTAAAAGGCACTGAAGCGCAAAATATAGGTCAAGGTCACCAGGTCAAGATACCTGCCAAGTCAGTACATCTAAGAGAGGCACTATGCAAGGTTTGGTGGCTAGAGGTCTTAAATTTAAGGAGATCTGGAAAGTTGACGTAAATTATGTCAAAGTCACTGCAGCCAAAATATAGGTCAAGGTCACCAGGTCAAGGTATCTGCTGAGTTAGTACATTGAGAAGAAACACTTTACAAGGTTTGATGGTTGTAGGCCTTATAGTTGAGGAGATATCGAACGTCGACGCAAAATGTGCCAAAGTCACTGAAGCGCAAAATATAGGTCAAGGTCACTGGGTCAAGGTACCTGCCGAGTCAGTACATCTAGGAGAAGCACTATGCAAGATTTGGTAGTTGTATGCCTTATAGTTGAGAAGATCTGGAACGACAACGTAAATTATGTCAAAGTCAATGGAGCGCAAAATATAGGTCAAGGTCACTGGGTCAATGTACCTGCCAAGTCTGGGGGTCAGGCAGATGTGTCACGCAAGGTGTGATGGTTGTTGTACAATTGTAGCTGATTAGAATACTAACTTTGACGTAAATGTCGAACTTCGACATAACAGAACTGTTAACAGACAGACAGACGGACCAACAAAAAGCGAATGGAAAAGCGGGCATCTATGTCGCAAAGTCAGGAGTTCAGGGAGATGTGTCATACAAGGTTTGATGGTTGTTTAGTCTTGTAGTTGATAAGAATACTAACTTTGACATAAATGTCGAACTTCGACATAACAGAACTGTTAACAGACGGACAGACAGACAGACAAACGGACAGACGAATGTAAAAACAGGTACCTATGTCCCAAAGTCTGGAGGTCAGGGAGATGTTTCATGCAAGGTTTGATGGTTGTTTAGTCTTGTAGTTGATTAGAATACTAACTTTGACATAAATGTCGAACTTCGACATAAATGTTGACAGACGGACGGACAAACGGACAGACGAACGGAAAAACAGACGCCTATGTCCCAAAGTCAGGAGATTAGGGAGATGTTTAACGCAAGGTCTGATGGTTGTTTAGTCTTGCAGTTGATTAGAATACTAACTTTGACATAAATGTCGAACTTCGACATAAATGTTGACAGACGGACGGACGGAAAATCGGACGCCTATATCGCACCCTGCTACTAGCAGGTGCGATAAAAAGCTTAGCATTCAGCAGATGACAGTTTGAAACATTTTTTCTTGTGTTTCCCAGAAAATATGAAATTTCATACAAACTGTCTCAAAATGTAGGAGACAATTTGCATGAAATGTCAAGTCCAGTTTCCTGGGAAAAGTAAGAAAAATATTATCAATCTGTCATGTGCTGAATTTATCCAGTGAGAGATAAAGGTTAAAAGAATAAAGATTAATGGCAATGCTACCATACCATCAGCCCATAGACTCCTATTCTACCAGCCACCTTGTAAAATAGACATCCTGGTCCTTTAGCATTGGCATGAAGACAAGAATTCAAGCAGGCTACAGGTACTGCACCACTGCAAGAAGAAACAAACTTATATTGATCAGTTCGGTCACACGAATCACCGAAATACCGGAATACTACCGAAATACCGGAATACCCGTGAAAAATATAGGTGTACCTGTGAAAGACACCTATTAAAGATACCAATATTGGCTTTAATTAAGTATTATTATGTCAACCTAATGGAAAAGGGATAATATTTAAACCTCAAATAATTTGCAAATTGTCTTTGAAGTGTTTTTTTTTTTTTTTTTTTTTTTAAAAACGTTGATAGTCCGCTAAATCAGAGCCGGAATACGACCGGAATACCCATGAAAAACGTGAATTACCTACACTTCAAACGAGAAGTACATACAACTTTTTGTATAAAATATTTATCAATTGAGTGAATAATTTCTTCCGATTTATTTAGTTACGTATGATGTATATAAAAATATATATATATGGCCAGTAGTAAGTCTCAAACACGACACACCGAAAGTTAAATCATTTACGCATGTTTGAAAGTTACGCAGATTAAACAACCAATGCAGTCATGATGAGTAACGTCATCCTTACATCCATGTAGCTTGTATGAATATTCTTTTAAATAAATATATTAATATAAATAATGTGTTCCAGCAGCACGCCTTTATAAATATGAGAATCGTTGCATCAATCTGTGTAAATATTACCCCGAATACATCGCGAAATTTTAGACCGATTTTATAGCGCTCTCCCCGCAAAAAAAAAAAAAAAAGAAAAAAAAAAGAAAAAAAAAAGAAAAAAAAAAAGAAAAAAAAAAAATACTCTGCAGGTGCTGCTGCTGCCAAGAAAATAGTTAACTGCTGAAAGTTCTAGAGGAGATGTCGATCTAACTGTTTTAGTATTTTACGGTGAAAATTAGGATGAACATTTCTTTTGAATCGTCTGCCCCAGCAGATGATTCACATGTAATGTCACGCTTAATTTACACAGGAAAATAAGAAAAAAATGTAAATGCCGTCTGCTGAATATGCTAAGCGCTTCAAGGGTTAAAGTATAGTATTTGACAAGGGAGACAGAAACGGATACTCTGGAATGTATCTAAACTGCTCGGATCGAGGCCTGGACGGTTGATGATTGGACCAGGGATACGACTGTCCATTTAAATCACCGTGACTTGGTGTCTTATTTATGCCTCTTTCAACAACAACAACAGCAAAAAAAAAAAAAAAAGTCATATTGAGATGATAGAATGCGGCGTCTGGTCAGGTTTCACTGTTTGCAAAAACAGTTTAGCCATTTTTCTAGGAATAACCAAATCTCATAGCCGGATGTACCTGAAATGGACCAGCCAGAATCTTACAAGTTTTGCAAACTCTCTCTCTCTCTCTCTCTCTCTCTCTCTCTCTCTCTGGAAAGCTCTTTCGTTTTACCCTCATATAAATATGACATGTCTCCTATCGAGCTGTAAGTTGTTTGCACTGTCTTCATTGGAAAAATGATATCGCACCGGCGGGAATCGAACGCGATTCGATCCCCACTTAACATGAAACACATGTATTTGCTATGGTCATTCGCTTCTTCCACTGCTTCAAGATTGACAGTTACAAGTTTCTGGAGGAAGAGGGTTCAGTGTACTGGTTAAACGCTTATTTAATTTAATTGGCGCGATTCGTAAAAAAATGCTCTGCTCTTCCCCATCCCGTTTCGCATGGGCCAGATTCGTAAAGCAATTGCAGTTAACTCCCTTTTAATAGTCAGTTGCAGTTAGCTCCCTTAAAAGAGTAAAAACCCTGCAGTGTGAGGACGTTACCCCGCATTTACCAGGGTACAAATGAATATTGTTATGTTATTCTCTTACGGTATATAAATTGATAACATTATCTTTAATGGCTTACAGAGCAATCTTCGAAACTTTCGTTTCCATGTAAAGTGTTCTGTTTTTGTGTCTTCAACATTCGATATGCAAAACCAAGACCGTAATTTAGTTAACGAGTAAAAGAGACGCATGTATAAACCTAGCATCGGCGGGAAAGCATCTTCGGATAATATTGTCATATGTCTTCACGGACATTCTAGGCAGCGTCTTCCTGGGTAGAAACCAATACTAAGATACGAGGATAAAGTGTCTTTGCTCAAAGACACGACACTTGGTGCTCGCAGGTATCGAATTACCACTATCTGGGCTAATTCAGCAGACGACAAAAAAAGAAAAAAATCGTTATTTGTTTTATTACCACGAAAACAGGATTTGACATTTCATGCAATGGAGACAATTTGCATGAAATGCAAATCCTGTTTTCTTGGAAGAATGATAAAAATATTACAAAATGTCTGTTGAAAATTTTACCCAGAATGTTAAGCGTTATGGTTTGCAGAAACAAATCGCGCATGGATCTGTGCACGGTAAAATCTATAACTTGTACGAAGAGACGAATTAGCCGGCCTGCACACTCTGAGCCTGCACATCAGCAGTCTGATTAGAGCCTTCGCTAATCGTATGTACCGCCTACAATCTATGGGTTTAACAAAACGTCTTGTGCGACGAGCGAAGACTCGGGTCAGTCTGCGCAACTGCACATTCTGATCAGAGCATTCGCTGATCGTATTTACCTTCGATAGCCGGGCTGCCCAAAGCGGGATAAACAGTGTGACTGTAACATCACATTCTGATCAGATCCTTCGCTGATCGTACAGTATGCACCTTCTTCGGACTCCGGGCTATCCAAGAAGCGTGCTTTATATAGTGGGTCGATGCACAGACTGACCCGAGTCTTTGCTGGTCGCACGTACATTGTACTATAGTACGTTTTGTCGTCTGGTTCATTTAAGAACATTGTACATCATACTTTTGTACCGACGTAATTTTGGTTTGAACTGGAGTTAAAAACGGCCCAGTCAACACTATGTAGCTCTTGTCGAGCCCGCACACTTTTCCGGGGTGGGCTTATTCATAAGCTATTAATCATTTCAACAGTTCATATACTTTGACGATAGAGCCTACTTTTGGAGTTATGGCCCTTTGAACACCGAAAATATTTTAGTGATTTCTGTTCTGTAATATATTTTTGTCCACTCTATAACTTGAAAACTATTTGTTGAGATATTTTCTTGAAACAGTATGAAATATTGGGAAATAGTGCCTCGGTGGTGTGTTACAGTGGTAAAGCTGCTCGCTTTGTCTCCCAGGGTCATGGGTTCGATCCCAGGCTTCTCAAGCCTTTAATATGGGACTTTAAACCATGGTCCACATTTCTCTATGACCTAGCTGTTACTAGGACGTAAAAAAAAACTCACTCACTCATTTGAATTGTCATTAGCCTCTCTTGCCCCTTGTGTGCGTAAAGTGTGTTTTTGTGTGACAGACACCCTTTTCACATGGGCTATCTTATTGATTCAATGCCTCTTTGATAGCAGAAGCGCCCCTTTAAGTTGATTAATATTGACACGTGCGGTTGCTGCACGCGAGTGAGAATTTCCCGGTCTTTTACCATAGTACGTCATTTATATTGAGCGCGTGCGGTTGTTGCATGGGAAAAGGCAGTTACAGGAATACCAAATATAAATATGTAATTCGTCGATTGGGGACAGATGTTTGATTCTCTTTCTGATTTTTGTTATTTTCATGTGTTTGTTTTGTTTTCTACAGCATTAAGTAAAAATGACCATGCCGGACCCACTTATGTGGCCGGAGTAGACTAAGCCAAAGAATCCGGTACTTTTTCATATGGAGCGTTGTTGAGGCCCATGTTGCGTGCTCGAATGGGGCTACCGGGGTTTTCTTTGGACCTAGGGAGCACCCAAAATATATTCAGGGAACAAGGCAGCATTGGTTAATATTTTAAGAAAACGAGGGAATTGACCTAATTTTGGTGGATCGGAATGCGGAAATTTGGAAAACACTTTTGGGATAATAAGACCTTTGCGATCAGCGCAGACTCAGATCAACCTGCGCATCCGCATGTGCGTGGACGATATAACTTCACGCAGACTGTTCTATATGGTGGAAAAATGTCTCCGGGTACAAAATTACGAATCCGAGTAACTTCGCACAACTTTGCATAACACATACTTTTCGCGGACTTGCGAGTGTTGTCCGCTGAATATTACGTGTACTCGGTTTGATTCCGAGTGTTTGGGAGAAGTCCGCAAAACGCCGATATTCGGGGTAAAGAGTTTTTTTTTTTTTTTTTTTTTTTGTTCTTTTACCTGAGCTGTTCTGTATGTACTTTTCGTTTGAAGTCTAGGTAATTCACGTTTTTCGCGGGTATTCCGGTCGTATTCCGGCTCTGATTTAGCGGACTATCAACAATGTTTTCAAATAAAAAAAAAAAAAAATTGCAAAGACAATTTGCAAATTATTTTAGGTTAAAGTATCCCTTTTCGATTAGGTTGACATAATATTACTTAATGGATTAATTAAAGCCAATATTGGTGTCTTTAATAGGCGTCTTTCATAGGTATGCCTATATTTTTCACGGGTATTCCGGTATTTCGGTAGTATTCCGGTGTTTCGGTGATTCGTGTGACCCAATCAGTTCAGGCATTTTTGTTTTAACCAAACAGTGTTGACATTTTTTTTTCTTATTTCTCTATGAAAATGTATGTTGTGAGTACATCAGAACTGCCTCTGTAAGGCACTTCTAATAAGTACCTACACATGTATTTTCATGGAGAAATAGGATAAATATTTTATCTGGATACCCCTCTTATGTTCAGCTATAGATAAGAAAGTGCACATGCATGAAGAGAGCAGAAAATGCCTTATCATTATAAACTTCAGAGCCCAGTTGTTCAAAACTAATGATGTTGTTAGTTAAGGTATTGTTAAAACTTTGATCATTAAATATGGCCTACAATATATGCTAATATTTTTGCTGAAAAAAATGTGAGTAGCTTTTGCATTTGCACATTTTTTCAGCAAAAATACCTGTGAATTAGATATTTTACTTACTAGAACAGTTAACATTTTGACCACTAACAAACTTGTTAAGCTAATGATGCTTTGAACAACTGGGCCCAGATTGTCTGGTAAAAAGAACTGTCTCTTTGTGTTCTTGTTTAACCCTTGCTTTGCTGAATAAATTGATGCCACGCCCACTTCTAATTTCCAGCCAATCAGATTACTTGATCCAGGTTTTTGACAGAAATTCACTTATTGACAAACAGTGCAGATCCAGATCTTGAAAAGTCAACTAATCTGGATCTACACTGTTTGCTAAGACAGGTTATGTCGTTTCTGCAAGAGAAGGGTTAATGATATGTTTTATCTTTCCTGAGTCATTGTGTATTACCCAACCTACTACATGTACATGAGAAATTCTAAAGCATTTTGGACAACCAGTATCTAATGCATTTCGCTTGTGACAAAAGCCAGCCAGATTGAGCCGGTTCTCAGAGAACTGTCATCCAAGCTCATATTTTGGACTATCTTCCGCTTACATGATCAAATAGTTACCAGTACTTATTGAACATAGCAATCATAAGAAAACAGTTCCTTAAAAATATGAGTTGGGTTATAAAACATCTGTTTCATACCTTTCTAGGGGACAATCAAAACTATCAGACCATTAGTGCTGTGGACCACCTGATGAACTATCACCCGTCCAAAAGCCTCCGGCGATAGTTCATCAGGTGGTCCACAGCACCTTTGGGCTGACAGTTTTGACTGTCGCCCAGAAAGGTATGAAACAGTTTTATATTGTCTCCCAGAGAAATTGTGAAAAGGGACAGAAGAACTAATAGATGAGAGAAAAGAGAGAAACAGAGCGAAAAAGCAAACGATAGCACAGAAACAGAAGAAATACTTACACTTTTTTTTTGGTTTTATGGCTCAGTCAACCTATTGAGGTCATGTTGAGCAGGTCAGTTTACCTAACCACACTTCTCCTGAGCAAGCTCTGTCCACTAAGCTATTGACCAGTACTTGTGCACATTCTTTTGCTATAAACTGACAATTACCCTTCTTAAATAAGCAGAAGGGAGAGAATGACTGCAGAAAATATTTTATGATCAATCTCCACGAAAAAATGTTGCGGACATGGTGGGGGTCGAAGCTATGACCTCCTGATCACCAATCAGACACACATTCGACTGAGCCTCCAAGCAGGCAAAGGAAAAAATTTACTTCTGATCTAGGTACAAGGTTTGAACTGTTATCTACACTTGTAAAAGGGTACGTTTATCCAAAAAACTGCATCAGTTTATTGCCATTTATATTTAGACTAGCTGATATCCTTTCTTGACAGGTACTTGATACACACATGAAGCTGCAGTATTGGATTTCCTCTTTATCTACATTTATAAACACCATTTTGAGAATGACAAAGACCTTAAACTGTTTGTTTATGTATTTTTAAGTTTTATAACTCAAACAGGAAGAATCAAAATGAAACATTTATTTAACCATTTGTTTTCACGCTGTTATATTCATATTTTATGTTGCTACTTTTTTGTGCAATCTTTCATGACTAAACAGGCTTATGACATCAAGCGAATTATTCTTTTCCTCTAGAGGATAGTAATGTGACTTCTGAGACAGGTCATCCTGTGGTAGGCAAGACAATGAAGTTGTCTCCCTTGTGACTGATTGTGTTGGGATTTAACGACACGTCAACCCTTGTGGGTCATTTTGTGTCGTCTCCCAGAGAAAGGAAGAAAAGGGATAGTACAGGAGATGAAGGAGAGGGACAGGGAAGATAGAGGAACAGGAATGAATGAAGAAACAAAAACAAGTTTCAATTATAATGAGGAAGACGTTTGCAGGAGACCTGCCCCCTTTTTCCTGCAGACGTCGCTCTGTTCATACAGAAAAGCGATGTTGACATCACCTTAATTTTTCAGTATGTATTGCTATCCTGACCGATTAATTTGCCAAAAATACAGATGCAGGTATCATGATCTTTCATCCCTTGAGGCTAGGATTATTGGCAGACAGGTTCACTCCTTAGTTATTTGACACTTCCCAGTAAAATCACATTGTTTGCAGACAATCTGACCTAGATTTTGACTAGTGCACAATCCACCCCTCCTCATTCTAACGTGCCTGATCATATATTTTTTTTCATTTCAAAATTTTCGAACGCCAAATTTTCATCATGATCGCAAATGCACCGTTTTATTATAATGTTGACCTTGACATGCGGTCACGGATGACAAGCAAAATAGTACCTTATCGCTTATTCGATTCTGCGCATTAAAATAATTATTTCTAGTGGCCAAAAGCAATTTCTAAGCCCCGCAGAATGTGTCTAGTAAACCTTGTGTAGATTCTCATGGGACTGTTCAGATGCGCACCAGGCAACGGATACGCAATTCTGGGATGTTCGTGTTTCCAGTACAAGTTAAAAAGTTACGTTTTCGCTTGCTCCCACATGAAGAAACCGCTGCTCATAACGGTGACATCACGTGAACTCATGGAAGAAAACCACTCTGTGAGAAAAACGAACAGAAATACATTCGAAACATACACATATATTAAAATTAGACCCAAACTGCACCATTTGCGAATTTTAGCAAAGATAGAAACTTCCGCATATAAACAAGACCCAAACTTTTTGTCGCAGCATGTATCGATTGCAACACGGTGCAAAGTAAACATTGAAATGACATTTTGGGGGAAGCTCCACACAGAAGTCCATGATCAGAATGTGATGCATATATTTGTGGTGACGTGTAAGAGAGCATTAACTGGTTGACTGATAAATGTTTTACTTCACTAAAAAAAAACCCTCAATGACATAACACTCTGGATTAAAAGATAACTGCAGACAGCAACAAACTTTTTGGGTCCCATGAGGGAGATGTGACATCTCCCTATTTTTCTGGGCCAGCATCATGCCTGATAATCAACCTTGTTACAATACACAAGCCCATATACAGACTTTCAAAGATGAGGGTATGTCCGGGGAAAGGGAATATGTTTCATATGGAAACAAATTTGAGGCAAATATTGGAGTGTAAAGTATTTTTTTTTTTATTTGAAACAATCTGTAAAATGTTTTCTAGCTTGTCCAGAAAAATGCATTTAGAAAGGGAAAGGTGATGAATTTTAGCATTTTTCTGCTGATATACTTCAGCGGGTAAAAAGATGAAATTTGATTTGGCAGGCCTGGCCTCAAGCAGTCTTTAGAGAGTCTTGCTTACCTTACATCCTTCAAATTGTTAACCTGTATCTCTCTGAGGATCTCCTTATAGCTCATAGGAGTCTTGGGATGTCTCTCCAACACCTATAAACAAAAGACATCACATTAACCAGGGTTGTGGAATTATCAAATTTTATTACTGGTCACAGACAAGTAAAATCAAAATCCACTTGAAAATTTACATTTTTCTTATATCTCAAAGAAAACATATGTTGTGGGTACCCATAAGAAGTGCCTCGGAGAGGCACTTCTAATGAGTACCCACAACTTATGTTTTCTTCAAGAAATAAGATCTCATTATCTGAGTACTCTTCTTATCTAGAGTTATGTTCTTGTCACAGAACAAGTAAATTGAAATTTCTTACTTGCCCTGAAGGGAAACTGGACATCGCTGTTATCACCAGTGAATCACTTGAGGAATGTGTCAGGAGGCTCTTGACTTGAAAAGAAGCAATGGAGAAGAAAGGACTGAGAGTAAATGCAGAAAAGACAAAGATCATGATCTGCGGTACGGAACTGAACCTCCTGCAGAGTTCAGGTGAGTTTCCATGCGCCGTCTGTCGCACTGGAGTGGGCAGCAACAGCATCTTCTACAATGGCTGCAAGCACTGGGTGCACAAGAAATGCAGTGGGCTCAAGCGCTTGACAAAAGACCCTAACTACAGATGTACACGGTGCCAGGGAACTGCACGCCCCTTGGATGACAGACCAAAGAAGGAAGTCCAGGTTGGACCTGACAAGCTTGAGGTGGTAGCTTCCTTTTGCTACATGTACCTAGGAGACATGCTCTCAGCAGCGGGTGGCTGTGAACTTTCAACCACAACACATGTGAAAACCGCCTGGAAGAAGTTTAAGGAACTGCTACCAGTTCTCTTTTCACGCCACCTCTTTCAAAACACATGAGTACAGCTCTTGCGTGCGGAGCGCAATGCTCCATGCCAGCGAGACTTGGCCATTAACAAAGCCAAACCCCCAGCGTCTTCAGCAAAATGACAGGGCAATGATCAGACAGATCTGCAATATCAGGCTGCAAGACATTGTCACCACCAGGTCCAATGAGCTACTTGTGCGGCTTGCCAGTGCTTGCACTAACTGTCAAAATCGGGAAGTCCCAGGACTTCCTACCTCCAGTATCTGGAAGTCCTGGTGATTAAATTTTTTCACTCGCTTTCAGGAATTCAACCTCAGTATTCTTAAACTCTCATTTATGGAGAAAACCACCATTCTTAAGCTAAATAACACATAAATTCATTCTAAATTTTTGTGATAAATGACTAAATATCTTTAAAAGTTGGGAGTCCCAGACTTCCTGGCATTGATTTTTGGAAGTCCCAGGGCAATTTTTGGGTGACCCAGACTTTCCTTAAAGCAAGCACTGTTGGCATTGAGGATCTGGACCTCATTCTGAAGGAGAGAAGACTGATGGTATGGACATGTGGAACCCTCCAATGGTGCAGTCAAGACAGCCTTTGACATGCAGGTTGATGGAAAGCGTGGGCCTGGGAGGCCCAAGATGACATGGAAGCAGCTGACAGAGAGGGATTGCAGAGAGTGGAAGCTCTCGGCTATCAACCCTCACAGACATTCCTGGAGATCTGGTGTGAGATCTGCCATGCGTGCAGCAAGCTAGCTACCTGGAAGGGGGCCCACTGATGTGGATGTTGCCCCTGTACCTGAACGTTAATCAAAAATCTGATTATGATGATATTATCTTTTTTATATACTGATATTCATTCTTCAATGATGCTGTGAAGGACTTTTGAAGAGACTATAGATTGGTCTGTGCTGTGCTTGCATCAAGGCTAAGCCTATTTTCATATTATGATTTGCACTTTCATCCATTTAGCCTCTTTTGGCATGTTCTTTTCCACTGGCTGTTGATCAGCAATATATATCATATAATAGTCTAGATCCCCACCCACTCAATTATCAATATAGACATGGTGGATAACCTTACTCAGACACGGGTTGTTACTATGCTGTTCCCTAGTCCTGAAACACTTTTCGCCAAGACGTCACTTTGCTGTTTCGAGAACTAATGTCAACCGAAAATATGCCAGTACGAGGAATCGTGCCAGCTACAGATGCGAGAGAAAATCGATTGTTTCCTTCGTTCACATCTGGTGCAGAATCTCGGCCACCCTGCTAAACAATCAAACCGAACACCAGTTTATAAGGTGTTTTTTGATTGGTCAAAGTTATCTGCTTGGATTGTGTCAACAACAAGAAGGATGTTTCTCCGCAGTCAGCGGACGAAATCTACCAATTAACAGTACAGATGGCAACATTGAATGAGCAGCAATGTTTTGCAGAGGAAAATATTTTAGATGGGCATAACTTTGTATTGATTGGCCAGGCTAGAACACGCAAAACTTTCTTGCTAAAAGACGAAACCACCCAAGACCAAACCTCAATGCGAAACTCTCCAAATCATAGTTTTTATAAACGAACTTCTTTATATGGGAGGATCTTTATATCACATGAATTTTACACCATACCATTGCATAATATTGTGAGAATTTTCCATTTAAGATAGAGTTTAATTCATGAAATATTCAAATAAAGCTTTTACAATTATTTTAATCTGATTTTCTTCTTCGTGTTATTGATGTTTTGTATTTCTTCATATATATCGTCCATTCAAATAACAGCTTACAAAACTGGGTTTTTCCATAAAGGGTACGTGGCCGAGATTCTGCACCAGACTGTCAGCATGGGAAACAATCAATTTTCTCTCGCATCGGAAGGTGATGCGATTTCTTGTACCAGGATACTTTCGGTTGACATTAGTTCTACAAAACAGCTAAGTGACGTCTCGGCGAAAAGTGTTTCAGGACTAGGGAACAGCAAAGTAACAACCCGCATCTGAGTAAGGTTATCCACCATGTCTATATTGATAATTGAGTGGGTGGGAATCTGGACTATTATAGGATATATATTGCTGATCAAAAGTCAGTGATCTTTTCCATACGTAAGCAAGGCTGTGCGTTGACATGACCCAGATCAAAATAAACGAAATTTGCCAGATACCTCGAACACCTAACTTGACATCATATTGCTACATCAACGAGGCCACCATTAACTTTATCAGGGTTCACTTTTGTTTTTGTTAACAACTGTTTGTCTTTTCAACATTTTGCGGTTTACATGTGTTTATTTTTTTCTGTGCGTCACAAAATTCTGGATATTTATGGCAGGCGACTACGTCACTTACAATTTTAGCCGCCTCGGCCCATGTTCTATCGGTTTTCTTTTTCTGAAGTTTGCATTTAGAATTATCAAGTTGCATCATTTTAAAATATCTCAAATATGGAGCACTGTTTTAGCGCTCATTGTCTTTTCTCAGAAGAAAGAATGCCGACTTTTTCCACTCCGACGCCATTTTGTATAGTGACGTCACGTGACGTTGAGCTAACAAACCAACATGCACAGAAATGGAACGAAAGATAAAAGAAATCAGAATCCTTCTTGAGTTCTATTATTAACGCCCACGAGTCTGACTCTCTAAAGACGTATAAATTACCGTATTATTTACGTCCTTGGACTCTCGAACTTTCTTTAAGACCGTAAAGAGACAATATTCAACAAAATGCACCAGTATTCGGTCGTTACACTGCAATGACGGGGTACTCAATCGTGCGGAGGTGTGTAACTTTCCAGGGTTGGGTATAATCTGCAGACCAAACCATGCAGACCAGTGGACCATGGACCGGTCTGCAGTGGACCAAAGGGGGACATTTTGCAGACCGAGTACTTTGCAGACCAGATTTTGTGCGGGTTATATAGTGAATAATTTTGTATCATTTTTTCCCAGGCTCTATATCAGTTATTATTATATTTTCAAAAATAGATGAATTATTTTTATGAGAAGCAGTTCATGAAAAAAAAAAAAAAAAAAAAAAAAAAAAAAAAAAAAAAAATTTTCCTCTGTTAATTAGCAAAAATGATCTTGTGTCATTTTTTCCCATGCCTTGTATCAGTTTTCATTGTATTTACAGAAAGGAATTATTTTTATGGTAAGCATTACATTGATACCAAATAATCAGATTTTTTCCTGTTAATTTGCAAAACTTGAATAATTTTTGCAGACCAAGAACCTTACAGACCAAACTTCGTGCAGACTATTTAGTGAATAATTGTGTGTAAGTTTTCCCATGCTCTTTATCAATTATCATTATATTTTCATAAATAGATGAGGTATTTTTTATGAGAAGCATTTCATGAATAAAAAAAAAAAAAAAAAAAAAAAAAATGTTTTGGCAACATAGTAACCGAAGCCCTATAGGACGTTTCTACCACTAACAATCACATGCAAGATTTATAACAAAAGCGGCATCACATGAAAAACTTTATTTTCAAAAGTTGAGACAGAGGCATATCTAATGTTGACATACTCTGTTTATACGAGGGTGTAACAGCCAATTCACAAAATAGCAACCAAAGTGATCGAAGGCGCCCCTGATCTAAAAAAGCAGACCTTTTGAAAGTCGTTGCCGTTAGATCATGAAACTGTTACCGTAAAGCCATGAAAGGTCGACGCGGCTAATAAACGAGCTGAATGATGCCATTTTCTGACGTTGTTGAGTGTTCTTACGCCCAAACTGAAAGAATTTTGTGGCTCTTCCAAGAACACTGACAGTCTAATAACGTTAGCAAAAAGGCATATGATAAATAGCGGAATGATGACAGTGTTTGCTTCATATGAAAATCTATCACTCAGAAACATAAATAATTCACAGTGCTTGTATTACATAAAGACCACGCTGCTTCGTGAATATATATATATAGATTATTATATGGCAATTTTCATATCATGCCCCATACCAACCCAAGACACCCATATCAGCCCGAGGGCCTTATATATGGGTCGAGGGTTGATACGGGGTATGATATGAAAATTGCCATATTGTAGTCTATTTATCATACATTTTCTTTCTGACAAGTTCATGAAGTTTGCCTATTTGATGTGATATGCGGTCATACTAGTGTACTGCTACGAATAGACCGCCGAGTGCTCCGAATGTGCTAGACCGCCGAGTGCTCCGAATGTGCTAGACCGCCAAGTGCTCCGAATGTGGTGATATGGTTTTTTTTTTTTTTTTGCCCGAGCAAAAAAGCCGTATCACCCACGTGACCTGGTGATATGAGTTTTCTGCCCGGGAAAAAAAAACCCGTATCACTCACGTGACTCATTATCACACCTTTTGCGCTCCACAAGGGTGATATGTGCTTGAAAGCCATGTTAGTATCACATATGCAAAATAACCATATTTTCTAGTATATGTATGATAAACTAGTATATCATATTAATCTAACAATGTTTCGATTACTCCAGTGCTGCGTTCAGAAGTGCAAGGTACTCTCAATTGTTTTGCCCTGGACCCCTGCTCCTGTTGGCGTTCGTCATGAGTTACAGGTATCCACAACAACTTTTCGTAATGAAACAGTTGCTATCACTTTGCACTTCTGAACGTTAACACTTAGCATGCTGGGTAAAAGTTTCGGTAGAAGACATTTTGAAATATATACATTTTTATTTTCTCAGCAAATAGGATTTGACGTGTCATGCAAATCGTCTCCAATGAAAACAATTTGCATGAAATCTCAAATCCTGTTTTCTGGGAAAGATAAAAAAATATCAGTTTGTCGCTTGCTGAAATTGCCCATAGGATGATCGATGTATCCATCATTTTTGAGTAATAGGGTTGAGATAACAGCAAGTTTGATAAATGGTAGCTTGAATTTATGTTAAACCTACAGCAACATTAGCAACAACAAGGACAACAGCAGCAACAGCAACAGCAACAACAACAATAACAATAAATATACAGCAAGTCTTATGTTGATCTATGTTGCTAATATCATAAAATTCTACTTCATTATGCACGTTTTTAAACTTATTATTTGCTTAGAGACCAGATCAAACTATATTTTTTAACAGGATTTGTCTTGTTTTATTTTTTACAGTCTTTTTTATTCAATAAATATGCAATTTAAAGATTTGTTTCCCTGGTCAATCATATTATATTCTAAAAAGAATGAGAAACTCCAAAACAGTTTTACAAGTAATACACTTTTAGTTAATTTCTTATTCAAATTTCATAACATAGAGAGCAACTATTTAGATACTATATACAACCTCAAGCAGTAGACAAAATATTTTGCTTAACACCATACACAGAACAGCACTTCATGCGGGGTTCGTCGCATTCCCTTAGTGACAGTGATTTTGTGTTTGTGTTGAAGTTTTACGGCCCTGTCAACCCAATGGGGTCTGTCGAGCGCGGCCAGTTTACCTAGCCACACTTTTACTGGGCAAGCTTGGTCCTCTAAACGGTTAATCAGTATTGTGCACATTCTTTCGCCAGAAACTGACAACTGCCCTTCTTGATACAGCGGAAGGGAATGACAGTAGAAAATATTTCATGATCGACCCCGCAACCATTACCATTCGGACGCGCATCCAACTGAGCCACCGAGGCCGGCTAGTGGCAGTGATAGCCAAATCATCATTATCATCATCATTGAACCCTTGCCTTATGTATTTTGGCTATCACTAGTGACAGTGATAGCCAAAATACATAAGGCAAGGGTTCAGTGATGATGACGATGATTATGATGGTGATAATGATGACGAAGATGATGATAGTCCCAGTGGTGGTGGTGGGTATGGGTGTGGCAGGTGAGGTGGAGACGGCCCTGCTGCACAAGTCTCGTCTCGCGACCTAGTCCGGGTATGACAAACATTGAAAACGCAGATCAAACAATTTAGTGGGAGTTCGATATGGGTTTACACTATTCATTCAGACATGTTTGTCCAAACATATTCTACAGATTCAGCCTTAGACTGGCTCCAGTCTCCAGTTTTTTTTTCTTATAACCCTTTTTATTAATCCACTGAAATAAAACCAAAGTAATATCATGAATAAAAAGGCTGGTCACTATAGTCATGATATTTTTGTTTGGTTTTATTTTAGTGGATTATCAAACAGGATTATGAGAAAAATATTTAGTCACTGGAGACTGGAGCCAGTCTAATTCACCTCTTTAACTCTTTGCTGTACTTCTAAATCTAAATTTTGAACGAGTCAATTTGACTACTTGCTGATGTGTTTAAAACAGGTGGATAAGAGGTAAACAGCGTAGACCTTGATCTGAAGCCGCATTCTGCGGCGAATGATCTGGGTATACACTCTTTATCCGAGTCCGTTTGTCCGAAACCCAAGGGACAATACGACCCACTGTAAGTAATTACTATCCTATTTTTAGAAGCTATACTAGAAGCGAACAACTGCCGCACAGCTTCAGCTGCTTCCCTTAGATTGTTATTACTATTTAATTGTATTTCTTTAAATAGGGTTAAAATCAGTTTTATTTTATTTTTAAATGATATTATTTTTGAACCTTTGTCTGACAGAAATTACGATTTTGGTGTCTGTAATTAAAACATTTGGTTCAGCACAATAAAAAAAAAACAAAAAAAAAACAAAAAACAAACTAAAACAACGATTATTTGCTGGGGAGTGCAAATCAACTTGTTTTGGATATTTAAGTATTCATTTAAAAAAAAAAAAAAAAAAGACGCGTGGTTTGATTTCATTGATCAGTGATAATCACGTGGACAACATCCTTAAGGAAATTTTGGCGTTTGTATACTATGGGTCAACAAACTACCCCAAAACACTAGTTGAAATCGGGCTCGTACAAAAATAACACCAGACATCAACATTCTAATAAAAGGTTTAGGTCGGCACCCCAGGTTTAGGTCGGAACCACAGAACCTGAGACTGAACCCACCGTCATGCAATTAAATAGGAAAGCATAGCTGTCAACCATGACTGGGTTAAAAACTAAGTATGCATATGCAGCCTGTCGCTTAATATATCCATATATCCAAGTTATGACTCATCCTAATGTAACGAGTAATATATATATATATATATATATATATATATATATATATATATATATATATATATATTTAATTTATATATATATATATATATATATATATATATATATATATATATATATATATATATATATATATTATATATATATATATATATATATATAATTAAAACATTTTTTTTTTTCTTCTTCTAAAATTCTAAAATGGATTTTTTAGTACGTTTCCTAAAATTATAAAGTAAACTGTTTGTTCTTGAATCTCTAAAAGGTCTTTTTATTATTATTTTATCATACTTACAGCGTATTTCAGTACATTTTTTCATAATCGGAAAAATGCGGTGCTCATTGCTACGTTTCGAGGAGTTCTTACGCGGAAACTAACGGAATCTGACGGAAAAGCACCCTCGTTGATTTTCGGGAAAACCCGTGCATAGAGACTGAACATGGCGTCAAAATGGCGGATACCGTGAATTTTTCGCAGTCTTTGTTTACCTATTTATTTCCATTTAGGGTGAGGTTATCGTTCACCTTAAAGCAAATTATATGTTAAGCCGACTTTAAAATGTGTCCCCCCATTTTTTTTTATTTCCATTTCGGCTGATATTTGAGGACTGGTAAAATATCGGACAGTCTGATTAGAAAAAAAAAAAAAACAAAAACAAACAAAACATCAGAATCAGAATTTTTACTGGTTGACAGTCATTCACCAGGACCTGTGATATGGGAAGTTAGTCTCTAGCTCTCACCAGAGAAGTAAACCTAACCACATCATCCTCTGCACCAACAGAGGTACCCTCCTGTCATGTATTTTAACGCACATCTAATTTGACGCGCTTACATGTTTCTTCCTATTCTTGGACTTGTAAAAGCTTTTTTGTAATGCCTCATCGTTATTGGGGTAGAGCAACATAAAAGGGTCACATTCAGGTGTTTAAGTAGAAATTCAAGGATCTTCTTGGAAAATTACAACCATGTAACCTTGAATGGTCAACATTTTGAAAGAAATGTTTAAAGCACTTTTTTCCTTTGTATTGAAGCTCAAAACTTTAAAGATGCATCAGCTACATCTGAATCAAACATGCTTGTCTGTTACAGTGTCACCTGATGCATATATTCACAAGTATGGTATATGGTTTAAATGCTATTGCATACACAATATTACTTTTCAAAAAAATGTAAGGTCTTATATAAAAATATTTTGCAACTGGAAAAAGAGAAATTCATAAAGTAATTTTCTGTGTGTTTGTTTGATGCCAAGCATAAATAATTTGAAGAAAAATATTTTTTCTGACAATAAATAATCTATTTAGAACATATTTTATTAAAACATGTAGCGAATTTGTACAGCAAGCAGGAGAAACAAGCATTTCAGCTGCCCTACCCCTTAAAACTGAGACATAAAATGAGGTCAGATTTTTAAAATATATACAGTTATCATTCAACAGTGATTCTTGTCATTTTATTTTGTTCTAACAGACAAATGATGCTCCCTGAAAGTGGTCCTGGTTTTATTGTAAAACTTTATATTTCTATCTTGCAAGAAAAATAGCAGCCTATTAGATGCGTCATTTCATATGAGTGTAAACCAAAATGACAATCACCATGGTAATCCTATTTCACTTGGAATTTTTATGAAGGCAGTTGATGCAAACTTATTTTAATGATATTAAATAATGTTCTTGAAGTCCATAATTGTCTTACACAAAACAAATGTACTGGGAGTTTTCTGTGAAATTAATGACATGTCAAATAATGCTTAAGTGCGTCAAAACCCATGAGTCTAGGCTAATATGAAAATAGGCTTAGCCTAAATGCGAACACAGCGCAGACATAGCTGTAGTCTCTTCAAAAGTCCTTCAGAGCATCATTAAAGAATGTGAATATTAGTATATAAAATATATGTAAATCAATAATAAAAATAATCAGCAAAATGTGTTCATGACACTTATTGAAACTCGTTCCTTGTCCCTTTGTGACGCTTATTAGTGAGACCCAAATTGTGTGACTAGCGGTATAATCAAGTCCGCCTCAGTCCTGCCAACCCGGTGACAACTTCCGGGAAGAAAAAAGGAAGAAAATTGGTCAGAGCGATTTTCTGCTGAAAGTATATATCGTTGTATGGTTCTTTGCCTTGGTCATATTCCCTACCGTAGAGCTCACTTCATTCGCGACGCGCTGCGTGCGTCGCGAGCTGTGCTCGCTAATAATTGAATCTGAATGGGCATTCCAGTCTCTTGATTGTTTGAGCCTGTTGCACATATGCTGAAAAGCCCTGCAATGTACCTATCCAGATCCAGAGCCCTTGTAAATGTCAGTTCTTGCAGTGTGGGTCTGAAAATTCAATGAGTGATGCTTTCTACTGTTCCTAATTGGGGGGTGGGGGGGGGGATAAGATCATCTTTTGGTATGCTGGCAACACCCTTTAGACCTTTGTACAAAAGAATCAGTCTACTGTCTCTCCTCCTTTTCTTGAGAGACTACCAGTTTATTTTTTCCAGTATTCCAGTCTTACTCCCAGTTTCAAAGCAGTAATTGTTAGTAACAAACCTAGCAGCCCTATTCTGAACTTTTTCAATTTCTTGTTGAAGAACCATGCCTTGGGGATCCCAAACACAGCTGCCAAAAGGTCTGACTAAAACACTGATATTTTCCTGCAGCTGCTGAATGCTGACCAGAGAAATTGCTGACCAAAGTGAGACCAGACAAAACATCTGCAGGTCTTCATTCAGGTTTAATTGGTATAAATTGATGATAATTATTAGCAATCCCCAAACCTGTATGATCAGCTGGCTCAGAGATAGAATCTATGGAATATATAAGGACACATAAAAAATAAGCCAAAAAAACTGCATTTTTTTTTCTTTTTCCTTTTTTTTTCTTTTTTTTCTTTTTTTTGATACGGTGTGGGGATGGGGTGGGGGGTTGGGGGTGGGGAATGTACCATTATGAAAACACGCCTGTTCAAATACACTGAAAATTTACCACCAAAAAATGGCAATTTTTCTGATAAAAAATTCTGATATTTTTCATATTTCTGCTCAAAACAGATTGTGGTTTCTCATTAGAACTGCCTTGTTTAGGCGGTTCTAATGAGTACCCACAATCTATGTTTTTGAGCAGAAATTAGAAAAATAATGTATACCCCTGTAAACCCCAGTTTTATGTTTTAGTGATAGTGTTCTGACCGCCGCTGCCTGCCAGAGAATATCGGCTCATGGTGTGGTGGTCATTTGATTTTTCTAAAAAAGTAATTTGAAGTACTTAAACATTTTAACATTTGGGTTTATTATTTTCATATCATTTTATAGAAGGAGAAATATGGATCATTATAGTTTCAAATACAGATTTAATATTATTTGCTATTTGTATTTTATTAACATAAATTAAAATATTGATTTTATCAAACTGAAATACATTCTTAAAAACTATTTGCTTTAAATAGCAGCTCTTTCTTTATATCAAAATTACACTGAAATTATAGTGAAAACATTGTCATTTAATCATATTGAAATTTCTCTGAATTACTTAATAATGATTGTAGTGTATTTATTGACCAAATATCAAAATCCCACGACTTATCTCTGCAATGGCAGTAGTTATCTTATATTTTCAAAATAACTGAAAATGGATTTTCAAACATTGTCAAAACCATAGATTTTTTTTTCATGAAGTCATTTTACACTCTCTTAAGGTTTAGTGCCATTTCAGGCTAGTTTGTCTAAACTGCATGGTTTCTTTTACATAATTGTCATCATACCATTCATTAACACAATTAAACCTGAGTAATGATCAGGGCCCAGTTGTTCAAAACTAACAATGGCGTTAATTAACGATTCGTTAAAATTTACATTGAGTCATACACAAATATGCTGAAATTTTTTGCTGAAAAAATGTGAGTAGCTACTCACATTTTTTCAGCAAAAAATATCAGAATATTGTACATGTATATTGAATCTGTTAAAATGACCCTTAACAAGCTTGTTAAGCTAACGATGCTTTGAAGAACTGGGCCCAGATGTTTTGTCTGGTCAGCGTGGTATCTGGTCAGCATTTTAGTCATTTTGGTCAGCATTTAATGTCTGGTCACCATTCAGCAGTTCAGCAGCAAAAATTCAGCATTTTAGCCAGAACCGCTGCCATATTCCAAAATGGGATGAACAAGTCCCCTATACGATGCCTCTTTTACATCCTGAGGACATTGATAAAGATTTCGTCTCAGGAAATCAAGTTCTGTTTGCCTTTGTACACGTTGCTGATATGTGTATTCCATTTCAAGTCATATGTGATTGTTACTGTTTGGTATTTAATGGAATCCACATTTTTGAGGACCATACCCTCTAAAGTATAAGAAGCCTCAATCTTATTTGTTCTTTTCCTAGTTATCTGCATTATATTGCATTTGACTGGCTGAAATCTCATACCCCATTTTCTGGCCCAACATCCTAATCTATGTATATCCTTCTGAAGTTTCAATGAGTCGTCTGTGTCTCTGATTTCATGATAGCAAACACAGTCATCTGCAAAAAGTCATTTCTGAGTCTATGTCTCTGGAGATATCATTTATGTACAGAGAGAACAATAATGGACCAAGAACGGTCCCTTGTGGGACACCTGACAAAACTGGATGGAGCCTACTCCGACATTTCAGGATTCATTTTGTTCCACAGCAAAGAAAAGAATCTATCCACCTGAGTGTCTTTCCGCCAATGCCATAACTAAATAATTTGCTTTTAAGAAGTTCATGAGGCGGGGTGTCAAAAGCCTTCTCGAAGTCCAGAATAAATGTGTCAACCTGACTCCTCCTTTGTCCAAGATTTTTACCCAGTCATTTATAACGATGGTTAACTGAGTTTTACAACTGTGCCTTTTCCTAATGCATGTTACCTGTCAGACAAGAGCTGATATTCTTCCAAGTGAGCCATGATATTTGAACATACTGTATATTCAAGCAACTTACATGGCACACATGTCAGGGACAAGGGGGATAATTACAAGCAAGAGCCCTATCCCCTTTCTTAAAGAGTGGACAAATGTTTGCAAGAAGCCATTCCTTGGGGATTTCACCTGTATCAAGAGATTGTTGGAACGAATGTGCAAATACTGGATCTAGTTCATTTGCTAGCTCCTTAGAACTCTAGGATGAAGCTCATAAGGTCCTAAGGCTTTTGAGGGATTCAAGCCTTTGAGTAACTTAATCATCCCTTCTGAAGACACCACAATACTATCCATGAAAGGGGCCCATCTTCTCGTTAACAGAACCTCATTGTACTCAGTGTTATTGAACGCATCATTGAATTGACCAATTAGTTCCTCTGCCCTTTCAGAGTCTAATTCTGCAATGTTACTCCATTTCTGTAGGTCCATCCATCCAAACTTTGTTCCCATTTGATGACCAGGGCCCAGTTGTTCAAAGCTAACGACATCGTTAGTTAACGATTCGTTAAAATTTACATCTAATGATACGCAAATATGTTGAAATTTTTTGCTGAAGCTACTCACATTTTTTCAGCAAAAAATATCAAAATATTGTGTATTGAATCCACTAAAACAGTTAACAAAATGACCCTTAATGAGCTCGTTAAGCTAACGATGCTTTGAACAACTGGGCCCAGGATTTGATTAGGCCTTCCTTATGACTACCCACAACATATGTTTTCATGGGTAACTAAGAGAGATTATTTGAGCTTTAGCTTGAGAAAATATACCATCTGACATGTGCACCCAATGAAGACTCAAATCAGCCTGCACATCTGCACAGTCTGATCATAGTCTTTGTTGTCTGCATGAAGAAACTTTGCATCCTTGGCTATCCAGTATGTGCCCAGTGAAGATCTGATCAGACTGTGCAAATGCACAGTCTGATCTGAATCGTCATTGGATGCACAAGTTGGAAGGTATGTTTTCTGATGTTTCTCCTCATTTTTGAATGAAAAAGCGCTTTATCTGAAGTTATGGTTTTAGTAATCAATACAACTGATGGTGTTCTGATTTTAGTTGTAGCAACAATTAATGTACTGTTTTTCAGTGATGACTGTGAACTAGAAGAACGAAGATGTCAAAAGTTATTAAGATTGAGGACATAGATCAGCCGGGCATAACTGTAATGGGCCCAAATTTGATGTCTGACAGATTAAAAACTGATCGAACTGGCTCTATGCTGGCCTATGGAACTGATTCATCTCTGTTACCAACAAGAGGTAACCCAACGGGCACGTTTATACCATGTCGTCTCAATGTCAATGCAATGTCATGACATTGCATCGACGTTGAGGCGACATTGTATAGACGTCATGTGTCTGCTGGGAAGCATATGTTGACAAAACATCACTTTGTATATCTCTACAGTAGAACCTCAATCATTCAAACTTCAGTAATTCAAAATTTTCAATAATTCAAAATCATTTTGAAGTCCCGACTTAAATATATTTTTGCATTTTAACCCTCAATTATCTAAAGTCTCAATAATTCAAACAAAATTGTTTGGTCCCTTGGACTTTGAATTATCGAGGTTCCACTGTATTTATATTCAGATGGTACACATGTTTGGAGTAGCTGTTTATTTTGAAATATTTTTAAAGCAGAGTAATAGTCAACAGATGAGATACTACAAGGCTCAGAGATTATATAGAGTTTATTTGGTAATTCACAAGTGTTCTAAGGCTTGCAGGTAAAAAATGAGTGAGCGAAACAAACAAGTTTTTACAAGCAAACCTTAGAACACGAGTAAATCATTTCTCCGTAATCGATCAAAACAACCAGATAAACTATTTATTACATTTTCATCCATGTTTCTACCTTTGAATTTTTACATTCAGCCGTTATGATTTCCTACCAAAATAGTTCCAGTCAATGCATGAATTTCAATAAGCGTGGTTTAGTTTGAAAATCAGTCCCCATCTTGTTTTCACTTTAATGCCAAAATCACCCTATGCTTGAAATACAGACACAAAAATGCCACGAAAGTTGAACTGGATTATCTAGAAAATCATACTTTATGTTTGTGTTGCAGATCTTATCTCAAAAACGCCAACTGATTACCATGATTTTATCAAATTTTCTGCGAAACGTCAACTATTGTTATTGATGTTACCAACTACGTCAGCAACGTCGCCTAGCAACCTAGCAATGATGACATCAAAACGTTCGAAATGAAATAATTTACTTGGTGAATTATAGATTATGCATTATATAATTCACTGGTAAATCTCGGTAAATCACTGCTGAAAATGTAATAAATATTTATCTTGATTGTTACAACTCTGGGCTAATTCAACAAATGACAAATTAGTGATATTTTTCTTATTTTTTTAGCTCGCCTGGACAGTCCAAGAAGAGCTCTTCTGCTACCCCTGGCATCAGTCGCCGTCCACACAATGTTAAAGTTTTTTATAATAGTTCTCATATTTTCCAAACCACACAATGGATTTGGAAACTGACAATAGCCAATTGGTCCAACATTTTTCCATTTCCAGATGCATTTATGACTTGGGTTTCAGTTATTTCCATGATTGATGGTAGTTTCAGAAGAAAATCTCTGTAATTTCCATGATTGACAGTATCTGGCTTTTATATGGAGGTAGCTGTTTTTGAGTGGTGATTGTTTATTGAGGCTAAGCTGGTTACTGCACCTGCATTAACCCTTAAAGCGCCAATCACAACTATTGTAGTCTGCTTTGTCATCCGCTTGTGATTTTAAAAGTCATTTTTGCAAACAGTGTGGACCCAGATCAGACTGCTCCTAAGTCTGCAAGAATATTCAGCAGACGACATAAACAGACAACATTTTCAGATGCAGTTTTTCTTGGCCCTTTAAGGGTTAAGAGGAATTGATACACTCTGTTAAAATGTTGTTTTTTCTTCTTTCTGAGAAAGGGTCAATTCTACAAGGAAAGAATTCTTTCTTTGTGAAGTAGACCAATAATCAGAATGGGCTAGGTGTGTGCAGGATAGCAAAGAGGAAGTCACAAAAAGTTATTTCCCTAAAATGTTAGAAAATGTACCAAGTGTATCAGGTCCCCTTCAGCTGTCATCTGACAACTATATCTTTGTGCATCATGGCTTTCATGGATCATCTGTGCACACCTAATCGTTAAAGTCACAGCAGAGGACCATTTGAAATATATTTTTTATTATTTTTCGGAGAAATTAAGGCTTGATATTTCATGTGAATTGTCTGCTTTGCAGATAATTGAAATGATATGTCAGCCTTGTTTTCTATGAATACATAACTTCAGCTGAGGTAATGATTTAGGACAGTTTCTGTTATTTTTTCTCCAAAACAATCATATGCTATGCACCTTTGTCTACTAATTTGAATTGAAGAAATTGTATATATTAAGTGAATGAAGATTTTGTTGCTATTTTACACAATGGTGACAACTTTGGTGACTTTCTCTTTGCTTTCTGCACACAGGGTCTTCTCTAAAAGGAATGCATTTGCTCCCAAGGGGAGCAAATTCTTTCCTTTTAGAATAGACTCCTTTTCGAAAAGGAAGCAGTGTTGTACAACTTTGACGGGTTTACAACTCTTGAAAGTTTATCCATTCACTTTAATTTATAAGCAGCAGAGCTCAGTTGTTCGAAACTAATGATGTCGTTAGTTAACATGTCATTAAAACTTTGATCATTAAATATGGCATATATGCTAATATTTTTGCTGAAAAAATGTGATTAGCTTTTGCATTTGCTAATGAGCTCGTTAAGCTAATGACACTTTGAACAATTGGGCCCAGAAATATGAACCTTCTGAATACATGTACATGTATCAGTTTTATTGTTTATACAGAAGGTCAATATGAAGATATAGATGTTGATGTGGAGATAGAAGAACAAGATGAATCAAGAGGTGAGATACTATCTAGTAATTAGCCTAAAGATTCTCATACTGTAACTCCTTGCTAGCCTCGGTGGCTCAGTTTGATACATGTCCAACAGGAGATCAGGAGGTTGAGGGTTCAACTCTGGTCTGTTCTGCAACATTTTTTCATGGAGATTTCATCATGAAATATTTTCTACAGTCATTCTCTCCCTTCCGCTGATTCAAGAAGGGCAGTAGTCAGTTTCTAGCAAAAATATGTGTGCAATACTGGTTAACCGCTAAGTGGTTAAGTAAACTAACCATGCTCCACATGACCCCATTGGGTTGACTGGGCCATAAAACCTCAATGCAAACAAACAACACAAACAATCTGTAACTTCTTACAATATTTATACTGCAATTTAACATTTACCACTCTGTTTGACCTTTACCACAAATTCAGTAGATCAGAAAATAATTATATTTTTTTTTTATTTTTCCCAGAAAATAGACTTTGAAATGTCATGCAAATTGTTGCATGAAATTTCAAAGCATATTTTCTGGGAAAAATAAGAAAATTTCCAACTGTTGTCTGCTGAAATTTTTACACAGCATGCTATGTGTATAAACAAGTCCATCTGACTACCTAATGAATACATGTAGTGTCCTGAAAGTGTTGGTAAAAAGTGCATACCCTGATTAGATGTTCTATAGGCGCAATCTGATCTGTGTATACATTTTTAAATGTCCAGCTCTATTCACATATTTATTGTGAATATAAAGACAGTATTTGAGTGAGACTACCACTTTATGGTTACAATAAAGTGTGTGTGTTTTTTGTTTTGTTTTTTTGCTATACTGGCAGAAAGAGACCACATAATTTTTCTATACTTTATACTATCTGGCCACACAAAGTGATTAAAGATAAAGTTGTGGATCTTATTAAAGAAACTTTCATATGGAAGGATTCTCTATAGTAGTTTTCTTCAGCACTGACTTCCAGTCTGTTTCATCATAGTGCTGAAAAATAATTTATTACGAAAACAAGCCTATTCAAATATACTGAACATTTTACCACCAAAAAACGAAAAGTTTCAGAAAAAAAATCTGATATTTTTCATATTTCTGCTCAAAACATAAATTATGGGTACTTGTTAGAACCGCCTCAGCAAGGCAGTTCTCAGAGTACCCACAGTCTATGTTTTTGAGCAGAAATAAGAAAAATAATATATACCCCTGTAAACCCCAGTTTTACTATATAAAAATGGGGTTTAAGGGGGCCAACATTATAGGCGTGTTTTCGTGATGTACACATTTATGTTTTTTCTGTCTTGATCCACTGAGTTAGGAAACCCCAGTGTGCATACCAAACAATTACTGGTATGGTGTACTGAACTAATCAGATGCCATATTTTGTCAGCTCTGGCTGTCAACAGAATATTTAAGGTTAATGGTAAACCCTATATTCTGAAGTACATGTCTGTAAAACTCAAACTCTTTTTCAGACAAGGTGTATCCTTTGCCAATCAATTGGCCAAAGATTCCTCAGATCTTCCGACGTCGTAGTTGTGAACTTACAAAAGCCACGTCACCCTGTGTTAACAAAGCTGTATCTCACCTAGAACTGTTACAGAATGTAATTGAGGACTGGTTTAGACAGAAAGAGGAAGATAGTGCCCGGGAACTGTCAGTTGAAAGAGGTATGATAACTTAACCATATCTACCCTAGGTATTTGGACACCTTAATTCCTTACCATACTTCTAAAATTTGGTTGTCCATAGTCTGCCCTGTTCTTGTGTCTACAATTGGCTGGATGAGTGGCAAACAGTGTAGACCCTGATGAGATCCTGCATTCTGTGGCATCTGTTCTGGGGTCTGCACTATTTGCTCAGGTCCCAAGGTTATAAAACTTTTTTTGTGCTCAACTCAGCTGAGCATGAAGTTTATCCTGCCAATTAAACTCAGATTACTAACAACTGCAAATTCTTCCTTGCTAACCTTAGCTGAGCATGAAAATTTCTCTGCTAATAAATATGAAAATGCCAACTTTTGTTGGCATTTTCATATTTATTAGCAGAGAAAATTTCATGCTCAGCTGAGTTGAGCATGAAAAAGTTTTATAACCTCGGGGCCTGATCTGTCTGAATACTTAAGGTAAACATGGTGTAGCTTACTACCATATATACCCAAAATTACTCCTTACCATACTTTTCTAAGAATATTAAATGTTACCTGTTGATGTATAGAAAAACAGCTGGATGAGTGGCAAACAGTATAGATCCTGCAGAAATGCCACATTATGTGGTGTGTGATCTGGGTTTTCCACTGTTTGCTTAGACCTCTGTCCCACTCAGGGCTCGGGAAAACCGGAAAAATAGCCAGTCTGGACCGAAATTAAGAATTCTGGACCGATTTCAAACACCCCAAAACGCTAATAAATCGGTCCAACAGGTTTGTGCCTTGAACCCCATTTTTCCCAAACCAACCAATTTTCACAAATCAATGATGTCTAAATAATCACAAACGGTCAAGTTTTTCCAAACTGACAACGTCCGCGCACCTTTTAAATGCGATATTATGGCAGTTAAAAGGCTCTAAATGGTCATTTGACATGTATATTGGAGAGACAGCTGAATAACGGCACAAATTAATTACGTCATTATCCAAACATTGTCAAAAAATCAACACTTCACAGACCTTTGTGCGGTAAACAAGCGATTAACACGATTCATCAGTAACGGTAGTCTGATAATTAATCCGTTTGTGTGACACGTGTGAATACACTGAGACTGCAAAACATCCAGGTGCAGTCGGCGTGTCCAAAAGATCAAAGATCGCTTTACTGAGAGTGATAAAAGAATGCACCGCTTGAACGCACCCGTTTTCTTGATCGTCTTTTTTGTTTTGATCAACACGGTTTGTCGGTCCCAGATTCGATAAATGAATTCCCAAACCGTGTACGTCCTGATCAGATGTCGCATACAATGACGTCTGATCTGGGTATTATTGATTGCTTCTTTCTTTTTTTTTTTTTTTTTTTTTTTTTTTTTTTTTGTTGCTTGCCGTAACACGCGAGTATAATTCAAGGTAGATTTCACAGTAAAAATAAGTAATGCACCACTTGCGCTAGGCAAGATTGGTCAGTGCTTAAAATTTAAGCAGTCTGATCAAATCTTGAAACACTGAAAACTGCAAAACCGCCCGTGGCGCAGGCCTTTTTTATTGGACCTAATTAGGTCCATGAAAGTCGTTTCGTTCCGTCTCTCCTGTTTCCCGCCTTCTTCGCGCTTATACAAGACGGGAATCAGTTGTTTATAAATAGTTAAGGAAAACCCTGCGGAGGTGGAAATAACAACAAAACCGTTTTTTTTTGTTTTTTTTTCTTTCTTTTTACATACCTGGCTGTATTTATTGATGACGCCAGCTTTGATCATGCTCGTTGTACCCGGACTTCCGTCATATAACGGAGTTGAGGTGTATTATTTAAAAGGAGTTATAGGACTGCCAATTGTCATTAGTTTTCGTGACAGGCGATATACACATATTTTTTTTTTTTGGAAATGGGCTCATTGATGACGTCATCGTCATCGGCTGGATCGATTCAGATTTCAAAATTTCCAGAGCCCTGGTCCCACTACTTAGGGTAAAATGACTTATCACTAAATACTCTTTCTTAATAAATCCTCTGGTAAATGTTCTAAAAAATCAAATGCAAAAATATTGACACATGAATTTATTCCCCACCATTGAGGCAAAGGGAAATAACTAATTTGCAGTGAAATTATTTAGTTATCTTCTCACAAAGGTGTGTAAGTCATGAGTGTGTACATTATGTGTATTTTGAAACTAGATTTGGGTGTTTTAGATTTTTAGAATACTTACCATACTTGTCCTAAATTTTGACAAATATATTTTATTACCTGTTTATGTGTCTGAAAAACTACTGGACATGTAACATACAGTGTAGCCCATGATCAGATGCTGCATACTGCAGCATCTGATCATGGTCTGCACTGTTTGCTCAGGCCTGACTGTCCCAATAGGTTATTATAGCAGTTCTATTCTGTATTTAGCTCCATCTGTTCGGAAAGAATTGAGGTTTTCAAGGGATGCTACTTTTAGAACCATTCACAGTGCCAGTACAAGGGAGTCTGCTCTCTCCCTAGAGCACCCTACATCAGCCCTTTCAATACAGGGGATAGGAATGACCAAAGAGGATACTTCAGAGGAAAAAGGTATACAAATTTACAAACATGATTGGAAGAAGAAAGAAAGGGAGACTTCTAAAATTACATTTGGTTTCTATGTTTTACATCAGTTAGAGTGCAAGTGTTCACCTACAGGTGGAAGCTATGAAACCTGGGCTTCAACATAAATTTGGCAATTTAACCTTATTTTCACCTCAAACTTGTTCAGGTGACATCAGTGGGCTGGGCCATAGTATATCCTACAAGACCACATGCCCGCTAAGCAATGGCTCTAATCAGCCTGTGCATTTGCGCAGGCTGATCAGAGTCATTGTTTTGTGGTGATTAGCCAAAAATCTAAGCTTTCTTTAGATGAACGCTGGGCACATATGCAATCTTGTAGGAAATGCTGTGCCTCGGCTGAAATATAAGAGATTCTTTTAGCAGGCTTCATCTTCATAAAATTCCTGGCTATGCCCCTGACCTAGTACTGATGTTCCTAATTTAGTTAAGAGGCATGAATACACTTTGATGTGAGGGAACTCAATCAAAATTACTTTACACCCCCAGCCCCCTTCTGAAAAGGTGTCTTCCCTAAAAGGAAAGAATTTGCTCCCCTTTCTTTTAGAGTAGACCCCTTTTTAGGAGGGATTGGGTGTGCAGAAAAGCAAACAGGAAGTCAGAAAATTTGGCTTTCTTGTACAAAATGGTGCAAAAAAATATCTTCCAAGCATATCCAGTCACCAAAAAGACTTTTGATGTCATTAGCCTGTGTCATCATGAAAACATACCTATATAATTTTGACCCCCTTAAACCCCACTTTTATATAGTAAAACTGGGGTTTATAGGGGTATACATTATTTTTCTTAATTCTGCTCAAAAACATAGATTGTGGGTACTTGTTAGAACTGCCTCAGTGAGGCAGTTCTAATGAGTACCCACAATCTAAGTTTTGAGCAGAAATATGAAAAATATCAGAATTTTTTACCTGAAAACTTTCAGTTTTTGGTTATGAAATTTTCAACATATTTGAATAGGCATGTTTTTGTAATGTGTTCTGCAGTATGCAGTGATTTTGTAATCTAAGTGTGATGGTCCTGATCAGACTGCATAGATGTGTAGGCAGTTCTGATTCTTTACTGACTGCATATACATTGGATGATTAGAAAGGAACCATGTTTAAGGGGTCTTCTGGATATATGGCAACAGCAAAGACCCAGATCAGCCTGCACAACTATCCTGTCATCTAACTTCTGTTGGTGTTTATCAGAATAATCTTCATTTCAGTGAGCTGCAAAGTGAGAGAACGTACCTTCTGACGTGTTTGCCCTATGAACTCAAATCAGCCTTTGCATCCACATGGTCTGATGAGAGTTTTTGTTGTCTGCATGAAGAAACTTTGCATCGTTTGCTATCCAAAATGTGCCGAGTGAAGATTCTGATCAGACTGTGCAAATGCACAGGCTGATCTGAATCTTCACTTCACATATTTCTGCAGGTATGTTTTCTCATGCTTTGGCTCAAATGTAAATGGACAGTGAGACTGTGATCAGAATGCATAGATACAGTCTGATGCCCGGAATTCAAGGTTTCACATGTCCATGCTCAAATTGTTTTGTTATTAAGGGGAATAGATACACTTTAAGAGGAGACAACTCTGTTAAAATTGTTTTTGTCTTCTTCTGAAAAGGAGTCTATTCTTAAAAAATAAGAATTTGCTCCCCTTTGGAGCAAGCAATAATCTTTTAGAATAGACTCATTTTCAGAGGTGGTTGGAAAAGCAGGAAAGCAAACAGGAAGTCACAAAAAATATCTTTCTTATAAAAAAGGCAGAAAATCTACCTATAGTATCCAGACCCCGAGTGAAATGTACCAAATTCTTGTGTTCCAGATCTGTCAAGGGCAGAACCTTATCTTGGAGCAGAAGATGTGATAGATGAAATAATGACTCTCTTGGCTCGGCTGGAAAATAATAGACAAGAAACAGAAGCTGCATATGAGAGGGAGAAGGAACGGGTTATTCGACTTGCCAATAAAATAGATTCCCACTGTCAGCGTAGAATAACAGAACTACCAGCTGTTGTGCAGAAAGGTATGCATATCTTTTCTTTAGGAGCTCTTTACAGCTACTAGCCTGACATGTCCAGCTAATCAAGGCACAAATGTCCTTGCTAAATAAAAACATGAATGTCCTTGGGCAGTTTTGATTGTCAGAAAGAATTCAAGTAGCTAAGGATACAAACATTTAGTTGGGAGTTGGGATAAAATTTATGACGTTTTCATGCACTGTGGTTAGTAATAATCATGTGGTCTGGAATAATCATGAAAGCAATAATGTGGTCAAGAGTAATCTAGTGGGCAAGGACAATCATGTGGTAAAAAATAATTATATGGTCCAAAGTAAGTATTTGATCTAGGTAATCATGTGGTCAAGGGTAATCATGTGATAAAAGGTAATTGTATGATTTAGGGTTATTATGTGGTCAAGGTAATCATGTGGTCAAGGGTAATTACATGAGAAAGAATAATTGTATAATCAAGGGTAATTATGTTGTCAAGTTAATAATGTGGTCAAGGGTAATCATGTGATTATGGGTAATTATATGATCCAGCATAATTATGTGTTCAAGGTAATCATGTGGTTGAGGGTGATATTGTGGTTAAGGGTAATATGGCACAGGTAGAAGTCCAGGGTTATTATGTGGTAAAAGGTAATCCATACCGGTCCTGTTACTTGTTGCAGAGCATGAAGAATGCATCATAGATCTAAATGAACTCCAGTGGCATGTAGCATACAGCAGTAGAAATGAGGAGAGGATCAAAGGAAGGGTAGATATAGCAGAGGTCCTAAACAAGAGACTCAAAGAAGATATAGAATTTGTCAGGAAACACATGTAAGAATTTATCCCTTTTAACCCTGAGTTACTTAAGTGGACTCTTCCATCTTTGAATTTGGACACATCCATTGTTACAGATGGGACCATTCAGTGTCAAGTGAAAATCAAAAGTAGAAGGGCAAACAGTGTAGATTCAGATGAAATGGCTCATTACAAGCCATTTCATCTGGATCTGCACTGTTTGCAAAGAAATCAGTGTTGGTCTGCAGGGATGAAAGGGTTAACCCTTTGAACCTTGCAGACGAAAACAGATACCTTTGTAAACAGCTCTAAGTCAGAAAAGGTACTGGATAAATAATTTTCTGATTTCTGCATGAAAACATATGTTATGGGTACTCAGTGGTTTTGGTTTAAAAAGCATCCTATCTGGAGATATGAGTGTAGTGTACATCAGGATTTACACTGTTTACTAGTGTTTACTAGTGTTGGGAATCGGCCAGAATTTCATAGTCGATCATTGGTTTTGTAAAACTGACTGATCATCGATTAATAATCGACTTGTAGAAAATATATTCATTCTTAATTTAGCCCATATCTAGGTACTTATTCATTGCTCCAGATCAATAAGAGGGGTATCCAGATATGTTTTTTTCTTATTTCTCCATGAAAACTTATGTTGTGGATACACACTAGAAGTGCCTCCATGAGGCACTTCTAATGAGTACCCACAACATATGTTTTCATGGAGAAATCAGAAAAATATCAGACAATCAACAAATAACAGTCTGTAGATGATAAATCTGTCATAACTCTAAATACTTCTACACCTTAAATGGAATGGATACACCTTCAAGGGAATTAAATCTGACTTGGAAAATGTTTACCTCTTTTCATTGGAGGGCTACTCTTAAAGGAAAGAATTTGCTTCCTCTTGGAGCAAATTCTTCCGTTTAAGAGTAGCTCCAATTTTGAAGAGATTTTTAATAGCCCGAATTTTCATACTAGGAAATGCAAACTCCTGTCTTTTAAAATGGTATCCCATGAAAAAATGCAGCAGGTCTTTTGCTATGTGCATTCCCTTTAAATCCTTTCTGACTTCTAAAATTTGAACAAGATTATTTGATGACCTAATGACATCTGTAAGGGTTAACATCAGTACCCACATGTGATTCGCCTATTTGAGGCCGTGCACGACAACTCCTATTAGAAGACTGTGCAACTGTCAAAGACTCGGATCAGCCTGCACACCCACGAATTTTCCATTATACGCATGAGCCTTATCTGGGCTTACCAAAGAGCACCGCCTGACCAAAGAGTAACAAGGGAAGATTCAGACTTAGCTAGCCTGATCAATACAGGCTGATCTGAGTCGGAACCTGTCACGCACTGACTTTTCTTGAAGACGCTATATCATTCAGACAGACAGTACTCAATAGTGAAGAGCATATCTAAACAATAAATTAAAGAAACATCGTTAATTAATCTTCCATAACACTATTCTGAGCCGTTTTTTATCTTACAAATCAATGACACGAGACGGTGTTGAGCGCCGCATGTCAAACCCGACTCAACACGCATGTGATTTCATAATTATAGATTTTAGACATTGTTTGTGTTGTTTGTTATTACCTGGACAAAGGGGAAAATTAACATATTGATTTATTTATCAATGACCTATTATGATTTTCATTAATTGAGAGACCGGTGGCGCCGCATCTTGCATTTTGTTTCCTTTGTCATGGTCCGAGTTCGAGATACGTGGTAGTAAAAACTGTGAAAAATATATTCAGGAACTGAAAATGATGGATGAGATAGCCAAAGTGTCGACATAAAAGTAGTTCGACATACGCGAAGCTGAAATACAATAAATACATAGGGAAAATAATCGGGACTTAGAAATCAGTTCGACATAAGTGATAGGATCGAGATAAGAGGGGTCTAGATAACGAGAGTCAACTTATGAAGAATTCTTATGCTGAATAAATTAAGCTGCTGTGCTCATTTCTAACTGTCAGCCAATCAGATTACTTAATCCAGAATGTAGATATAAACTCACAAACTGTATGAAAAACAGTGCAGATCCAGATCTGGATCTACACTGTTTTCAAAGCAGAACCTATCTGTGTTCAGCAGGACAAGGTATAACTTAGTTTTTACCATGTTCTTTGTTATTTTCAGTCCACTGGTAGAAGAAAAACTGGAGTTAGAACTGGAGGCTATGTCAAAGATCAGAAATGCTCAAACAGATGTAAGCTGAAGTTTCTTTTCTCAGTCCGTCTACTGCTACTAGTAAGACTTCAGATAAGCTGACTCAAACACTTGGCTCATTACTTCATATAAGCTTACATGGCACTTCAGATAAGCTGATACAGCGCTAGATAAGCTGACTTGGTAGTTCAGAGAAGCTGACTCAGTACTTCAGATAATCTGACTCAGTACTTCAGATAAGCTGACTTGGCACTTTGGATAAGCTGATTCTTCAATACTTAACCCTTGTCCTGCTGAACCTGGATATACCCTGCCCTTGCAAACAGTGTAGATCCAGATCAATTGGCTTCTGAAGAAGCCAACTGATTTGGATCTGCACTGTTAGCTATTTAGTATGTGAATTTATAGCAACAATCCGGATCAAGTTATCTGACTGGCTGAAAATTAGAAGTGGGCATGTCATCTTAATTTATTCAGCAGGACAAGGGTTAAGATAAGCTAGCTCTTTATTTCAGATATGCTGATTTGGCACTTTAGATAAGCTAAGTATTTACATGTAAAGTACACTTTACATTTAATACATATGCTGTACAGTGTGAGAAAAGCTCTTTTATACCACATTGGAATGTAGAATCCATTGACAGAAAGTGAAGGTGGCTCTGGCATTCTCTTTTTATATACAATATTTACTCTAAATAACGGGACACCAAAACTCCTTGTCCTAGAATTTTAAACAAGTCTCTTTTACTGTTATTGAAATGACTGAAAAATGATAGATGAGTAGCAAATAATGTAAACACTGATCAGTCATCACATTCTGCAGCCTCTGTTGGAATACTTAGGGTTATTACAGTTTGCACTATATACATGTATATGCATTCAGGCACCTTTATGTATGAAATCCCTGGGGGTTGATGCAGCTATTTTGGGATGGTACCTTTTTACTCTTTTGGTAATTGTTTAGGCAAACTGGGAATGGAAATTCTAAAGGTAAGCCTCAGATTTTGGAAATTCTGTTTGATTTTGATGAAATAACAATTGTGAATTGGGCCCATTTTCTGCATTGACATCTCGAGAAAAATCCCTGATGCCGAATATAATTTTGATACCTATGTTTCAGACTGACCAAGAATTGGATGTCACTAAAACAAGACAGGAGAAAACTGAGGCTAAATCTACTGAAGCCTTTCAGAAAGCAGAGACAGAGAGAGGGCATATCAAACATGAACTGGACACGGTCAAAGATGCTCTCAGTAACATCAAGTAAGTCAATTGTATTCTAAAGAAAGGTAGTTAAAGACATAGTAAAAAGATTAAAGGGACTAGGCACCATTTTGTTTGGGGAGGCACAGGTGTAATGGGACTGTAATTACCTGAAACACTTGCACACTTACTCATTACCATATATACTTAGAACATAGTGCTTAAGTGACATGAAGAAGAAGACTCAACAAAACTATGTATGAAAGAGAAAACTAAACAAACTTTGATGGACTACACATATATTACGAAGGAGAAAACTAAAACTATGATGGACAGCACATATGTTAGGAAAGAGAAAACTAAACAAACTATGATGGACAGCACATATGTTACAAAGGAGAAAACTAAAAATATGATGGATAGCACACATGTTATGAAGGAGAAAACTAAAGAAACTATGATGGACAGCACATATGTTATGACAAGAAAACTAAACAAACTATGATGGACAGCACGTATGTTACAATGAGAAAACTAAACAAACTATGATGGATAGCACATATGTTATGAAGGAGAAAACTAAACAAACTACAATGGACAGCACATATGTTACGAAGGAGAAAACTAAACAAATTACGATGGACAGCACATATGTTATGATGGAGAAAACTAAACAAACTATGATGGACAGCACATATGTTATGAAGGAGAAAACTAAACAAACTACAATGGACAGCACATATGTTATGAAAGAGAAAACTAAACAAACTACAATGGACAGCACATATATTTTTTATGAAGGAGAAAAATAAACAAACTATGATGGACAGCACATATGTTATGAAGGAGAAAACTAAACACAATGCGAATGACAGCATGTATGTTGTGATGGAGAAAACTAAACAAACTATGATGGACAGCACATATGTTATGAAGGAGAAAACTAAACAAACTATATTGGACAGCACATATGTTATGAAGGAGAAAACTAAACACAATGCGAATGACAGCACATATGTTATGAAGGAGAAAACTAAAAAAACTATGATGGACAGCACATATGTTATGAAGGAGAAAACTAAACACAATGCGAATGACAGCACATATGTTATGAAGGAGAAAACTAAACAAACTATGATGGACAGCACATATGTTATGAAGGAGAAAACTAAACAAACTATATTGGACAGCACATATGTTATGAAGGAGAAAACTAAAAAAACTATGATGGACAGAACATATGCTATGAAGGAGAAAACTAAACAAACTATGATGAACAGCAGATATGTTACAAGCACAGTTTTAGATGTGTTTATTTAACTTTTGTATATTTATTTACGTGGTTATTTATTATGTCACTTATTCATAAACTTGGCAGCTTTCTTTACAGCATTTTCTAGGTATTCAAAGCCCATTAACTTTATTATGGTAAATGTCCTAAAATTTTGTACACCAAAGTTTGTGACAAAATACTTTTCCCAGTGAAGATTCTGATCAGACTGCACAAATGTGCGGGCTGATCTGAATTGTTGCTGGGTGCACATGTTGGAAGGTATGTTTTCTGCTATTGCAGCTTATTTAATAACTATTCTTTACTTTTTTACCAGTGAGGAGTTGTCAGCTGCTAAGATGACATTCAATGCATACAGCCACCAAATTAACGAAATGGAGCAACAGCTTAAAGATAATGAACAAGAACTCAAGGTGCTAGTTGTGAAGAATGAGAATGCTAAAGTAGCGGAGGAGATGCAAGCAGCCAAGGTATGTGTGCAAGCATGCAGAATTGTTTCTTTATGTAGGAGTAATTTAAAGATAAAAAACTCATTGCAGTTATCTGATATCCTCTATCATCTCAATTGGAGGTTCCCAGATCACAGGATCACATGAGACATTGAGTGTGATCCAGTAATATATGAGCATCCAGGAGATGTAATACAGAGCATCAGATCACTTTACTCGAATAAGGTGTTTGTTGTATACCATGAAAATTACTGTCCTTTCAACATCACTCAGAAAGATGTTTTTGGCTTGGTGTTTTATTTTAAATGAAAACATTTTGATCTGACTGACCATGTCTTATCAGAAACCATTTGTCTTTTCTGTTTCTGTCATTTGTCCTCAAATATTTACCCTAAAATTAAATTTATGGCCAAAAATTTGTCTGACCTATGCAATTTCTATGGTAAAGTGATTTTTAGGAATTTTTGTCTAAGAAAACATTTTTTGCTTTTCTTTGCTGATTTTGAATTATTGATGTTTCACAACAAAATTGTGAAAATTTCAGAAATATTGAACAAGCAGAACTTGTTTAAAATCTTCCTCCAAATTATCTACCTTACAGATTTCCTCATAATTTGCATTCATTTCTGCTATGAGAAAATGTAAAAGTATTTGATTTTTAAAAATACCAATGATTAGAATATAACTTTTTGTGCATAGGTAGTTATGACAAATGGTTTTGCATTAAATCATGACAAAAGTTTGCAAATTTATTTTCTCTGTGTAAAGCACCAAGCAAAAAACGACTTTCTGAAAGATGTTGAAAGCACAGTAACCCTTAAGACCTCATTTACAACAGCAGATACAGCATTCTATATTTTCCTTGAGAGATTAAGGCTTGGCATTTCATGTAAATTGACTTTTATGCAAATTTTTTCCATTTAAAGTAAGCATCTTTTCAGAAGAGGCTTAGTGTGCAAGTAATAAACCGAGATGGGAAGTATCTCTTTTAAAAAATTGACTAAAACTACCAAGTGTGTGAAGTCTTCTTAAACTGTGTGTGTACATATATTGTTTTTGATTCGGGCTGCATTTTAAAGCTGAAGAATGAGAATTCCTGAATTCTGTTTAAAGCCCACTTGTACAAAGGCAATTGTAATCAACTAATAAAGTGCAATTATAGTTCTGCCATAACCGTAATAGTAGGCTTTCCACACATACATTTGTTTTCTTCGTATAGCCAGTAAAGTGATAAGAACATGGACAATTTACTGTTGGGAACTACTGTTGTTTTAAAATCAGATTTGGTTTGAGTCCGAAGTGAGCCAGTAGCCACTTTCATTTGTATCATTTTAAGTCTAAATACTCTATGGGCTAGTTTAGCAGAGGGCAAATTGATGATATTTTTACTTATTTTTCCCACAAAATGGGTTTTACATTTCATGAAAAGTGTTTCCTAAGGAGATGATTTCTTACTTTTCTCAGAAAATAGGGTTTTATTTTTTATGCAGATCATCTCCTAAGGAGACAGTTTGCATGAAATATAAAACCCTATTTTCTGGAGAAAATAAGAAAAAATATTTCAAAATGTCATCAGCTAAAATAATTACCCAGGATTTTAAGTTTAAAATGAGTTAATTACTATTCTGTGAACTTCCTTTTGTGTTACTATAGTTTATTTGATAACATTTGATGTAAATAAAATTTCTTTTTTCTACCAAAATTTGTTGTTGGTACCTATTAGAATTGTCTCACTGGGGTTCTTCTGATGAGTAATCATAACACATGGGTCTCTCAAAATACAGTCTACCCTCAATGGTTTGAACATCTTTGGGACCATGGAAGTTTGTTCTAGATATAGGTAGGGTGGTCGGGTGGTGCGAAGGTGTCGTGTATCTTACATCACCGGGGCGTCCAACTGATAGGCAAGGCCTGCTATTCTTGTAGGTAAGGGTAGAGGGGGAATGTTTTTATTTCTTCTGTTTCTTCACTTTCATTCCTGTTCCTCTTTCTTCCCTGTTCCTCTCTTTCATCTCTTCTACTATCTCTTCTATCTCTTTTCTTATTTTCTCTGGGATACGACACAAAATGACCCACAAGGGTTGACATGTTGTTAAACCCCAACACAAAAAAATCTAGATATAGGTAGTTCGAGCTACTGAGGGTTAATCATAGCGTCAGGTTAGAAGACAAATTGGAATAATATATGGATGTCTTTTTGATCTTCTATAGAATGTTATGTTGAGTGTACTCATTAGAATTGCCTCAATGAGGCAATTCTGATGAGTACACGCAACAATTATTTTCATGATAAAATAGGGAAAAATCCTACAATATCACTAAATATCTATTTTCTTGAGTTGTTGGAAGAATTTCCTAGGGACTCAAAAACAAGTTCGAATTAGCATAGTAAATGAGTCACCGGTTTTTGTATCATTGAGGTTTTACTGTAGAAGACAAACTTATGACATATATGGCATCATATGACATATTATGTAACCAGTGTGACTAGCAGAGACACAGATCAGTCTGCATATCTGCACAGTTTGATCAGGGTCTTTGCTGTTTGCTAACAGAATGTCCAAGGCTCATACATTATGTAAGTGATCAATGTAGACTCAGATCAGCCTGCACAGATGTGCAAGCTGATCTGAATATACACTGATCACAAATGTCTTACAGTTGTTTTCTATTTAGAGGGCCTTATCTGTTTAGTGGGTAATTTTATTTCCCTAAACATCAGAATTGTTTGTTAAGAGACCAGGATTTTTATCTTACCTTGTAGGTTAGAGATGTACAGGGCAAGATTTTGGAGTCGGAGTCTGAACATGCTCGTCTGGAGGCAGAAAATGCCCAGCTCACATCAGAGCTCAATGCTAGGGTAGGTACAGTTCAGTTTTATGTACTGTAGGCATCCCACTATGGGAAAAGTATGAGAACAGAAAGCCTTCCTATCTGTGAAATATGACAAAGATCTTATATACTTTATCATATATAAACTGTTTGAGCCAAAACATGAGAAAATGCACTATCCGTCTTGTGTGTCCTATTTAAAAATACTCTCACAAGCAGGATGAACACTTTCACTTTTTGCTGTGGTTTTATGACAGGCAATTTCAATAATCTAAGCTCCTATTTGTATAAGTACTTTGTTCAATTTTAATTCATTTAACTGATTTTATGGTGTTAGAGAAAGTTTTCTCCTACTTGGCTGAATGAAGTTGCTTTACATTTATTTTATGTCATTTTCAGAAAACCCAGTATGGCAACACTATTCGTGAGTTAGAACTGGCAATTAAGGGCCGTGACAATAAACTTCGCCTGGTTGTCCGTAAGAACCAAGAAGTGGAAATGGAGGTGCAAGATTACATGGACAAGATAGAGGAATGGTAAGTGAGCTGTGACAATGCAACACCCAATGACATGCACCTAGAAAAATCTCCGAACAGCAAAGACTCTGATTAATGTGCTCATCCAAGCAGTCTGACCAGAAGAAGCCTTGGTATCTTGGTTATTCATGGACCCAGTAAATCACGAAAACATACCTATATAATTTTGACCCCCTTAAACCCCCATTTTATATAATAAAACTGGGGTTTACAGGGGTATACATTATTTTCCTCATTTCTGCTCAAAACATAGATTATGGGTACTTGTTAGAACCGCCTTGTCGAGGCGGTTCTAACAGGTACCCACAATCTATGTTTTGAGCAGAAATATGAAAAATATCAGAATTTCGTTTTTTGGTGGTAAAAGTTTCAGTATATTTAAATAGGCGTGTTTTCGTAATGCACATCCATGCAGTCTGACCAGAAGAAGCCTTGGTACCTTGGTTATTCATGGATCCAGTAAAGACTCTGATCAGACTGAATGGAGACAGGATAGTCTGAATCTTTGATGGGGCACATCACAGGGTACCATATTTACCTTAAGTATTGGGACACCTTATCTACTTACCATACTTGTCCTAAAAATTGAAATAGTCTGTTCTACTACCTATTGATGTGTCTAAAGTATTGCTGTATGTATGGCAAACAGTGTAGACCCTGATCAGATGTCGCATTCTGCGACATCTGATCTGGGTCTGCACTGTTTGCAAAGGCCTGTCTGTCCCAATATTTAAGGTTATTACGGTATATTTTCTTAAGCTTCACTTCATATTAGCCTTAATGTAAGAATTATTGGAGAATATACAGATAGCATGAAATCCAGATATATCTTCACCAATATGCCTTCACATAGCTCTTTATAAGATGCTATTTTGATAAGCTATTTTCCGACAAACAAAGTAGAAAAGTAAAACAAGGATGACTGACTAAGTATTTGGACAGATAATGATTTTGACAAAGACATTTGCAACAGTGATGATTGGCTGAGAAATTCTCACAAATGATAACTGTAGACTGAGAAATTTACATAAATAATAAATGACAAAGAAATTTGCATTGGTGATGTTTGACTGAGAAAGGCTTGTTAATAATCCCAACACAGGCTTGAAGATTTACTAAACCTACTCTTTTCTGTTTTCAGTCAAAGACAGAAAGTAAAAGATGAAAAGAATGTTGCTCGGATTCATAAGGAAATGCAGAAAGTTCAGCAGCAGTTGAATGTGACAACAGAAGAGTATAACAGAGTAGCGGGAATAAATACCAGCATCAAGGACACACTTGTGCATGAACAGGAAAAAACTTTCAAGCTGGAAGAGAGTCTTAAGGTACAGTGAATACTAGTAAACCTGAACTGTTTTATAACTATATCGATAGGGTACAAATTAAGGTAAATGTCCTTAAAATTTGTACACCAAAGTTTCTGACAAACTGGCATACACAAACAGTGCAGTTCCAGATCAAACCACCCTTGAAGAGCAGTTTGATTAGGGTCTACATGTTTTAACCTTCCTCTAAGCATTTTAAGAAACAAAAGCATGAAGCGCAAAATTTAAGCAAAAAAAAGGTATGAAACAAAGTGTTCAAAATTTAAAGACTATTACTGTATCTGTTTTATTGACTTGGTATAATGGTACAACATGTGATATGAATCTTTGCTTCAGATAATGCATCTCTTTCACCTGAAAAGTATTGACAGGGGCAGATTCAGAAGGGGTTCAAGGGGTTCAGTTGAACCCCTTTTTGATTCCCCCTTTTTGATTCAAAATTTCATTTTCATGGGAAATTTTGGATAAATTTGATAAACTTGGGGTACAGTATTTTCCTTAAATATTCACACCCCTTATCTTTACCTTATACTTCTGTTCAACAATTGTGACTGTGTAAATTTTCTTGGTGAGTCACAAACAGTGTAGACCCTGATCAGATGCTGCATTCTGTGAAGTCTGATCTGGATCAACACTGTTTGTTCAGGCCTGTCTGTCCGAATACATAGAATCAGTACGGTAATTTGATCCAAATGAACCTTCCTCAGAAATCATCCTGGATCTGCTCCTGACTGATATTTTTCTTATGCCTCCATGAAAAGGTATGTTATGGATACTTATCAGAAGTGCCTTGCCCAGGTGCTCCTAATACTGCAACATACATTTTTGGGGGGAAATAAGAAAAATATTTATTTGGTTACCCTTTTCATCTGCAGTTATGTATGGATGGCATCAGTCTTTTCACAATTTATTGACATCTTTATTTTAGAAATGCTGGGTACTTATTGAGAAACCCATGTACATATACTTGTTAACTTTTCCCGAAGTTTCAAAACTTTTCACAAAGATTCAAGAATTTAGTGATACTGGGAGAGAGCAAAACCTGTATATTTCATACAATAACACTTGAAAATGATGGCCAAGTCATTCAAATAAAAATCCATTAGGCGGGTTACTTATTGACTCCTGTTAATTTACCTCATTTGTATACATGCATGTGCTACAACATGGGAAAATGTACATTTGAACGTATGTACCCAGTGAAGATGCAGATTATCCTTCATGCTGTCTCCTAAGTCTTCTCTGGGCACCCGGACCGGAGGTAATAAAACTTTTTTTCATGCTTAACTAAGCTGAGCATGAAATCGGTTTTGCCTCTTAAAATACGGACAGTCTTTTAAAACTTCTTTCATGCTCAACTCAGCTGAGCATGCTCAGCTGAGTTGAGCATGAAAAAAGTTTTAATTGCTGATATTTTTATTTTTATGAAATTTCATGCTCAGTTGAGTTTGAGCTTCAAAAAAGGTTTTATAACATTGGGGCCTGAAGACATCTTGGATCCATGGCTAGCCAAAGAATGACCAATGAAGACTGACCAGACTATGTAGATGAATACAGCTCCTGATATGAGGAGTGTCGAGATAAAAACATTTCTTAATTCTCCATAAAAACATTCATTTTGGGTAGTCATTAGGAATGCCTCAGTATAGTGCTTCTCTTGAGTACCCACAACATGTTTTCAGGGAGAAAATAAGGAAAATGTCACTAATTTATGGTTGAAGAAAAACAGCTTATCTGGAGCAATGAATATTATCTGATATTCTGGTTGATGTGAATCTTTGCTGGATGTACAGCAACGCTCCAGATAAGTGGGGATATCAGGTAAATATTTTTCTTATTTATGCGTGAAAACGTGTGGTGTATGTACTCATTAGAACTGCCTCACTGAGGCACTTCTAATGAGTACTCACAACTTAAATTTTCATGGAGAAGTAAGAAAAAGAAAACATTTTTTTTTTCATTGCAAAAGCATTTTATCTAGAGCTATAATACACTTCAACCGCTTTATAACACAGTTGGTTATAACATGGTTTTGGATATAACACAGTTCAAAGATGGATCCCAAAAATGCATAGATTATATTGAAAAATGACCATAAATGGTCATTTTGCAATATAATCTATATATTTTTGTTTGGATATAACATGGTCGTTTAACTAACACGGTATATGCTATGGACCCGGACAATCATGTTATAAAGAGGTTGTGGTGTAGTGACTTATCTATCTGGGCCCAGTTGTTCAAAGCATCATTAGCTTAACAAGCTGTTAAGGGTCATTATGTTAACTGTTTTAGTGGATTCAATAAACAATATTCTGATAGTTTTTGCTGAAAAAATGTGAGTAGCTTTTGCACTGCAAAAGCTACTCACATTTTTTCAGCAAAACAATTCAGCATATTTGCGTATCACTCTGTGTAAATTTTAACGAATCATTAACTTACGACATTGTTAGCTTTGAATAACTGGGCCCTGGTGTTTATCTATTATTAGATAACTGCTGAGACCCTGAAGAGACAGGTGAAAGAAGAAGTCCACACAAGAACAGTTTTGTCCTCTCGTATCACCTCAGACACACATGATCTTCAAAAGTCACGTGTAGAAATAAGGGAAAAGAAAAATAAGGTAATTTTGTAATCAAGGTATTAAGTTTATGATTGCTTTTATACCCTGCAAAATGGTTGTGGTGGGTATTATGATTTCACATTGGATGTCCATGTGTCCATCTGTGCAGCCTGTCTCTCAGTCTATGTATATATATATATCTGCCATACGTATCTCCATCCATTTTTCATTTCTTTGCAATAACTTGAATTATGGTCCATCAATTTCTTAGAAATTTTATATGTGCATTGGGATGGAGAAGATCTCATATGAGATCTTCCCAATCCCAGTGCACACATATTTCAAAGAAAGTCATTATGGAATAATTTTGGTGATTATTTACAGAGCTCCTGATAATGTCATAAATAGTTTTCTATGCCATGACTTGTCTGATTCAAATGAAATTCTTATGGCTAAATGATAATTAAAAACAGGTTATGTATGAAAACAATTTTGGTTTCTATCCCATAGCTTGTGTGACTTTCAACAGGTTCTAAAAATATTCATGTTTTGGTTTAATGACATATAGATACGGGTTCAGTTTGAAAATGACATTTATGTACCAATTCTGACAGGAGTTATGACCCCTCATAAATGTTTAAAATTGTTTCTTTAAGATAAACTAATTTCTTTCATTACCATCAATGGAATTCATAGACAAGCATTTCCAGTTTTGACATATGTAATTATATATAGTACTTAGAGTGCTTTTATTTATTTCACATTTCTGTGTTAACCTTTTTTGAAAAGCAGTTAGATACAGTCAAATATCAGAAGTGAACGAAAACATTAAAATCCAGTCTGGCATCTGCAAAGAAAGAAAACAATAAGATAATTTCTTATGTTTACAACAAATTATAGAATAATCTTATTTTATGTCATGATGTTTTAGTGCTGGTCAAAACAGTATAAAGATGGAAAAAAAGTCATTAATGTAACAATGCTGATGTAATGTTAAAATAGAAATCGATAGCTACCGTATTTACCCTAAGTATTGGGACACCTTATCTACTTACCATACTTGTCCTAAAATTTGAAATAGTCTATTCTACCACCTGTTGATGTGTCTAAAATATTGCTGTATGTATGGCAAACAGTGTAGACCCTGATCAGATGCCGCATTCTGCGGCATATGATCTGGGTCTACACTGTTTGCAAAGGCCTATCTGTCCCAAAACTTAGGGTTATTGTTGAACAGGAAGAAGCTCATGCTACTTGAAACAATTACTCTGCTGATGACAGACTATAATATGGGCCGCACAAAGCAAAAAGCTGTCTTCTAACATGCACAAAATGCACAGATTCAGATTCATCCCACGCATGCGCAAAATTTCATCCAGGCATTTGCTCTCTATTCCTACATATAGTTTTCAATGTTTCTGTTACTGGACAGTGAAGGTCCTGATCAGACTGCACATATGTGCAGTCTGATCAGGATCTTCACTGTCCACATATGCCTAAAGACACGTTTTCACATCATGAGCCAAATATACTCATGTAGGCAATATATTGAAAAAGACAATGGTGTAGGTGATTGTAAGAATAAAGGTGAAGGTGGAAAAAATAACCTTGCTGATCAATTTCTGTAACAATGATGTACAGAGGTTAACATTTTGCTGATGATAATCTGTGACACAGACAATTTTGAAGGTGATTATAATGATGATTGTGAGTTAAAATAATACTCCTGCAGAAGACAACAATACTGTATTTATGTGTGTTTTTATGACGACAAAATATCTTGATTTTGTTATAACGATTTTCATGAAACTTTACAGAAATGATCTGCATTATGAGTAGTAGCTTCTAACAAAACATTTTTGTTGTTGGGTCATCTGTCCTTGGACATGATTGTCCAACTTTGTAACAAAAACTACTTCTACAGTTTCTGTTAGATTTTTATGAAACTTTACAGCAGTTTCTGTTAGATTTTTATGAAACTTTCAGAAATGATCAGCATGATGAGTCATAGTGAGTTACATAATTTTTTATTGCAGTCATCTGGCCTTGGCACTTAGATCCGCCTATCCAGCATCATATTAAGTTAATGTTTAACAAGGTTATCTGTTCTTCACACATTGTCCATTTTATTGTGTACAAGCAGTGCTGTCACTACTGGAGCTAGGAATATCACATTTAGTGATGGCGCTAAGTGAGTGAGTGGCTGAAGCTGCATATAGGATGCAACATTCATTGGTATCTAACCCTTACTGTGACAGTGACAACTCCCACGGATGATATTTTGAAATATTTTTTAGCTTTATTTTTATTTTTCAGAGAAAATAAGGGCTGACATTTCATGTGAATCATCTGAGGCAGATGATTCACATGCAATGTCAAGCCTTATTTCTCCAAAAACTAATGAAGATAAATAGCATTAGAATTTTGTCTGCTGCAAACTTTCTTGACACTTTAACCCTTGTCATGCTGAATAAATTAAGATACCACGCCCACTTCTAATTTCCAGCCAATCAGATTACTTTATCCTGGTTTTTGATAGAAATTCACATATTTAATGACAAACAGTGTATATCCAGATCAGTTGGCTTCTTCAGAAGCCAACTGATCTGGATCTACACTGTTTGCTAAGACAGGGCATGTCATGCTCAGCAAGAGAAGGGTTAAGGGTTAACACACCAAGGGTTCCTTCTTCAGGCAGCAAAAGTGGCAGATGAAGTAATGACAGCAGTGGGTGGAGTAAGAAAGAAAGTGGAGAAACTCAGAACCACCAAAGAGGAAAAAGTTAAGGTAGGTCAGAATTATTATTTTTATTTACTATGTTTACCCTAAATGTTCTGTACTATTTACCATACTTAATCCATAGCTCAGTTCAGATAAAGAACTTTTTTGAACCAAAATGTTGTTATATCTCTCTTATTTCTCAGCAAAAACTTACATTGTGGGTACTCATTTGAAGCATCTTACTGAGGATCTTGTAATGAGTATCATAGCATATGTTTTCATGGAGAAACTTACTGAGGCTCTTGTAATGAGAACCCACAACATATGTTTCCATGGAGAAATAAGAGATGTGCTTATGTTGATGATCCCGCATAAATGGAGCTATAACTTAGCCTAAGTTTTTAACAAGTCCATTTGACTTCTAGGTAAGTCTAAAATATTGTGATGGAAGTGCAGGAGTAGCTTGATCTGAGATACAGTGAAACCTGTGTAAGACAGCCACCTTTGAGATTGATTTTTAAATTGTGGTTGAAGTGGAAAAGATGTCTGTCTTATAAAAGTACATGTCATGTAATTTTGCTTGCAAAATTACATGACATGTACCTTTATAAGTGAGACACCTTTTCCACTTCAACCACTATAGTCAGTCTCATGGGTGGCTGTCTTACACAGGTTTCACTGTAATGTGAGCTAGAGCATGATAAAACATATGGTAAGACCTGTGTGACCAGTGAAGACTCAGATCAGACTGTGCATCCGCACAATCTGATCAGAGTCTTCACCGATCACATGTGCTTTCTACAGCCTCCGGGCTATCCTGAGAGGGATAAACAAGACGGTTGCTACACTGGATAGATGTACAGGCTGATCTGAGTCTTTGCTGGTGACGTCACACAGGTATTATTGTAGGTTTTATTGTGTGCTGGCTCGTATTGTTTCTCCTGCCTTTTGTGAGAATATTTAGGGTTGATATGGTTAAACAGTGTATTTTGTCTTGAATTTGACCAAATATTGTTATCACCGAATTGGATTATTTGAGGGTCAGCGTCAGTACATGTATCTTATGATTCAGTGTTTTCTCTAGGGTAGTGTCTGGGTGGCAGAGCAGTGAGTGCTTCTGACTGCAGATGACAAGGTCCTGAGTTTGAATCCTGTTGATGGAATTCAACTCCTGGTACTTCATTGCACAGAATCTTTCATTATCACCCTCACATCATCTTGACATGACTTAAATGCTGTTGAAAGTGATGTAAATCACTAGATCATCATCTGTCCTTGGCTTCCTGTAGATAGCCAAATGTTCAAAGTTTCTTCAGGGAGAGGAGACTGATCAGATTGTGAGGATGTACAGGCTGATCTAAGTCTTTACTGGGGACAAATGTTAAAAGGTACATTTTCTCAAGTGGTTTCTTTTACAGTAAATGTCCTAAAATTTTGAACACTAAAATTTCTGACAAAATGGCATATGCAAACTGTGCAGACCCAGATTAGACTGTTCCTGAAGGAGCAGTCTGATCAGGGTCGACACTGTTTGCCATTCCACTAAGTATTTTAAGAAACACAAATGTGCAGTCAGATCAGAGTCATCTTGGCCTCGGTGGCTCAGTTGGATACGCCGTCCGACTGGAGACCAGGAGGTCGCGGGTTCAACCCCCCCCCCCCCCCCCCCCGAGGTCGGCAACATTCTTTCGTGGAGATTGATCATAAACTATTTTCTACGGTCATTCTCTCCCTTCCGCTGATTCAAGAAGGGCAGTTGTCAGTTTCTGGCGAAAGAATATGCACAATACTGGTTAACCGTTTAGAGGACTAAGCCTGCCCAGTAAACATGTGGTTAGGTAAACTGACCGCACTCGACATTACCCCATTGGGTTGACTGGGCCGTAAAACCTCAACACAAACAGAGTCATCTTTGTCTTCATGAAGACTAGATGTCAGAGAGAACTTTGTCTCACGTTGTGGCTCCTTTGTGAATTTTTCCAGAAAAAGCGTGAGTTGTCCGCCCAGAGAGAAGAGACAGTAAAACAGAAAGAAGAATCCACGAAGAGATTTAATGAAAGGTTGACACAGATTTCACCTCATCACTCAAATCTCAAGGTATACCAGACTTTCTTAAGTTTCTCTGCATGTTGCTATCAGCTACACCTGCCCATGAAATATTCAAAATTCTTCTTTAGAACATAGTCATGTAGCATGTCAAATTGCCTGGAATGAAGAGCTAATAAAACAAATTCTCATTGAACATTTTGTCTTGAGATGGTAGGGCATAGCCCATGGGATTAGACTGCAGTCAAAATCACTTTTTTTAGACTATGGGGAGAGGTTTAATGTCTTAGTGGTACATTTTTGAGCCGATTGTTTACCATTGAGCCATAGTATACTAATGCCAAAATGCCTTAACCCTTAAAGCGCCAATCACAACTATTGTTGTCTGCTTTGTCTTCTGCTGGTTACTTTAAAAGTCACTTCTGCAAACAGTGTGGACCCAGATCAGACTGCTCCTTTAGGAGCAGTCTGATCTGGGTCCACACTGTTTGCCTGTATGCAAAAATAGGTTTGAAAAGTTTGCAAGAATATCCAGCAGACGACATGAACAGACGACATTTTCAGATGCAGGTTTTCTTGGTGCTTTAAGGGTTAAGGTAGTTGTTCACATGATTATTATTGAGCAGTTGTAATCAAACCGTGCGTTACACTAAATTCAGGTGTGCTTTTCTTGTCTGTGATGTCAGTGCTGTTGATAGAGAGTTATCTGTAAAACCTGGACTGGGACATTTGGGACATTGGTAAACAGTGCAGACCCAGATCAGATGCCACAGAACATGGTGTCTGATCAGGATCTGCACTGTTTGCTTAAATTACAAGAAGTTAAGGGTTAAATGAAACAATCTTGAGTTCCTGTTCAGGACCATTTCTCTAGCCTACATCAGAGCCAAGCAACCTACCAGTGCTGTCAGTGCTTTGATTAATTTGAGCAGACATGTTGAGTTGATTCTTACAGGGTATTGTATCATAGCTCCAGATAAGGTGATATTTGGGGTGATAATTTTAGATAATATTTGTTATTTTTGCACCAAAGCATACATTGTATTTTGTGGGTACTCGTGTACTCAAAAACATAGCTCTGTATGAGAGGACTATCCCAAAATTATTTTTCTTGATTTCTCTATGAAAACATATGTATAGGTACTCATTCGAAGCATCTCACTGAGGTACTTCTAATTAATACTCACAAAAAGCTTTCATGGCAAAATAAGAAAAAAAAAATCAGTACTGTTTATATTGAAAAAAAAAAATGCATGTAGATCTATGCATAAAACCAGTTTTGTTCAGCAGATGAAATGGGAGTAGAAATTTTTAATGTCTGCGTTCTAGCTATCTGTGTTGTGTAGGCTTCAATAAAAATGGAAGTTTAGACCAGGCCCTATTTGATAGGCAAATAGTATTACAGAACTGTTACTGTATATTTTAATAAGAGCCTTTAATCTACCATATTGTACCATAATATATCATAATGTTTCATATCCCATAAATATTCAGACACTTAATGGAGGAATTGTTAAGAAGGAGTATTTGGTGATAATTATGGGATAATTATCTCCAGTTCTTCATAAAAATATTTGATGTGGGTACTCATTAGAAGCGTCTTGGCAAGGTGCTTCTAATGAGTACCCACAACATATGTTTTTATGGAGAAATAAGAAAAATTATCCCAGAATTATCACCAAAATAGCCCTCCTTAACAATTCCTCTGACTTTATCTCCTAACTGTACTTGTCATAATATTTGAACAAGTCCATTTTGGTGTTGATATGTCTGTAAAGTACTGTATGAATGGCAAACAGTGTAGACCCATATCAGATGCTGCATTTTGCAGCATCTGATATGGGTCTACACTGTTTGCCCATGCCTGTCTGTCAGAATACTTAGGGTAAATATGGTATATATCTAGGCTGACCTTCTTAAAGTCAACCGACGTTTGGATCACATTGAATGGAAGAGTGATGTGATGAAGAACAAAATAGAGGACATGGATAAGTCCCAGGGCATGATGGACAGACTTCTTACAAACTCAGCCAAGGCAATATCTACACTAACGTAAGTTGTCGTACATGTCGTACAGTGCTACTTGGTTTATGTCCCAACTAAGACTATTGACTCAAGTTAGAGAAGTTGTTAAGGAGAAGTATGGCGTAATTTTGGTTTCTCCATAAAATCCTTTGTTGTGGGTACACGTTATAAGTGCCTTGTTGAGCCACTAAGTAGCCACAACATATTTATGGACAACAAGAGAAAATTATCCCAAAATTATCATCATATACTCTTCCTTAATAACTCCTCCTCACCAATGCTGCTTAAGGGGACATGATACACATGGTAGATTTTTTTTCAACATTTTTTACAAGAGAGACAACTTTGGTGACTTTCACTTTGCTTTCCAGCACCCCAAGTCCCTTCTAAAAGGGGTCTACTCTAAAAGGAAAGAATTTGCTCCCAAGGGGAGCAAAGTCTTGGGAGCAAAGTCTTTCCTTTTAGAGTAGACTCCTTTTCAGAAAGGAGCAAAACAATTTTGACAGCATTGTTTTCCTTGAAAGAGTATCAATTCCTCTTATTACTAATTATTAGATGGATTTCCCTAAAATTGCTTGTTAATGCTTCTCCCTTGCTTACTATAAACATAAATACCTAATAATAAGCAAATCTTCACTTTTTGTAACAAAATAACTCATTTGTATTGTCAATAATTTCCAGTGAATAATTCAGTGATCCATATAACGTTTACTTGTCTGATATCTGTGATTGGGTCGGTATTTCAAAAATTTTTACTTGCCATTTTAGGTCAGATTTAGAAGAAATAAATTTACAGTTAGAAGCTAATAAGAAATTAGAAGATGATCTCCATTTCCAGTATAATGAGGTTCTTGGTAAGCTTTTCTTCTTAGTGTCCCCTTAAAGGCTTCATATTCCTCAAAAATAGATATTTTTTTATCCTAGAAAGGTTTAAGAAATTGATACATGGTATTTATAAAGAAGGTTTAAGAAATTGATATATGGTATTAATACGATCATAAAATGTGGCATCTAACAGCCTGTAAAATTTCAGTTAGTCGTTCGATTTTGGAGTGGAACAAAAATGAAATGATTTTTTTTTTTATCCTATCTCTGAATTAATGTTGGCAACATTAATTCAGAAATACGATAAAAATCATTTCATTTCAAGAACGACAGACTAACTGAAATTTTACAGGCTGTCAGGTGCCACATTTTATGATTGTATACTATATATCAATTTATTAAACCTTTCTTGGATAATAAAATGTTTATTTTTGAGGATAGCTTTAGATAAGATGGGGGTATTAGGTAAGTATTTCACTTATTTCTGCTTGTAAACATATGATGTTGCTAATTATAAATACCCACAAAATATCTTTTTTGGAGGAACAAGGAAAATATCAATATGTTTTGGTTAAAAAAAGCACCTTATCTAAGGCTTGGGTGATAGGGTGGTGGAAGGTGCCAGCTGTAAACCTTTTAATTTTTTCTCACTCGCTTTGTATGCTTGGCATTATTACAAATTAATGTTCATTTTAGAAAATGCATGCCAAAAAAATTTAAAACCGTTTATTCTTTAATTGAACGATTAGGGCGATATATTATTTATGTGCTAAAAAATAGAACTTATCATTTATGTACTGCAAGATGAGGAAAAGTCTGTTAAATTTTCAGCATTTTGGTCAGGGAAAAATAGAATTTGGTCAAGGAATAGTCAGTGAAAAGACGGGGAATTTTGTTTCTTACTGAGTGTGGCCACCCCAATATTGTTTACCTTTTATATAGCAAAGAAGTTTCCAGCGCTTTGATCAAGTAATAATCTGTAGACATGTTCCATGCTTGTGGCTTCTTATTGACTGCTTTTGTACTTTTTATGTACTCTAGGTCGAATCCGATCAAATGAAGCCAACCATCGGACATTGATGGAGGAAAGAAACAAAGTGAAACAAGAACTTGAGGCAAGTGCTAGATATTTGTTTGATTAATGTTTATATATTTATATCCCATAGTTCTTTGATTTTGACTTTTACGACCCAGTGAACACTGTTAAGGGGTCTGGAAGGTTCATTCCGATGCTGGACCTGACTAGTGATCAGAAGGGATTTGATCCCTGCCGGGTCCAGCAACATTTTTCCGTGGAGATTGATCATGAAATATTTTCTGTGGTCATTCTCTCCCTTCCGTTGATTCAAGAAGGGCTGTTGTCAGTGTCTGGCAAAAGAATGTGCACAAGTACTGGTTAACTGCTTAGAGGACTAAGTCTGCCCAGGAAAAGTGTGGTTAGGTAAACTGACTGGCTCAGCATGACCTTAATAGTGTTGACTGGGCAGTAAAATTTCAACTCAGAACAAAAAAACACTTTTAGAGTCACATAAAGCCAGTCAGTTGATCAACACACTTTTTTCCTGGGCAGGCTTAGTCCTCTAAGTGATTAACTAGTACTTTGTGCACATTTTGCCACTTCACTTTGCTATTAAAATCAGCTTTTGCCAGTCCAAAATGGTTTCTTTCTTATTACAAACAACCCTTTTTATACCGACACTCGATACAATGACAAAGTTTGTTATAATGACAATTTGACTGTCATGAAACCTTTGCTTAAGAGGTAATAGTCACAAATTATGCAAGAATATTGTATTTAAAGAACGCATGTTTTGGATATTTGTTAGAATTGCCTCAGTGAGGCAATTCTAACAAATATCCAAAACATATGTACTATGAGGAAATAAGAACAAAACAAGCGCTTTCTTACATATCAATATGCTCATTAAATATTCTGTACAACAGCACATTCATTTAAATGGCAACATCTTTATGAACAAATGCTGTCATTGTAATGAGGGTTCACTGTATTCTAATATTATTCAATTTTAGGACCATCCCACCACTATTTTAAAAGGAAAATGCACATCAAATAATAAAGATATCAGAAAGTAAGATGCCTATTAAGTTGAGCATTTAGGTGAAATGTTATGAAAATCAGTTGAGAAATAAGAAAGTTATAGAGTTTTGAAGCTCCAAACCATACTGTCATGGTAGCAACCTTTTCTGTGAGTAAGTGACTTCATAACCACCTTATTAAATATGCAAAAACTAAATAAATAAAGTCTGAAACAGTATTTTATTCCTATATACTTGTAAATATGCGCATGTTCATATATACTATTAACTAGTTCACGTAAGAAGCATATTCATGTCAAGAGACAACCTTTATTTATCTCTTACAAAAATTAAATATCAAATTAAATGTTCAAAATGGCAGTGCCCTCCCTTGCTCACTATCTAAAACCTTTAAACTACAATGTTATATTTCTTGGCTTATTTTCATCAGATTTGTGCAATGATATTAGCTTCATAGAGCTGTCAGAATATTTTAATGCATAAAATGAAAATTATTGAGCCTTTCTCTTTTTGCTGTCCCAAGGCTGGTCTTGGTAGTGGAATTTTACTGTATTGTGGTTACTCAATACCTTGACGAGGCTCTCCTAATAAGTACCCACAACATATTTTTGTGTAGAGATAAAAAAAATATTTTTTTGTTGAAATAAGCACCTTATTTAAGCTATGTATTATTACTGAATAAGATGTATAATATTTAATGGCAAACAACATGTTTTTTATTTAAACATTAGCACTCACTGGGGGAATTCAGCATAAGGTAAATTGATGATATTTAGCTTATTTTATTCAAAAGCACACCTGGTAATCTTGTAAGGGGTAGCCGGTGGTTATGCACGCAAAATCTTTACGCAAACTTCCGGCCATGACTTACGAGACATCCGAATGTCAACAAAAGGGTAAGTTCTCCTGATTTATTGATTTTTCGTCAATTTCATAGACATATTTGTGTATGAAATTTACTAAAAATCAATAAATCAGGAGAACTTATTTGTTTGTTGACATTTGGATGTTTCATAAGTCATGGCCGGAAGTTCGCGTAAAGATTTTGAGTGCATATTAAACAACTACCCCTTACGAGATTACCAGGTCTGAAAAGAGCCAATTTGCATGAAATGTCAAGCACTATTTTCTGAAAAAAATAAGGAAAATACATGTATCAACAGTTTGTCATCTGAAGTTACCCCACAGAGTGGTAATTATGGTCTCTGGCATTTATGGGTGGCATTTTTGAGGGTTCATTGCACCTCAGTAAAAGTTGGTACACCACAACTTTTTTAACATTAACACTGGGATCCAAAGCAAAAAATATGTTAGTTAAACAACCATGTTGTATCCGAACAAAAATGTATAGATTATATAGAAAAATGACCATAAATGGTCATTTTTCTATATGAGCTATACTTGTTTGTTAGAATACAACATTTAAACTATCTTTTATCAAAACCTGTGCTATAGTGATTTCTGTTTTAACCCTTAAAATGCCAAGAAAACCTGCATCTGAAAATGTTATCTGTTTACATCATCTGCTGAATATCCTTGCAAACTTTTCAAACCTATTTTTGCATATAGGCACAGTCTGATCAGGGTCCACACTGTTTGCAAAAATGACTTTAAAAATCACAAGCAGATGACAAAGCAGAAGACAATTGTTGTGATTTGCATTTTAAGGGTTAAAGAGGTTCCTGTATACTTCCATCTCCAATAAACTACGATTTTTGATGTATTTCATTTCTTTTTTGTTTTGTAACTAGGTCAAGAAAAATAAGAGTATACATGAGAATACAGATTTAGCTTCTCAATATAGGACAGCTCAGAATGATTTTATGAATCTTAAAGACAAGCTCATGAACAATTTTGAAGACAGAGTCAAATTGGAAAGTGCTATCAAAGATTTGAGACAGGTAGGAACTTTGAAATTGATTCTGTAGTTTCCCGTAATGTTTAGACAGACAGACTGTTTAACCCTTACCACTCTCTTAACAAATTCAGCAGACAATAATTGATATTTTTCTTATTTCTCCCAGAAAAAAGGCTTTGACATTTCAAGCAAATTGTCTCCTAAGGAGACAATTTGCATGATTCGTCAAAGTCTGTTTTCTGGGAAAAATAACAAAAATATTTAAAATGTCGTCTGCTGAATTTTTTTATCCAGCATGCTAAGCATTAACAGTTTATCGCTTTACAATATAATTACAGTCGACTCTTGTTATCTCGAATTCCAAGGGACTCTCTAAAATACTTAGAGATATCCGTACTTCGACATATCAGATTTGCAGACTTCAGGAATAAAATAAATCAAACAATCGCATTTAATAAATGTATATGTAAATTGGACACTTGAAGTTAGAGATATGTTGAAAATATTGTGGAAAAGAGGAGAAATTGCTCCTAAGGAGCAATTTCTCCTCTTTTCCACAATATTTTGTTACCTGTTATTAGATTTTCATGTTTAGGCAGGGACCAGATTTTCACTTCGAGATAAGCGGTTATTCGAGATAAGCGAGGTCGAGATAATGAGAGTCAACTGTATAATCTTACTAACTTCATCATCAGACATGAAAACTTCTTACTGTATTTAAAAATTTGACTTGATGATATAGAAGTGCTGTCAGACCATGAAGAATCCTAATTCTGATCACCCTTTGATCCAGATTTGCACTGTTTGCTCAGGCTTGTCTATCCAAATTGTTACGGCAAATACAGTGAATGTTATATATTTTGCATGTAACTTTATTTGTAACTTTATTCACAAATTTGTGCAAGACTGAAATTTCACAGCCACTATCTAAAGACCTTTTGGCAGGGTATTCATTTTCCGACATTTTGGTATTGCATTAAATTTATACTGCAGGTCTTATAGACTACGATAGGTGTCCTGATGCCCGTGGTTTGCACTACCGACTTTTGATCACAAAGTTTTGGATTTGAATCCCGCTGGAGGTAGAATTCAGCTTATGCCTGTACGGTGCTTCAATGCACAGAGCCTTTTATTTAATCACTTCCATCATCTTGATATGACTTAAATAATGTTGAATGGGCTGTAAAACACCAAATCTCTGTCATCATATACAATATTATGCTGTTGTTTTTGATGATGGTATAAACTTGTCAGTCTACACATTCATGTAGTCCAGTCAGGGTCTAACTGTTATTCCCATGTAGATGCTACAGTATCTAGATATTTTATATTAACATAGCTCCAGATAAGGCACTTTTTTTTTCAACCAAACCCTAGAAGTGTCTAGAGAATTGTCTCCTTGAAAGTCTATCATTCTCTTTTATATCCTTACCATACCTATCCTAAGATTTGAACAACCAGGGCCCAGTTGTTCAAAGTGCTGTTAGCTTAACAAGCTTGTTAGTGGTCAAAATGTTAACTGTTCTAGTGAGTACAATACATTTTGTATCTAATTCACAGGTATTTTTGCTGACAAAAAATGTGAGTAGCTTTTGCAAATGCAAAAGCTACTCACATTTTTCAGCAAAAAGTATTAGCATTTGTGACATATTTAATGATCAAAGTTTTAGCGATACATTAATTAACGACATCGTTAGTTTTGAATAACTGGGCCCTGTTCTGTATAAACTACTGATGGGATCATAGCTGGATAAGAGTGGTTAATATCCACATAAGATTTTCCTTATTTCTTGACAAAAAACGTGGATACTTATTAGAAGTGCCTGAGGGAGGTGCTTCTAATGAGTACCCACAATGGGTTTTCTTTGAAGAGTAAGAAAAATATCAATACTTTCTGTTGAAAAAAGGCCCTTATCTGTAGGTATGATGGAATGGTAAACAGTATAGACCCTGATAAAGAGCCCGATAAAACTACTTCTTTTACAATGGGATCTGAGTCTACACTGTAAGCACAGGCCTTGCCTGTCTGAATGTTTAGGTAACTACAATATTTATTTTTTATTTTTTTAGTTACAAGCTCTACAGGTGCGTATGCATGGTGCAATGTTGGAGTACTACAAGTATCGTGGACTTTACAACACCTCCGAACTGTCAAGAATGGAAGACCTGTCATTTAGTAACAGTAAGAAAGTTACAGCATTACAGGAAAACATGGATGTAGCGCTGAAAAATATTACACACTTCCTACAGACACAGATGACAGGAGATCATATTAAGAAAGTAGCTTGGGATGCAGTGAAGAAACAGGAAGCCAAACAAGAGGCCAAGAGGAAAGCCAGAGCAAGAACTGAACTCAAAGCCACAGCCACTGTAGAAGTTAATGCATAATTGTGTTATTGGTCTGGGCCCAGTTGTTCAAAACTAACGATATCATTATTAACATAACATTAAAACTTTGATTGCTAAGTATGACGTATACGCTAATATTTTTGCATGTGCAAAAGCTACTCACATTTTTTCAGCAAAAATGCTTGTGAATTAGATATTGTACTTACTAGAACAGCTAACAGTTTGACCACTAAAGAGCTTGTTAAGCTAATGATGCTTTGAACAACTGGGCCCTAGGTTCCCAATAAGTTGTTATTTTGAAAATTTTGATGCTTTAATTATTTTTTAACAAAAACTTTTAATTCCATCCCTGACATCAGCAGATGACAAATCAGTGATTTTTTTTTTTACTTTTCCCAGAAAACAGAATTCTATGATTTTTTTTTTACTTTTCCCAGAAAACAGGATTTGACATTTCATGCAAATTGTCTATATTGGAGACAATTTGCATGAAATGTCATAAACTGTTTTCTAGAAAAAAATAAGAAAAATATTTCAATATGTCATCTGCTAAAAATTTTATCCAGTGTGCTAAGCGTTAATGCAATAAGATTATACCATAGTTACCTTAAGTATTCGGACATTTTAATTCCATGCTGTACTAAACCTAAAACTCAAGTCAATTTTATTGCCTGTTGGTTTTTCTCAACATTGATTGATGAGTGACAAAAAGTGTAGACCCAGATCAGTTGCTGCAAAATGCAGCATTTGATCTGGGTCCACATTATTTGCTCAGGCCTGTCTGTCTGAATACTTAGAGTGAATATGGTAATTTTTTTTCTTTTGAGAAAGAAAAAATATTTTAATTCTCGTGCCAAAAGTGTCTGTCTGTCCAACTATGGGATTAATAAACAGATTACACTTTTTTTATTTGTAAGTGATATTTTTTTTTTTATCTTTTTTACTACAGTCTGTGAAAACAAAATTACCTAGCTAGAAGGTATGTCTGTAAAGTTTTTGATTCCCTGTTATAGAGTAAGAATGAAACAAGTCATTTTTAAAATTGATTCAGCCTTGTACAAAGATTTGATACTTTGATACCTTGAGCTCCATCAAATATGATACCCAAGGGACTGTCTGTTATGTTTTGATGCAATTACGTAACATTACGAAAACATGCCTTTTTCAGATTAAAAACATATTTTTTCACATTTCTGCTCAAAACATAGATTGTGTGTACTGGTTAGAACCGCCTCAGTGAGGCGGTTCTAAGGAGTACCCACAATCAATGTTTTTGAGCAGAAATAAGAAAAATAATGTATACCCCTGTCAACCCCAGTTTTACTATATAAAAGTGGGGTTTAAGGGGGTCAAAATTATATAGGCATCATTTCGTGATGTATCCTGCAGTACAGTCAAATTTCAATGGCTTGAACATCTTTTGGACCACATGAGTAGTTTGAGCCACTGACATTTAACCTTAGACCAGGTCAGGAGACTCCTGATCAGGGTCTACAGTGTTTGCCATTCCACCAAGTATTTTCTAGAAACAAACTTTAGGCTAGAAAAGTACAGACTTGAGTTTTCAAAATTTTTGGACATTTACCATAAATATGTTCATTGTTAAAGACATTTACTGAAGTGAAAAAAAAAATGTTTACACTGTTAGTAAGACTTATCTATTGAGTGGTTAAGTGATGCTTTGCATTTATCAATATGCTATTGGCTTTAATATGTTTTGTATTTATTTGTATTTATGATGAGTTTTTTTTTCATTTTTCAAATCTATTATCCTGGTCTGGAAGAGATCCAGTGAAATGCATCATGCAACAAGAGTGCCTTATATAATGCAAACTGTGAAGGCCCAGATCTGCCTGTAATTGTAGAATTTGTTTTCTCTGTAAGAAAACAGAAAAGATCCTGACCAGTGGTATGCAGGCTGATTAGGGTCCTCAGTGTTGCACATCATCTGGTTGCACATATTTTAGACATTCTTTTTTTTTTTCTTAATGTGGATCTTTAGACCTATTATAATAGACAAGTCTAGGTAATCATAACATGAAATGATCTGTTATAAAGAAAACCTAGGCAGTCATATTTTCTAGTTCCTACATACCTTTCAACAACCCTTCAAAAGGCATTTTTTGTTTGATGTTTAATAAAAAATAAAAAAGTAAAATATATATATATATATATTTATTTATTTGTGATTGACAATACCCAACCAGAAGCCATTTGTCTTTTCCTTGCTTTGCTCTCAAATGTATACCCATATGAATTTAATTTAGGACCAAAAATTTGTCCTATGCAGTATCTATAGTAAACTTATTCCGGGAACGTTTTATGATTTTTAATTATTGATGTTTTATAACAATACTGAATATTTCAGAAAATATGAACAAGTTTAAACTTGTTGAAAATGAGCTCATAATCACCTACACCATCGATGCTAGCTTAATTTGCATCCATTTTTAGTTTGGTAAAATCTTAAAAAGGTTTTTTTTTTGTTTTTTTTTTAACCAACCGAAAGAATGAATCAGTTGATTCTGAGGCAGTTAGAAGAAAAAGTTTTGCATTAAATCATGATCAAACTTTGCAAAGTTACTTTTAAATAAAATGTCAGACAAAAAACAAACAAATAAAAAGAACCAACAAACAAACAACTTTCTGAATGATGTGAAAGATAGAGCTGGAATAGTGAAAGTATAATTTTAGTAATTTTTGCACAAAGATTTATCTTGTAAGTATTCATTACCCACAAGGTACTTCCAGTGTGTACCAAAGAGACTTAATTGGTGCAAAATAAGAAAATGATTATCTAACATTATCACCTTATCCTTTATGCCAAGTCCACGATCATGAAATATTTTCTACGGTCATTCTCTCCCTTCCGCTGATTCAAGAAGGGCAGTTGTCAGTTTCTGGCGAAAGAATGTGCACAATACTGGTTAACCGCTTAGAGGACTAAGCCTGCCCAGTAAACGTGTGGTTAGGTAAACTGACCGAGCTCGACATGACCCCATTGGGTTGACTGGGCCGTAAAACCTCAACACAAACAAACTACCTAAACTCTTTGGGCAGGTTTATTACCAAATAGAAAGGGTGCCTGGTTAGTTTTTAATATTACCATGTTTTATAGAAAATCTTGTGTTTAATGCTAATAGTGTAGACCTCGATCTGATGCCTTTTCTGCGGCATCTGTTCTGAGTCTGCAGTGTTTGCTTATGTGCCTTTTATGGGACGTTAGACATAAATGGGTTAACTGGAACTATGCTTCATTGCTTTGAAATCTTATTGTTTACTGTGACTGTGATAATTGATGTGGAACAGGGAAAAAAGGCTCTTATGCCATATGTAAACAGCAAATATCTAGAAGAGCATGCACATCTGTGCAGTCTGATCTGGACATTCTGTGTCTGTCAACATATACTACAGTATCCTTTGGTTCTGTAAGTGGGCTACCAAGACCCTGATCAACATGGTGACTGTGCAGGCTGATCAGGGCCTGCATTGTCCACAACTTGCATTAGGGCCCTTTTCATGTGTTGTGGATCACATATATATTTTCCTTAAGGTGAGTGTATACACTTCCAAGGGCAGTATTTCTAAGCATCACGAAAACATGCCTATATAATTTTGACCCCCTTAAACCCCACTTTTATATTTATATAGTAAAACTGGGGTTTCCAGGTGTATATAATAGTTTTCTTATTTCTGCTCAAAAACATAGGTTATGGGTACTCATTAGAACAGCCTCATCGAGGCAGTTCTAAAGAGTACCCACAATATATGTTTTGAGAAGTGATGAAAAATATTATAATTTTTTATCTAGAAATTATCAGTTTTTTTGGTGATAAAATTTTCAGTATATTTGAGTAGGCCTGTTTTCGTAATGATAGAAATATTTGCTTCCCTTCTCATTGGTTAGTGGGTAGGGGAGCTGGGGTGGGGGCATTACTCTTAAAGGACGGTATAGCTGTCGGGTTTGTAAAGTTATAAATACCAAGGCGGCACTTTTCTGTCTGCAAAAGTTGTTTCCCTTTGTACAATGGTGGCAAAATCTTTTAGGTATATCCATTCACCTTAAGCAGAAGTCAAGATTGGCTTGTGTGTCAGTTCAGTTTGATCAGGGAAACAGGCTCAACATTCCTGTGCATTATATAAAGCATTATATAAAGCCATCTGATTTTTCTATGTCATTTTAAAATAAAAAGTACAAATATAAATGGCTTTCCTGTTTGTTACTTTTTCTTCCTTTTATTGTCGGATTGTTATACAGTTTTATAATACTGCTTTCTAAATACAGCTTTCTTCAAGCTGGCATTATAGTACTCCATTTGTATTGATTTCCACCAGAGGTATGGCCCATGCTTGAAGCCAGGAATTGTTTATGCTCAATATCATGAGAAAGAATAGATGAATTTCCTTTAAAGTTTGCATCATTACGAAAATATGCCTATTCAAATATACTGAAAATTTTACCACCAAAAAATGACAATTTTCAGATAAAAAATTCTGATATTTTTCTTATTTCTGCTCAAAACATAAATTGTGGGTACTCGTTAGAACTGCCTTGATGAGGTGGTTCTAATGAGTACTCACAATTAATGTTTCGAGCAGAAATAAGAAAAATAATGTATACCCCTGTAAACCCCAGTTTTACTATATAAAAGTGAGGTTTAAGGGTGTCAAAATTATATAGGCGTGTTTTTGTGATGTATGCACTTATAGCAATGATTTTATGCTGGGATTATACAAATGAAAGAAACAAATCCTAGTAGCAATTCTGCTCTAAGTAGCAGCTCAAATACAAACAAACTAACAGGGAAAATTTTCATGACATTTTAATTTAGTGAAATTTGACCTTCATTTTAATTTTAATAAAATATTTCAAGTTTTTCATTTAGACAAAATGTCTCATTCCTAAACATCAGGCTAAAATACCACAAAGAGCTTTTTGCATTCAGTAAACAGATGCACAATAATTTGATTTGTACTAACCAAATAAGTACAACTATTGTTTTGCCCTCTTGGTTGTGAAAAAATCAAGCCTTGTTTCATCTAATATTTATTATAAGTGACTGTGCTAAATGTGTGCATTATTATAGGTCTTTTCCTTACAAAAGGTACAAACTAAATAATTCATTCACTGGTATGTGTGAAAATTGTAAGCGTTAATTCTAGTAAGTTTAATCTTTTATAAGGACAGTATGGTCAAATAATCAAATGTCAAATTCTGCTAACTAAGTCTTGAGTGACAGTTCGAAGTAAAATACAAACTTTGGTTGGTGCTTAAGATTGGTTGCTAAGCAACAACTAGTTTGACTAGCCCAAAGAAAGAAGGGGTCCAGGTCAATCAGTCTTAATGTGGCACTTGGCCTGGGAAGTCTTAATCATGCACTTGGATTGACAAGTCAAAATCTTGGGCTTGGACTGACAAGTCTAGTAGTTAATTTTCTTGAGTTTTTATGGACACTGAAATAATGTAGCTTTACAATGTTGAAAAGTAGGCAGTGGCCTGTTGGCCATTGCCATGAACAATTTCCACATGTGGGAATAAACTGTAAAATATTGTACATGTATATTTGTGGAAAAGTAACGAAGAAAAAATATAAAAATAAAACTGTGAAAAATTTTATTTGGATTTCGGATGTTATCAACTTAGTTGTTAGAATTATCCATTATTGATTCTATCCATATCTCTACCATAATTGAGCTACCGGTATTCCCCAATTAAACAAAGGACTCATAAGGAAGTCAAAAAGAATGTACAAAAAACATTTGTTACATTATTAAATCAATAGTGACAATGAAATATTTAATTCATTTATTTATAACACCTCATATTTTGCACTCATTTTACCATTGGAAATGGACCATTTTCTGCCATGTTTTAAAAGGGAGAAATTATTCGTGACTTATTATTTGCTTTCTTGCACACCAAATCCCTCTGAAAAAGAGGTCTACTCTAAAAGAAAAGAATTTGCAAACTGAGCAAATTCTTATTGGAGTAGATCCCTTTTCAGCAGGGATACAAAACAATCTTTTTCTTGAAAATGTATCCATTCCTCTGAAGTAAATATAGTCTGAAATAAGGAATCTTTTACATTATGAAAACATGCCTATTCAAATATACTGAAAAATTTACCACCAAAAAAATGAAAATTTCAAATAAAAAATTCTGATAGTCTTCATATTTCTGCTCAAAACATAGATTGTGGGCACTTGTTAGAACCGCCTCAGTGAGGCAGTTCTAACTGAGGCAGTTCTAATGCATACCCACAATCAATGTTTATAATGTATACCCTTGTAAACCCCAGTTTTACTATATAAAGGTGGGGTTTAAGGGGGTCAAAATTATATAGGCATGTTTTCTTGAAGGGAAGCAAAAAATGCAGCAAATAAATGAAAATAGGAGACTTTGTGTGTTCATTGTTTCCAAAGGCAATCCTGTTTGACTTTTATTTGACTTTTATTGAGTCTTTTACTGTAATCTGAGAAATGGTCAAGCAGCTGACATGATGTGGTCATAACACATCTGGACATTTTTGGGCGAAAATGACAATACAGAAACCTTCTAGCACAGATAGGGTCTTCTTTGCTTATCAGCAAAATGGTTTGTTTTTAAATCTTTTGGTGCCAAATTTCAGAGGACAGTTGTCGTTTGCAATTGTTTTTGGTCTAAACAGTACTTTATTTGTATTAATCTACACAGAAAAACAAAAACAGAACATATCATGTGACATATCTTTATAAAAGGGATCCAGAATCGAATGACATATTTGAATCTGTATCCCTATTGCTTTCAATAACTTGCAAGTTAGATGTTTGCAAGAAAAACAAAAGGCAGACGCTCATGAAAGAGCAGGAGAAAGGCAGAAGTTTATAACAGAGCAGGAGAAAGAAGCTGTTTACAAAGGAGCAAAAGGCGAAGAAGCTTATGACAGAGCAGGAAAAAGGCAAAAGTTCATGATAGAGCAGGAGAAAGGGATGGAAGCTCATTACGAACCAGGAGAAAGGCATAAGCTCATGATAGAGCAGAAGGAAGGCAGAAGCTCATTACAGAGCAGAACAAAGGCAGAACCTCATGACAGAGCACAAAAAAGGCAGAAGCCTACTGCAGAGCAGGACCGAGGCAGCAGTTCATGACAGAGCAGGAGAAAGACAGACACTCATTACAGAGTAAGAGAAAGGTGCAGAAGTTCATTACAGAGCAGAAAAAAGACAGAAGCTCATTACACAGCAGGAGAAAGGCACAAAAGCTCATTACAGAGCAGGAGAATGGTAGAAGCTCATGACTAGAGTAGGAGAAAGGCTAAAGCCCATTGCAGAGCAGTAGAAAAGCAGAACATATTACAGAGCAGTAGAAAAGCAGAAGCGCATTACAGAGCAGAAGAAAGGCACAAAAGCTTATTATAGAGCATGAGAAAGGCAGAAGCTCTTGATAGATCAGAGAAAGGCCGAAGCTCATCATAGAAGAGAAAGACAGAAGCCATGCCAGAGCAGGATAAAAAAACAGAAGCTGGTGACAGAGCAGGAGAAAGGCAGAAGCTCATTATGGAGCAGTAAAAAAGGCAGAATCTCATGACAACAAAAAAGAAAACAAAACTTCATGACAGTGCAGGAGAAAGACAGCTCATTACAAAGCAGGAAAATTGTGCAAATTGCTCATGACAGAGCAGGAGAATGACAGAAGCTCATATCAGAGCAGAAGAAAGGTAGGCGCTCATTACAGAGCGAGATAAAGGCAGAAGCTCATGACAGCCGGAGAAAGGCCGAAACTCATTACAGAGCAGGAGACAAGAAGCTCATGACAGAGCAGGAGAAAGGGAGAGGCTTACTACAGAGTAGGAGAAAGGTGCAGAAGTTCATTACAGAGCAGAGGAAGGCAGAAGCTCATGATAGAGATGATAGAGCAGGAGAAAGGCAGAAACCCATTACAGAGCAGGAGAAAGACAGAAACTCATTATAGGGCAGGAGAAAGGCAGAGCTCATGCCAGAGCAGAGAAAGGCAGAAGCCCATTATAGAGCAGGAGAAAGGCAGAAGCCCATGGCACTAGGATAAAGACAGAAGCCCGTGTCAGAGCAGGCGAAGGGCTCATGATAGAGCAGGAAAAAGGCAGATTCTCATGACAGAACAAGAGAAAAAAGACAGAAGCTCATGGCAAAGGCAGAAGCTCATGACAGAGCATGAGAAAGTAAAAGCTCATGAAAGAGCAGAAGACAGACTAGGGGAAAGCTCAAAGCTCATGATAGCAGGAGAAAGGCAGAAGCTCATTATAGAGCAGAAGAAAATCAGAAGCCCACAACAGAGCAGGATAAAGACAGAAGCCCATAACAGAGCATGAGAAAGGTAAAAGCTCGTGAAAGAGCAGGAAAAAGGCAGAGGCTCATGGCAGAGCAGGAGAAAGGCAACGCTCATTTCAGAGCAGGAGAAAGTTATAAAGTCTGGGGGATGGTTGGATGAGGCAAAGGTTTCTCTTGCGTCACCCGGACGTCCAACTGATATTGTCTTCTAGTTGGGCAAGGCCTGCTATTATTGCAGCAGATAAGGGTAGAGGGGGAATGTTTTTATTTCTTCTGTTTCTTCACGTTCATTCATTTCCTCTCTACTCTGTATCTCTCTTTCAGCTTCTCTTCTATCTCTACTCCCTTTCTCTGGGAGACGACACAAAATGACCCACAAGGGTTGACGTGTCGTTAAACACCAACACAATCAGCCTGTCTAGGTTCGAAGTTTATATTCGGAATCTTCTGGCATGTTGTGCTTTAGTTGGGAATTCGGGATATCATATATAAGGTCTATCATCCTGAATCTCATGGTGTGCTTGAAATATTCCAGTAGTCTGAAACTCGTAACACTAAAATCTTATCCATTTTTTTTTTTTTTTTTTTTTTTTTTTTTTTTTTTTTTAAATTTTTATCCTTTGCTAGGCATTTTTATATCTGATCTGAAGAGAGAGAGAGAGAGAGAGAGAGAGAGAGAGAGAGAGAGAGAGAGAGAGAGAGAGAGAGAGTTTTGATCGATGATTTGGGAGAATCTATTTTTCTGCTATTATCAGTTTCTACTAAATTAGTTCAAGGCTGCTTTTATCATTTGCAAAGGAACTGAATTCGTTCAAGAGTTCATTGGCCATACTCCTGTTTTTCATGTTATGTCCTCTTCTTGTCTTATTATTTTCTTTAGTGGATCCTGTCTAGCATTGTGATCACCTTATTGTGGAAGAGGGAGCCGTTGCGTTGCTTTTTTTGATCTGTGTCTGTGTACTGTCTGTCACGCTGTCACGTATTATATACTATTTTACAGTGTATATACCCCATGATTTACTTTAAAAAGGCTGTCAAATGCCCCCTAACTTTAACTTGTCTGAGATCTCAGACATAGACCTTTTAACCCTTGTCCTGCTGAAACCGGATATACCCTGCCTTTGCAAACAGTGTCAAATCCCCTAACTTGTCTGAGATCTCAGACATAGACCTTTTAACCATTGTCCTGCTGAAACCGGATATACCCTGCCTTTGCAAACAGTGTAGATCACATACTGAATTGCAAACAGTTTAGATCCAGATCAGTTGGCTTCTAAGAAGCCAGCTGATCTTGATCTGCACTGTTTGCAATTCAGTATGTGAATTTTTATGAACAATCAGGATCAAGTAATCTCCTATTTAGGAGCCAGTTATTTCCTTATAGACTAGAACCCTTTTTAGAAGGGGATTTGAGAGCAAAATATTCTCTTGCAGAGTACAAACCTTTTCCAGAAGGGGGCATGCAGTAAACAGTTATATCAGGTTTCGCTTTTAAGAGGAATGAATTCACTCAGTAGAGTTTCCGCCTGATGAGACAACATTTGTGACCCCCTGTTTGTCTTACTGCATGCCCCCGTCTGAAAAAGGCTTATACTCTACAAGAGAAGAATTTGCTGTTAGCTGTTTGTGATGAGGTAATATCTTCAAATTGAATGCGTATTTTAACGGCAATATTACGTTTTCATGGTTCCATTAACTTTTAAAAAAAACGAGGCCAATTCTGAAAGATCAGGAACCACTGGATGGCCGGTGCTATTCTCTATGACGTAACTATGACGTCGCAAAAGCGGAATGTGAGGAAAGAACATGGCGCCATAGGGGAGGCTGGGGCTAGTTGATCCGCGGGGCAAGTTGGTCCTAGTGCAATTTTTCTAAACTGAGAAAGGCTATGACGTAAGTATGTGACTCAGTGGAATGCTTGATCACACTTGCTGAAGAGAAAATGATGGCGATTAGTGAACGCGTATAAATTATCGAGAATAAAAACTGATTTTGTACCACTAAAGTTACTTTCTTACAACTGCATTCAAATGCTTTTGCATTTGCTGTGTATCAAATAACATGCTATACATTTCCTGAAAGCTCAACACCTATGATATTCAACTGAGCGTATTTGCTATTTCTTAATTCAACGACGTTTCGGTCATGAGTGAAAATCTACAGTGTGTTATGGTCGGGGAAAGTTGGTCCATTTGCGATGGCAGGCGCGTAACCAGGCGAAAGCCATGAAGCCCGGGCTTCAACATAAATTTGGCAATTTTCACCTAAAACTTGTTCAGATGACATCAAATTTCAAAGATTTTATTAGCAGGCTGCATCTTCATACAGTTCCTGGCTACGCCCCTGGATGGGGTAAGTTGGTCCGTCGAAAAAACGGTTAGATTTATCAGAACCTGGCATTTTCTGAACGAAAAACAGTAGAAAATTATTAAACTAGTTAATCAGAGCGAGAACGATACCAGCAAATGAATAGTAGCCTCAGCATTTTAAACAAAATACAACCTTCGGACCAACTATCCCCAGTCTCCTCTACATTAAACCCGATTAATGAGTCGACGGTTTTCAAGAAAAAAAGGAATAAAATTGCACATTCGGCCAATGATCTGAGGACTATGGGGATAACGTTACCAGCCGGCAGTGTACCGAATGGTGACTGGAGCCACAGAAATCCCAACAGTCCTCAGATCGTTGGCCAAAAATGGCATCAATCGACCCATTAATGATTATGGAATTTTCGTTGAAGCCTTTTTTGTAACCGAGGTATTGTCAGTGAAAAACATTTATGTGCACACTTTTAAACTAGTTTAAGGTTATTTATTGATGTTCAATACGTTTGTTTGAGGATCAAATTAATTTTTATTCCAACTTATCCCGCCGGTCCAACTTGCCCCGCTGTTCGAACCAACTTACCCCGATAATGGGTTAAGTTGGTCCAGTTTACCTCGTCTCGGAAAACGTCAAAAATTATCAGAATCTGTCCTTTTCCAAACATTAAACTAAAGAATAAGTTTAATAAAAGAGTATACTAGTTGCGAAATGCAAAATTAATACCAGCACATGAATATTATCTGAAATTTGAAAAGAAGCAATTTTCAGACCAACTAGCCCCGGTCGATCTCCCCTACCATACGCAATCGTTTAATGTCTTATGCCGTATTCCATCTCTATGTTCAGCGCTACGTGTTTTGCAGTACGGTTAATTTTCCTAACGTTGAAAAACGTGAGGGAAAATGGTGTATAAGTTATAGATAAAATGATAATGGCTGTAATTAAAGTTGTGTTCAAACACAGCGTCAAATGAAAGGAAACTTATCGTGTTGAGCCGACAAATATTACAGTCGCTGTAATCAAAAAGCACCAGGTATTAGGCGTAACGTTCCAGTCTGCGTAACCTAACAATGATAAGAATTTTGATATCTTGTTCGTGCATGAAAACATCAAACATTAAGCCTAATACCAAAAAGATATATATTTTTTTTGCAAACACAATTTAATTAAAAAAAGAAAAGATGGATCTTATGCCAGATGGTCGTGTGTGACGATTAAATGCGGAAATCTAGCTGGATCTACACTGTATGCATTAAATACATGATTTTTTTTTATATAAAACATAGTAGGCCCTCGGTGTAGGTGGGGGGGAGGTAACTTTGGGAAAATTTTGGTACGGGTGTGTAAGCCCGTATTTTGAAACCTACCCCATTCATATACCTGGCCTTTGAAAAAAACGGACCCATTCATATACTTGATCATCTGAAATACTGACCCATTCATATACTGCCCGTTTATTTTTTGTACCCATTTATTGTTGATTGTTGATAGTTAGACAAATATTGCAGTCAGTTCATTAAATACCAAGAGAACAAGCAGCCTCAAAAATCTCTGAGTGAAAAATATGTGCATACACCGGGATGTCAGAAAAAGTTGGGCCTTTCATATACCAATGAAGAAAAATTGGGCCAGTCATATACTTTTTGTTGAAAAAAGGGGGCCTATCATATACCTGACAGCGCTGAAAAAGGAGGCAATTCGGCACGGACATCCGTATACTATATGTCATATATAGGAAGTTACACCCCCTCCCCCCCCCCCCCCCCCCCCCAGACACACACCACCACCGAGAGTAGGCCCCCTAATAATAAAATCTAACTAGACGCCCTGCCATTGGAAATAAACTGGTCCAAAGAGTTGTGATAGAAGAGTCCACTCGACATAAATGGGTTAAGTGTGTACTTTCTTAAGTCGTTCAATATATATTTCCTATTATGGAGAAATAACCAGAATAATTGCAAGAGCTGCCCACATCCATAATTTAAGGTTTTTAATTTCGTTCACCTTAGGAAAACAATGTTACGATAAGTTTCCTGTGTAAAATAAGAAAAAAAAATATGATTACATGCAATTTGTCGTCTTCTGATTCGGCCTATAAAGCTAAAAGCTCTGCATGCGAGGTAAAAGCCAATATTTTGAGATGTTTTTCTCATTTTCCCAAAAGATACAATTTGACAGTCCATGCAAATTGTCTCCTACTAAGGAGACAATTTGCATGGACTGTCAAATCCTATTTTTTTTCTAGAAAAAAGTGAAAAATACAAATTTGTCGTCTGCTGAGTTTGCCCACAGGTTAATGGGAGGGATCACGTGATGTCTGAATGGCTGAGAAAAGACAAGAATAATCTTTTATAAACAACATTTCTAATGATTTTTGTAATAATCTGTTTGCACCGCTATACCCCTGGCTTTAGAGCAAACTGTTTTGTTTGCCATGGAATGGTGCCACCAGGAACACTGTATCCTGTTGGTTGGCTCGCCCAGATAACGTGACTGCATCACGTGACATGCCGTCTCCAGCGAATCAAATATCACCAAACAACTGTTGGGGCTTAGCTTGCGTATCTCTCGTAAAATGCCGTATCTGGAGAACAACAGTCTCAATGCAAAGTCAGTATAATTTGGTATGCTTCGTTTTAACTGCCAGCGGGCGATCAGAGTCGACAGGGGCAGCTGGAGCTCCTCGTTACAGCGGAAACCTGCTAGGGCTCTCTTCACCCAAGTTGGAAAAACACTGAAAGGAAGCAAATAAAATCATATAGTATTGTACGCAACCATTTCGAAAGCCTGTAGAGTTTGTAGTCGCACTAGCGTCAATTTCAGTGATGTCACGCTAAGTCAGTTCCCCTTGAGACCAGTTAACACACACACAAACACGCACGCACGCATGCACGCACGTACACGAAAATATCGGGTGTCAAAGTTTTCTGGACTTGATTAATTAATTTCGGCCAACTAGGCCGAACCGGATTTAAGCCTCATACTGGCTCCGAGGTTATAAAACTTTCTTCATGCTCAACTCAGCTGAGCATGAAATTTGTTTTTCTAATAAATCTCAAATTACTAACAATTACAAATTCCTTCTTGCCAAACATAGCTGAGCATGAAATTTTCTCTGCTAATAAATATGAAAATGCCAACTAAACTATATTTGGCATTTTCATATTTATTAGCAGAGAAAATTTCATGCTCAGCTGAGTTGAGCATGAAAAAGTTTTCTAACCTCGGGGCCTGATTTTCGAAAATCTCGGAATGGGCCCAATGCTCACAGACCAGAAAGTATAAACTGCACTATAAAAAAAGACGGGAAGAGATTTTACGACCGCTAAACGGCACTTACATCAGCTGTAGTGAACCTCAATAGTCCATTTTACTAATTACAGTCGAACTTCAATAACTCTAACATCTGTGAGATCATAGAAATTTGTTCGAGACATGGGTAGTTCAAGCCACTGAGGGTTAATCATAGCACCAGGTAAGGAAGCAAATGTGGATAATTTTGGGAATTATTTTTTGATCTATATAAAAATGATATATTGGTGTATTCATTAGAGGCGATTCTAATGAGTACACACAACATACAATTTCATGATAAAATAAGAAAAAAAAATCCTAAATATTTGTTTTCTGGAGCTATCGGAAGGGACTCAAAAACGAGTTCGAATTAACCATGGTAAAGGAGCCATCGGTGTTCGAGCTATTCAGGTTCGACTGTATTGAAGTGACAAAATGTTGGATAAAAAATGCGTAAACCTTGAGAAGACGCCGTGTTCAGGGGCAACTGATCTTGGTATACATTGATTGCTCAGGCTGAACACACACACACACACACACACACACACACACACACACACACACACACACACAGATGACTGTCTACTGACAACAACAAAACTGGGAATTCCCATGTTTTATTTACATTTCAGTATTCCTCGTGTAGCGGCTGGTAAGTACCCAGTCATTAATTTATAAAAAGGCCAAAATTATACAAACTAATTTTGTTCGAATTCATAATTTTTACATGCACATTTATACTAAACAACAGGTATCTATCTATCGCAATGGGATGTAAAGATACTCGTAAATCACTTGACAGGCATATCTGGGCTTTCATAGTTCTATACAAATCCATTTCACCCATTTTTGCTTAACGTCCCATGAAAAGGACATTGGCAAACAGTGTAGACCAAAATCAGACGCCACAGAAAGCGGCGTCTACACTGCATGACTTTTACTGGAAATGACCCTGTCCAAATAGCTGAGGTGGAAGAGTCCACTTGGCAATAAAAGCGCTGCAAGCACTGCACCATGCCCCGCCACTGCAAGTGCCATAACTCTGTCAAAAATGAATTTAAGGGAGGTGCATTAGTCTTTCCCTAAATAAAGTTGACATGAATATATGGCTGAGATGACTATTTTCAATATATGGCTGAGATGACTATTTTCAATGTTCAAAGGGCCATATCTCAAAAAACAAATAAACCAGACTTACAGTTCTTGTTTTCTGCAGATCCCCTCATGGTGTATCATATTCATGTAAAGTTTACAAGTATATTACAGAAACTGTTCTTTTCAATGTTCAAAGACCCATAACTCAAAAGTTATTAAGCCAGACTTATGATTCTTAAGTTCTATATATCATCTTATGATGCTTTATATTTTTGCATGGCTTTACGAAATCTCTGAAAACATTTTAAGTTATAGAAAGGGCACAAGTAGATGACTAGGATCACTATTTACAATGTCCAAAGGGCGGTAACTCCAAAAGCAGGTAATTCAGAGTTATGGTTTTGTTCTGCATTTGCATTAGTGATATACATTTGCATAAAGTTTCAAGAATATATCTCAAACAGTTTTCAAGTTACAGAGCGGGCACATATATTAGAGAAATCACTATTTTCAATGTTCAAAAGGCCATAACTCCACACAAATCTGAAAGGTCAAGCAGAATTACGGGTCTTGTGTTTTGCACCTTGTCTCATGATGCTTTTTATTTGTGAAAAGTTTTATCAAAATATCTGAAACTGTTTCAGACTTACAGAATTGACACGAGTACATGGTAGAAATAGCTATTTTCAATATTTACTATGTTCAAAGGGTGGTAACTCCAAAAGTAGGTTAACCAGAGCCAAGTACATGGTAGAAATGACTATGTTCAATGTTCAAAGGGCAATAACTCCAAAAGTAGGCCAACCAGAGTTATGGTTCATGTTCTGCACTTTATGTTATAGAGCTTTAAATTTGTGTGAAGTTTCATCAAAACATCTGAAACGGTTGCTACCTTACAGAGTGGACACTAGTACATGGTAGAAATGAGAGAGAGAGAGAGAGAGAGAGAGAGAGAGAGAGAGAGAGAGAGAGAGAGAGAGAGAGAGAGAGAGAGAGTATTACTTTGGATTCTTTTCTGGTGCCTTCCTATATGAACATCTAAAGAGCTGGGGAGGTGGAACTGGGGCTTTATCTTTGATAAGTCTCATCAGGTTCTCGTAACACATACATTTCATACCATCTTTATTGGGAATGTTGAAAGCAGGGGGCGCTGAAATAGAACTGGTAATATAAGATTTTACAATAGAAAGTTTACTTTTATTTAACGCTGAGCATACAGGTAAATTTTTAACAGACCGCATTTTGAAATATTTTTCTTATTTTTCCAACTTAAGTGTGACTTATGTGCATAATTTCCTTTTTCCTTACTGCACACCAAACTCCATCTTAAAGGCATATTTCACAGGGTTTTCCCTCAGAAACTTATTTAAGGGGACATAATGTCTCTATTGACCCATATTTTAGGGGACATATGGGGTAATTTCAGGGGTTAATTGTTTGAATTTTACAGAAAATATTGCAAATTTTAAGGGACATCAATGTCTCTGTAAGATGAAGATTTAGGTGACATCAGTGTCAAAAAGCGGCCAATTCTCGCGTTTTTTGTGGGACAAAGAAAACCCTGATTCCCTAAAGGAAGGAATTTGCTCCTATGGGGACCAAATTTCTTTCCTTTTAGAATAGTCCACTTTTTCATGAACGGAGGCAAAACAACTTTGAGAGAGTTGCCCCTCCTCCTGAAAGTGTATCGCCACCCCGATGCCACGCTCACTTCTAATTTTCAGCCAATCAGACTACTTGATCCGGATTGATGCTATAAATTCACATACTCAATGGCAAACATAGATTGGCTACCGTCTAATTGATATATGAATCATCATAAAAAACTATTTATATTTTACACAAATCCTATCTTTTGGAATGTCCTTCTCTCTGATTTGGCTATTCTGACTGGTAAGGGAGATGATATGTGTAGAAAAATAGTCAGGGAGAGTACTTAGTTTACCTTTGTTTGATTAGAAATGTAAAACCCATAGCGTGGTGCCAGGCTAAGGCAAACAGTGCAGATCCAGATCAGTTGGCTTCTTCAAAAGCCAGCTGATTTGGATTACACTGTTTGCAAAGGCAAGCATCACGAAAATATGCCTATATAATTGTGATCCCCTAAAACCCCACTTTTGTATAGTAAAACTGGGGTATACATTATTTTTCTTATTTCTGCTCAGAAACATAGATTGTGGGTACTCGTTAGGACCGCTTCGGCGAAGCGGTTCTAACGAGTACACACAATCTATGTTAAGAGCAGAAATATGAAAAAAATATCAGAATTTATATCTGAAAACTTTCGGTTTTGGGTGGTGAAATTTTCATTATATTTGAATAGGCGTGTTTTCTTAATGGTATATCCGGATTCAGCAGGAGAGGGGTAAACTTACCGAAATCACAGCTATGATTACTGGCTCTGGCATCTCTTCTGGGTCTTTGCTTTTCTGAAAGCCGACGGTAAATCTTCCATAATTCCGGTTCGTTTACAGACGAAATTGTAATTTGTCCTGGTATATGCTGCAAAAATACAATAGAAAATGTGCTGATGAATTAATTTACTTTAGCTTTGTGTTCTATTCCAAATAAGAACGTCATATCTCAGTAGATATAAGGTATGCAAGTGAAAGTTCCCCTGAGAAAATTCGCTGCCTCTTAAAACAGTTAATCAAAGCGATTAACTGTTTGAACCCTCTCAATACTACCATTTCGTCTAATGCGCTCTTAGTTAAATTAGCATATTAAGAGTAAATTCCATAGCCTGAAATTATTCTTTCTCCCAGTAAGCATTCTTTATAAATCTATAGCGGGCCGTTGTCGGCCCGTCAGGGTAGCTGACGGGCCGAGAACGACCCGCTATAGATTTATAGAGAATGCTAGCTGGGTCTATATCTTCACAAGGAGTAAATGTACTGGCCCGAAGCAAGTGTGTGTATTTGAGTAGTTACGTTGGCTCGTAATATCTCTGAGACAGTGAGTAATCATTTAGAATAGCATACTGAGTGAAATATATTCCTGCTTTTTCCATGCGAGCGATTCGCATAACATGCCAAACCCTGTTTTCTTGAAACAAACATCGAAAAACAAAAAAAAAAAAACAAAACAAAAAAAAAACAAAAAAAACATCGATTGATCGTCTGTTCATTTTGCCCAGAGAGAGTGAAACATGAAAGGAGTGTAAGCAGTTTCGCTGCAATATTAAGCCTCCCAGTAAGCATTTTACATAAATCTATAACTGGCCGTTATCGGCCCGTCAGACGGGTCGATTCAGGCCCACTATAGATGAATAAAGAATGCTAGCTAGGCTAAATGTAAGGGCGTCGTAATTATTTAACATTTAAAATGCAAATTACAACTGTAGCAGACGACATTCTGGAATTTATAAAAGTTTCTTTTTTTGTAATTTATTTTTTTTTCAAGACAAACATACAAGTGGCATTTACCAGAATTACACAATATAAACTTATATTATACAGTCAACCTCCCCACCCCGCTCTCCCCCATATACCGACACTCGATAAAACAACAAAATTCGTTATAATGACAAGTTGACTGGCACAAAACCTTTCCTGGTGAGATGACAGTTAGTCAGACATTCTGTCAGAATATTTTATTCATTACTTTAAGAAACATATGTTCTGGATACTTGTTTGAATCGCCTCAGTGAGGCGATTCCAACAAATATCCAAACGTATATGTTCCACGAGGAAACAAAACAAAACAAAAAAAAAAAATAAAAAAAATAAAATAAAATAAAAATAATAATAATAATAAAAAAAAAAAAAAAAAAAAAAAAAAAATAAATAAAAAACAAGGCCTTTCTTGCTTGTCATTCTGTTCATTAAAGATTCTTTACAACAACAGGCTCATTTAAATGGCAACATCTTTAAGAACAAATGCTGTCGCTGTAACGAGAATTCACTGTATAAATGTTGCTCTATCGTAATCACCATATAGCTACTAATATTAATTCAAGTATATTCGCGCATGCATCGCGACGTCTGATTGGATAACGTCAAAAATTTTCAACGGTATACTCTGCGATAAACCGTCGGAAATCCGACGTCATCAATACTGGTATGTTATTAATCCAAACCTGCTGAATGAATGTCGTTAAGCAGGGGCATAGCCAAGAACTTTATGAAGATGAAGCCTGTCAATAGAATCTCTAAAATGTCAGCAGAGGCATAGCAGCCATGCAAGACCGCTTATGTACTCAGTGAAGACTCAGATTAGCCTGTGCTCTATTGTTCTCCTATTAAAAGCTTGTAAATTTGGCTAATCAGCGCTTGGTAATGACTCATTTCCGCCTGCGTATCCGCTCAGATTGGTCTAGTTCTTTGCTCAGCGGTAATGCCGTCCCGCAAAAAAATGTTCCGCCCCAGTCTACGTATGTCCTCCGTAAAAATTTAGAATGAAAATAGAATCAAATTGCCAAACCTATGTCGAAGCCCGGGCTTCATAACTTCTGCCTGGCCACGCTCCTGTTAAGTATAGCTCATACCTCATGAAACACCATTTCCTCATTTGAACTTTCTAGTCACACAAAATGGAATCCAGCCAGCCGACCAAAGACGCCCAACCAACGTCGCATGAGCTTCGATGCGGTGAGGTTTCATTGTTTAAACTTTTAACAAAGGTACTTTACAAAGTTTCACTGTAATGTTGTCAGTATCTTTAACGCCTAGCACTGTAAAATTCTCTTAATTTTTCCTGAAAACTGACTTTGGCATTTCATGCAAATTGTCTCGAAGAGACAATTTGCATGGTATGTCAAATCCTGTTTTCACATTTCATTCTAATTGTCTCCAATGGAGAAAATTTGAATGAAATGTTCAATCCTGTTTTCCAGGAAAAAAAATAAGAAAAAAAAAATATCAATTTGTCGACTGTTGAATAGCCCAAAGAGGTCAGTCCTCTGTGTTTTATTTTCTAATGTAAATTATTAACCCACTTCAATTTTCTATTCAAGGTGAATTATTAAAAGATGGAATTCTAACTTCTTTAACCCTTTCAACACTTAGTTTCTGAAATAGACACTTCCATCTCTGCATTTGGACACATCCACTGCTGCCAAAAGAGTGACAGTTGTAAATCAAGAATAGAATGACAAACAGTGTACATCCTGATGAGGCGGCTCTACACTGTTTGCAAAAGTTTATGTTTTGGTCATCAGGGCTGAAAGGGGTTTGTTATGTTATCATGCTGTCAAATGTTCATCATTTCTCATATCACCACTTTTTGCTGTTACCCGACAGCGCCTCACAGTAATAATCTGCAGCTGATTGCTGGGACTACCAAGTGGAAGTAGAAATACTCGAGAATGTAGATACAGCTGTACCCAGTCAGCATTCTACGTAAATCTATACCGGGCCGTCATCGGCCCGTCAGGGTAGCTGACGGGCCGATGACGGCCCGATGTAGATTTACGTAGAATGCTAGCTGGGTATACATGTATAAGGACGTATCCGAATTTTAAATAGTTTGTATCTATAAATTTATTTTAAATGTGGATTCCCAATGGAGACGGCAATCACATTTTTGGGGTTTACATATAAATGCCTAGGATTTTTAAAAGTATGTTCATCTTTAACCCTTTTCTCGCTGAACACGACATGCCCTGTCTTAGCAAACAGTGTAGATCCAGATTAGTTGGCTTCTGATCTGGATCTGCACTGCTTGTCATTAAATATGTGAATTTCTATCAAAAACCGCGATCAAGTAATCTGATTGGCTGGAACTTAGAAGTGGGCGTAGCATCTTAATTTATTCAGCATGACTAGGGTTAAAATTGCAACTGGCAATCGCACAGATCGGCTAATTTGCAAACTGTAATGTAATTACCACCAGAAGCACATTTTCCCACAAGGAGCTCCTTTTGTATGTTGTGTTTTGGAAACTGCATTCCATTACGAAAACATGTCTATTCAAATATATAGAAAACTTCACATCAAAAACCTGAAAAATTTCAGACAAAAAACTCTGATAGCTCTGATAGCTTTCATATTTCTGCTCAAAACATAGATTGTGGGTACTCGTTAGAACCGCCTCGTTGAGGCGGTTCTAACGAGTACCCACAATATATGTTTCCGAGCAAAAATAAGAAAAATAAAGTATACCCCTGTAAACCACAGTTTTACTATATAAAAGTGGGGTTTAAATGGGTCAAATTTATATAGGCATGTTTCTGTGATGAGGCTGACTATCGTAGACTATACGGAAAGTTGCGCAAAAATGTCGATCGTGAGGGTTGTTCTCTTTAAAGAGGTACTACGCAATGCATATTGTACACTTTAGCTAAAAGATGAGGTTTATTCCGTACGAGTGTGTTATCGCACGGGAACCGTTATGAGGCATGTATCCATACAAGTCGCCTTTTTTGTGGTGTACTGTGGAACTATTATAAGGCATGTATCCACACGAGTCGCCTATATTGTAGTATGTCCGATTTTTTATTACACTGCACAAGATTCCCATGTAAAGTTCCGATCCGATGGACGGTGCCGCAGTGTTTTAGCATCTTCCCTGCCAAATGATTCCAATGGGGTATATTTGGACTTAAACAATTTGTCATCACGAGCGGAGATCGATCCAGGGATCTTCAGCTGATGACTGTGCGGTTCGTACTTCCACAAAGACTCAGTATCACCCTTCCATTTTCTCCGCATGATTTAACTAATGTTGAAAGACGTAAAACACCAAATCAACAAATTATGCAAATTGTCTCCTCGGGAGACAAATTGCATAAAATATCAAAGCCTATTTTCTGGGGGAAAAATAAGTAAAATATTTCAAAATTTTATACGAATTTTTATCCATCATGCTAACGTTAAAATTTTCGCTCGTGATTCTGCTTTTGCTACAGTTACATGTATCAATAAAACGTGTCGTATTATTTTCCTTTGTTAAAATGATTTCGATCATCAAAACAATGCTTTACAAGCAACCATATTGATCACGTGAAGGACGCAATGAAATGGAATTAATGGCATTTATTGCATGAAGGAGCCTAGCACGTCCTTACTACATTTACAAATCAAAGTACTGACAGCATTGTCTGCGTGTAGGCTGAGAAAATGGTCCTGAACGGGGACTTAAGACTGTTTTATTTAACCCTCAGCTTCCTGTAATTTAAATGCAAACATTGCAGACCCAGATCAGACGTCGCATTCTGTCTAGGTTTTACAGATAACCCTCTTTACACGGCACTCTGACGTCAAAGTGACAAGAATAGCGCGGCTATAAATAACCTTTACCTCGATTTCGTACAAACGCGCGGTTTGAATTCATTGGCCAATGATAATCACGCGGACAACAACCTAAGGAAATTTTGGTTTATGTATACTTAAGCTGCATTATAAACAATCGATCAAAAAAATGTCTTGTTAAAGCTTCCTCTCCTAAAGATGAAAACAAAAACAACTTCTGTGGTGCAGTGGTAAAGCATGGGACTCGAGATCGAAAGGTAGCCGGTTCGATCCCCGCGAAGCTGAAGTATTTTGTCCTTCAGCAAGACACTTTATCCTCATTACTTTAGTACTGGTCTCTACCCAGGAAGACCTGTCTAGATTGCCCGCGAGGCATATGACAGTATATATATATATATATATATATATATATATATATATATATATATATATATATAAAATATATATATATATATATATATATATATATATATATATATATATATATATATATATATATATATAAGAAGAAAGAAAATATGGAAAATATGATGAAAATTGAAAGGATATTTATTGGCATATGCAGGCTGTGAGGACCCTGATTAGTGTCTTTGCTGTCTGCTGAGAGAAGTATTTGCTACTGTAGAATAGAACCATATAGATCAAATACAATGATCTGAATCTGATCAGACTGTATGGTTTCGCTGCTCGATCAGGATCAATCATTTTTCAATGTGTCCCGATGTTCCCTTTCCTGACGATATGGCTATATTTAACCTTTACCACTCTCTTGACATATTCAGCAGACGACAAATTGATTATGTTTGTCTTCTTTTTCTCAGAAATTTGGCTTTGACATTTCATGCAAATTGTCTCCGAGGAGAACAATACACTCCCAGGAGACAATTTGCATCAAATGTTAAAACCTATTTTTAAAAAAAAAATAAAATAAAAAACAAGAAAAAAATCAAGATGTCGTCTGTTGAATTTTTTTATCAGAGTGCTAAGCGCTAATGAACGAATACATAAAGAACAAACCTCTATTTGTTCACGCCTGTTCAGCGGTTCATGGCCAGGTATATAAACAACTGGAGAAAACTGGGTTGGCTTGGCTCGGATTATGTTCATAGGACAGACGCAGTAACGGATGATTCTAAATGTAGGCCAGACCCTCCTCCAATTTTAATAGTATGCACCATTTGTTATGCTTCTGTTTCCTGACGTTATCGTCAAGACAACGAGTAACTTGTGACGTCATCTGGTAGCCGTCATCGGAGGATAAGTTGGATGCGCGTCCGACTGGTATTTAGGAGGCTGCGGGTTCGACCCCCGCCGGGTCGGCAACATTCTTTCATGAGGATTTGATCATGAATTGTTTTCTATGGTCATCCTCTCCCTTCCGTTGTTTCAAGAAGGGCAGTTGTCAGTTTCTGGCGAAAGGATGTGCACAATACTGGTAAACCGCGTAAAGGACTAAGCCTGCCCAGTAAACGGCATGTGCGCCCAGCGAAAATTCAGATCAGCCTGCGCATTCGCGCAGTCTGATCAGAATCTTCACTGGGCGCATTTTGGATAGGCCAGAATGCAAAGTTCTTCATGCGGACAACGAAGGCTGATTTGAATTTTTTGTTGGGGGTGGGGGGGGGGGGGGTATGTCTTCTAACGTTGTAGCTCAGTTCTTCTGTTGGATCAATTGTCATGGCAGATGTTCACTCTACTGATGTTCTGCAGCTGTGACCAGAAACCAGATCATTGTAAAACAGTTTTACATTACGAAAACAAGCCTATTCAAATATATAGAAAATTTCATCTCCAAATCTGGAAATTTTCAGATAAAAAAATTATGATATTTTTCACATTTCTGCTCAAAACATAGATTGTGGGCACTCGTTAGAACCGCCTCGGTAAGGCGGTTTTAACGAGTACTCACAATCTACGTTTTTGAGCAGAAGTAAGAAAAATAATGTATATACCTCTGTAAACCCAGTTTTACTGTATAAAAGTGGGGTTTAGGGCGGGATGAGGTCCGCGCAACTCAGTTTTAGGTTCGCGCAACTCGAGTCAAACCCTCAGCATGCTGTGTTTTAATGCAAAATGTAGTTATGTATAAATTTCTACATTTGGAGTTGATAAATAGGATAGTTACGTTTTAACTTGCTCATAAGAAATAAATACCTCTGTCATCTTTATATTATTTACATGTTATTTACATTTATTTTGTTTGAGGTGAAGGTCGGCGTAGTTCACGATACAGTGATTTGCCTCATACGGATGAATAGGCAGACAACAATGACAAAAATGAAATACATCACATAGATGAGGAAACATAATACAATCAAATGGAAAATGTTTCTACATATCTATTGTTTGCGTCGATATTGACCTTATCGTCGCAAAATGTAGGAAAAAAAAAAAAAAAAAAAAAAAAAATATATATATATATATATATATATATATATATATATATATATATATATATATATATATATATATATATATATATATATATATATATACATTTTGTGTTAGAACACAGACGTCTTTTGATCGTAATATTACTGCGTCGTTTACATTGTAACTCTTGGCGGACGCCAATGAAGGTCTGAGAAGCGATCACCATTACATTAATGGATCTAGGATCTATATAAGGTTTGGTCGTGGATCAGGAGATCTCTCTCTCTCTCTCCCCGCGGCGGTTGACCTGGGTCTGCACTTTTTGCCAAATACCTTTTTTAGGATTTTCCAAACTAAAATGTTTTTGTTTTTTTTTGTTTTTTTTTTCCACATCAACCACTATTTAAAGTCAGTCTCGAAGGTGGCTCTCTTACACAGGTTTTACTGTAAATGAAACACAATTAGAACACAGACGTCTTTTGATCGTAATATTTCTGCGTCGTTTACATTGTAACTCATGGCGGACGCCAATGAAAGTGGATCAGGAGTTCAGGAAAAAGAAGCTCTCTCTCTCTCTCTCTCTCTCTCTCTCTCTCTCTCTCTCTCTCTCAGATCGGGAAAAGGAAGACTCTCTCTCTCTCTCTCTCTCTCTCTCTCTCTCTCTCTCTCTCTCTCTCTCTCTCTCTCTCAGATCAGGAACAATTAGAACACAGACGTCTTTTGATCGTAATATTTCTGCGTCGTTTACATTGTAACTCTTGGCGGACGCCAATGAAGGTCTGAGAAGCGATCACGATTACATTCAAGGTTTGGTCGTGGATCAGGAGATCAGGAAAAGGAATCTCTCTCTCTCTCTCAAATTTTTGATCGTGCGAGCGTTCAGACCTTCTTTTTACGTCTTTTAAAAATTTTTATATCAACCATATATTCCATCTCTTTTTCTCCATAGAACATATCATGTTTGTTGGTGTTGGTATTCTTCGTGTTTAGATAATAAGTTTGCCATATTGAGAATGTTGTTTGAACTGTATCTCTGCCAGTGAGGAAATGGACTTGATAAGCTTCCCAGTAAGCATTCTTTATAAAGCTATAGCGGGTCGTTATCGGCCCATCAGGGTAGCTGACCGGCCGATAACGGCCCGCTATAGATTTGTAAAGAATGCTAGTTGGTTTAGAGCTTCTATCCATATCGTCTTTCTGTCATTGTACGAGGGTCGTGCAAAACGTTCTCACACTAATAGGCTTCCTTTGTTTTATCCCAGGTATATTTTAAAATGCTTCACTGCATATGAATAGCTAACGATACCCGTTTATTTCGTGCAAATTGTTTTCCAACTGACCGAGTTATTTCAAATTGAAATAGATGCATAAGTCCTCTGACTTTCTTCTGAATCCCATTTGTATAAATTATCAATGTTTGTACTAGTTTATATTATTATATTGAAATTATACAAATATAATATGTTTAAACCAATAGATGCAGTCATATACACTCACCCATTTACTTGTTACATTGGAACATGGACCAGAAGACTGAAATTTGTAACTATATTAAATGCCGCATTAGGCATAATATAGATTCAAAGCAGATATTTAATGAATTGTGTGGTATATATGGACCTCAGGCCATTTCAATGCGGACAGTTTTTAGGTGGGTTAAAGCTTTTAAGCTGGAAAATTTTCTGTTGAAGATGGTACCCATCCTGGAAGGCCTAAAACCTCTAGTACCAAGGCTAACATCGCTGCTGTAAAGATTGTGGTCGAACAGGATGCGCGATTATCTGTCAAAAATATAGCTAGTTGTACTGGCATATCAGAAGGCAGTGTGCAAATAATTCTGAAAAAGCGTTTGGACCTGAGAAAGGTTTGCGCTAGGTGGATACCTCATTTGCTCACTGAGGAGCAAAAGACACAACGCCTTAAATGTGCCAGGGAACTTTTGAAAACATACAAAGGCTGTAATAGTCGGGTCATTTCTAACTTGCTAACAGGTGATGTTTGAGCCACAAAGAAGGGCTGATAATAAGCAATGGAAGCGAAAAGATCAAAAACGCCAATGTATTGCCAAGAGAATCATAAGTTCGAAAAAGATGTTGTACGCAATTTTCTTTAATTCATGTGGGCCAGTTGTTCAAGTGCCTTGTCCAGCTGGTCATACAGTCACTGGCCGATTCTACAAGAATTCTGTACTGAAGAAAGTGAGAGTTTTACAATAAAAAACGGCCAAGCAAAGGATGGTCAGGAGTCCACCTTTTACATGACAACGCCTCCTCTCATAAATGTGAGGTTGTTAAGTCTTTTTTTGGCTTCTGTAAAGGTGAAAGTTTTAAACCATCCACCTTATTCACCTGACCTGAGTCCCTGTGACTTCTTATTTCCAAGGCTTAAGAAAATGCTTTCTGGAAATAAGTATACGTCTAGAAGTTCTCTTGGCAGCGCTATTTATCAGTGTCTCCAACAGATACCAAAAGAAGACTATTTATCTGCTTTTCGCGACTGGGTAAAAAGGTTACAAAAATGTGTTTCAGTAAAGGGGGGATACTTTGAAGGTTTGTAATAAAATATGTTTGATAAAACGTAGCACTGAAGTAATCCGAACCCAGTGACAAAACTTTATGCAGGACCCTCGTATGTATACATCACGAAGACATACCTATATAATTTTGACCCCTTAAATCCCACTTTTATATGGTAAAACTGGGGTTTACAGGGGTAAACATTAGTTTTCTTATTTCTGCTCAAAACATTGTGGGTACTCGTTAGAACCGCCTCGAGGCGGTTCTAACAAGTACCCACAATCTATGTTTTGAGCAGAAGTATGAAAGATACCAGAGTATTTTATCTGAAAATTTTCAGTTTTGGGAAGTGAAATTTTCTGTATATTTGAATAGGCGTGTTTTCGTAATGCAACTCAGCTGTTTGTTCTTACTGTTACACCATCTACACAGAGAGATATAAATATTGTTTAATGCTTACTCGGTACTCTGGAAAAAATTTCAGCAGACGACATTTGAATTTGTTTCTTATTTTTTCCCCAGAAAACATGTTTTGACATATAAGACAATTTGCACGAAATGACAAATCCTGTTTTCTGGGAAAACATAAAAAAAAGTTATCAATTTGTCGTCTGCTAAACTAACCAAGAGTGGTAAAGTTAAACCCAATTTTCTTTTCTGTGAAAAACAAGAAAATATTAATAACTTAATGCCATCTGCTGATTCTGCTGATTCTGTTCATAGAGTGCTTAAGATTAACCCATTTATGCCTGGCATCACATGAAAGGGAAACAGTGTAGATCCAGATCAGACGCTACAGAACGCGGCGTCTGATCAGGGTCTGCACTGTTTGCATTAAATACGGAAATTTCTATAAAACATAGTAATAATAAAAAAAATAACCAGACACCCCTACTGTTAGACATCCTGTCCAAAGAGTTCAAATATTAAAGTCTACTCGGCATAAATGGGGTAAAATGTATATGAGGCAGAACACGTTATGAGCAGAGTATTGGTATAAGTGTATTCTTGTCCGGTGACCTGTGACTTCTGGTTTCAAATTTCTATCTGACGTAATACAGCTGGGAGCCATAAGCCTCGTGTCACCGGGCAATGTTGCATCTTGACCTATTGTGGTTGTAAATGTGAACACAGTGGTTGTATAGGTATAAATGTGACCTTGTCCGGTAACCTGTGATTTCTGGTTTCAAATTCCTATCTGACGCAATACAGCTGGGAGCCATAAGCCTCGGGTCACCGTGCAAGGTTGCATTTTGACCTATCGCGATTTTAAAGTGAACATTGTGGTTGTATAAGTATAAATGTAACCTTGTCCGGTGACCTGTGATTTCTGGTTTCAAATTCCTATCTGACGCAATACAGTTGGGAGCCATAAGCCTCGGGTCACCGTGCAAGGTTGCATTTTGACCTATCGTGATTGTAAATGTGAACATTGTGATTGTATAGGTGTTAATGTGACCTTGTCCGGTGACCTGTGATTTCTGGTTTCAATTATCTATCTGAAGTAATACAGCTACGAGCCATAAGCCTCGGGTCACCGGGTAAGGTTGCATCTTGACCTATCGTGGTTGTAAATGGGAACACAGTGGTTGTATATGTGTAAATGTAACCTTGACTGGTGACCTGTGACTTCTGGTTTCAGTTTTCAATTGACGTAGTACAGCTGGGAGCTAGAAGCCTCCGGTCATCGTGCAAGATTATCTCTGATCTATAATGGTTGTAAATATGAACATAGTGGTTGTATTGGTTTAAATGAAATCGTGTCTGATGATCTGTGACTTCTGGTTTCAATTTTCGATATGACGAATTCATCCGGGAACTAGAAGCCTCGGGTCACCGAGCAAGGTTATATCTTGATCTATAGTGGTTGTAAATATGAACGTAGTGTTTGTTTAGGTATAAATGTAATTTTGTCCGGTGACCTGTGGCTTCTGGTTTTCCTATTTGATGTTATTCAGCTGGAAGCCAAACGCCTCGGGTCACCGGGAAAGGTTATATTTTGATGTACCGTGGTTGTAAATATAGGTATAAATGTTACCTTGTCCAGAGACCTGTGACTTCTGGTTTCAAGTTTTACTTTAACGTACTATAGCAAGGAACCAGAAGACTCGGGTTGCTGGAAACGGTTATATTTTGACCTATAGTGGGTTGTAAGCTTGTCCGGTGACCTGTGACTTCTAGTGTCAATTGTCACTTAAACGTAATACAGCTGGAAATCAGAAGCCTCCTGTCGCCGGACAAGGTTATATTTTCCCTACATGAACATGCTGTAGAGGTTGTAAATAACAGGACAAGGTTATATTTTTTCCTCTTTCAACATGCTGTAGTGGTTGTAAATAACCGGACAAGGTGATATTTTTTTCCTATATGAAGATGGTGTAGTGATTATAAATTACCGGACAAGGTTATATTTTTGCTATTTGAACATGCTGTAGAGGTTGTAAATACCGGACAAAGTTATATGTTTTCCTATATGAATATTCTGTAGAGGTTGTCAATAAGCGGACAAGATTATATTTCTCCTATATAGTATGTAAACATGCTGTTGTGGTTGTAACTAAACGGACAATGTTATATTTTTCCTGTATGAGCATGTTGTATAGGTTATAATTGGCCGGACAAGGTTATATTTTTCTATATGAACATGCTGTTGTGGTTGCATATAACCGGATAAGGTTATATTTTTCCTGTATGAACATGCTGTAGAGGTTGTAAATACCCGGACAAGAATTTAGTTTTTCCTATATAAACATGCTGTAGTGATTGTAAATAACCGGATAAGGTTATATTTATCCTATATGGACATGCTGTTGTGGTTGTAAGTAACCGGAAAAAATATAGTTTTTCCTATATGAACATGCTGTGGTGATTGTAAATAACCGGACAAGGTTATATTTTTCCTATATGAACATGCGGTTGTGGTTGTAAATAACCGGACGATGTTATATTTTTCTTATACATTTATATGAACATGCTGTAGAGGTTGTAAATAACTGAGTAATCATGACAAGTTTTTCTCTTAGAAAAAAAAAAAGTGGCAAAAAAATTCATGTTCAACTGATAATTCAACCAGATGTTTTATGGCTACTGCCCTCAACTCTCCTACACTAATGAGTCTGTTCATAACAGGTGGTATTATCAGATTTACCTGGGGAACTACTTTTCTCTGATAACACTGGTTCCCTGCACTGCAAAATAAAATCTTTATTTTTTTAACATAGGAAACCATTTAAACTTTGTAATTTGATTAATTTTTGATGCAGATGTAGATTTTGGTATCAGTTTTGAGCTTCTTCATTGTGTTTTATATTTAAGAATTTTGTGTGCAGGTTTCTAGTGAACTGACTTATCAGTATTACTTATCTAATTGCATAACAGAGCATCATTTTATTGGCAACTGGGCAGAGTTTTATGGTCTCAGTCATCAGAAACATGTGAGAAAGCAATACCCCACTAACCGGACCTTGATATAGTAATAGTCGGATTAGTGGGGGTCAAATTCTCTAAGAGAAAAACATGGCATGATTATATTTTTTCCTATATGAACGTGCTGTTTTGGTTGTATATAATCGGACAAGGTTACATATTTCCTATATGAACATGCTTTAGAGGTTGTAAATATCCGGACAAAGTTATAGTAGTATTGTAAGTAACAGGACAAGGTTATATTTTTCTCTATATAAACATGCTATTGTGGTTGTAAATACAAAATGTAACTAATTCAAATTTAGCATGCTGGACGCACCCATATTTCCGCATTTAACTTCTCCGGCAGGACTAAACCTCAAACATTTCAAAGAACTTCATGAAAAAGGTTCAAGATGAGCTTCACATCTCGTCAACACACTAGCTGGGCCACCAGCTAGGAACGTTTGAAGACCCTGCACAGAGCATGATCTGAGTATTCGATGCTTTGGTTTAACATATTTTTCATATTATTCACTACTTCGTATTTGACGTAACAAAGCACTAGAATCAGAACTAAAAAGCTTTGATGTTTTAATCTTTACCGCTCTATCTGTCAATTTAAAGACGACATGTTGATGCTATTCTTTATTATTTTTCCCAGAAAATAGGATTTGGCATTTCATGCATTTTTTCCCTACGGAGACAATTTGCATGCAATGTCAAACTCTGTATTCTGGGTAAATAAGAATATTTCAAAATTTCGTCTGCTAAATTTTTTACCTAGCATGCTATGGTAGTAATGATTTTCACAAAGAAAAGGATATGCTGTTTGCGAATGATAACAAAGTGCAATGTACTTGTTTCACCATCTTCAGCAACGACAGAAAAATCATGCACGCAAAATCCTACGCAAAAAAAGTAGTGCTGTGTGAAAATGTGCCTTCGGGGCATATGTGGACATCGAAGGCCCAGATCAGACTGCGCAGACGCACAGTCTGATCTGGGCATTCGCCGTCCTTTTACAGAATACTATAGTGGCAAGCACCAAAGAATCTGATTAGATAATGTGGATGTAAGGGATGAGCTGTGCCTTCGCTGTTTGCATATGTGCATACTTTTCCCATGAGACGGATCCAAATCTACTGTCTTAGAATATTTTGTCGTCTGGTATAGCTCAGACAGACACATATTACAGGACAACAACACCATCCTCGTCCTCCTCATCATCATCACCATCACCATCATCAACATCATGATCAACAACAACAACAACAACAACAGCAGCAGCAAGAACAACAAAAAAGGAAAAGAAGAAGAAGAAAAGAAAAGAAAAGAAGAAAAAAAAAAAAAAAGATCAAGTAAGCCAGAATAGTTACCGGACAAGGTCATCCAGGAAGACTATTGTTAAAAAGGCTACCAAAACGTACTTTGGCAATTTTCTCACTCTTGTCTGGAAAGTGTATGAAATTAAATATATATTTTTCATCACTCTCTCTATTATACATAGAGATCCTGTAAAATGCATATTATGGACAGACCAGGCTGCACTGATGTTTTGCTGTCCACATGTTGAAAATACAAATACAAATAATTTTATTTCGGCATTAAACATTACAGAATGTTTCTAGCCTACATCAGCAATATGAACAATGAAAACATAAAACATGTTGAAAATACTATTTTCACCTCAGCGCATCTCAGTGATTTTTGAACACATTTCAGCATTTTCACACGATGATGCATGTGCTCCTTATTTTAAAATGCATTTAATTGCACAACTTTAGGCCTGTCAGCAAATGTTTGAGGAACTGAGATAAAACGTTTTGAGAGAGAGAGAGAAAAAATACTGTATTTAACACTTAGCGTGCTAGGTAAAAACATTCAGAAGACATTTAGAAAGATTTGTCATATTTTTCCCAGAAAATAGGCTTTGGCATTTTAGGCAATTTTTCGTCTCCTTCCTAGGAGGCAATTTGCATGACCTATCAAAGCCTATTTTCTAGGGAAAAGAAGAAAAAAAAATCCCATCAATGTGTCGTCTGCTGAATTAGCCCAGAGAGTGGTAAAGATTAATTGTTGGTTCTTCGCTGGAGCTTATGCGCCGCGCCATGTCTAACACTTGAAGGGCCAAGCCGAGGGCCAAGCACACTTACAACAGACTTTTTATTACTTTTTAGAAGCAGTAAGGTTTGGCGTTTCATGTGAATCGTCTGTCTAGCATGAAACGCCAAGCCTTATTATATCCAAATAATCGTAATAATAATAATTTTAGACTGTCGTCTGCGACAATTTTGCTTTGCATTTTAAGGATTTAACCTGTGTATCTCATTTGCCGACAAACGTCAACACATAGAAGGACAATCCTGTCTGGTCAGTAATCATGTTTGCTCCATTTAACCCTTAAACGCTTATCAAAACTACAGTAGACGACATTTTAATTATTTATTTTTATCTTTTTTAATAAAAGATAAGCTTGACAATTTCTCTCCTTTTCGAGTAGTTCCCTTTTCAGAAGGGACCTAATATACAGGGAAGCAAACTAGAAATCACAAAGTTATTAATGGGCCGCGCCATGCAAAAACATGTCTTCGGGCAAAAGCGGACAGCGAAGGCCAGATCAGACCGGGCTTCACAGTCCGCTAACAAAATCAAGTTTGGGTACAACATAATGTATGTGGAGAGCAAAGGCCCGGGATATTTTGCGCATGCGCAGGATGATCTGAATGCGGATTTTGCGCATGTTCGAAGGCACTTTCTCGCTTGACGCGGCTAACTGAATGATGTATCTAGCTCGATTAAGAGAAGATTTCTTAAGCCAGCGAATCATGAAACTTGGGCTTCTTGTCTTGTAGGCAGTGTAGAAGCTTGGACATTATCGACAATATTTGTTTGTTCGGCTAGTCTCTCGTTGTTGTGTTACATTGCAAAAAAGGAGCTGAGTGTTCTCAGGAGATAATGATATTTCAGAAGTTTTAATTGCTTGTTTATTCTTTGGAGTGAGTATGTTTTTACTACAAAACATTTTTCTATAATTCCATTCAGTTGCTTTCTGAAGCCGCCGGCGCTACCCCGTCCAACCTCACCAACCTCAATAAGTCTTCTTCTTCTACTGATAACAGATTCTTCCACTACTATTATTGCTACTGCTACTCCTCCTCCTACTACTACAGTTGACTCTCTTTATCTCGAACTCGCTTATCTCGAATAACCGCTTATCTCAAAGTGAAAATATGTTCCCTGCTTAAACATGAAAATCTAACAATATGTAAAATATTGTGGAAAAGAGGAGCAATTTCTCCTATTTTCCACAATATTTTCAATATATCTCTAACTTCAAAAGTCCAATTACACATATATTTGTTATATATGGTTAATCGAATTAGTTTTTCCTCACTTCTGCAAATCTGATATGTCGAAGTACGGATATCTCGAAGTAGTTCAGAGAGTCCCTTGGAATTCGAGATAACGAGAGTCGACTGTACTTCCAATGGATATAATAACAAGAATTCCGCGGAAGGCGTCATCGCACCTGCTGGGGCAAAAGTCACAGGAGCCACAATCAGAACGTGGTTATTAAATAAGTTTATTTCATTCTTAGCAGTGCTTACTTGGAAAACTGGGTTGAAAAAAATGTAGACAAAGTGCCTAGTGGGGCACATATATTCCAGGCCAGTCCCATTCCCTCTAATGGCTATATCTTCAGCACTGACTTTTCGTATCATACATGATACAGCCCAATGATAATGGAACATTGACGTAAAATTTGTAAAAGTCACTGAAGCATGAAATATAGGTCAAGGTCATGGGTCAAGGTACCTGCTAATTCAGTACATCAAGGAGAAGCACAATGCAAGGTATGGTGGTTGTAGGCCTTACAGTTGAGGAGTTATCAAACATCAACGAAAAATGTGTCAAATATAGGTCAAGGTCACCGGGTCAAGGTACCTGCCAAGCTAGTGGAATGAGGTGAAGCACTATGCAAGGTCTAGTGGTTGTAGGTCTTATATTTGAGGAGATACCGAACATCAACATAAAATGTGTCAAAGTCACTGGAGTGCACAATATAGGTCAAGGTCACCAGGTCAAGGTACCTGCCAAGTCAGTACATCGAGACGAAGTCTATATAAGGTTTGGTGGTTGAAGGCCTTACAGTTGAGGACATATGGAAGGGTGACGTAAAAGGTGTAAAAGTCAATGGAGCGTGAAATATAGGTCAAGGTCACCCAGTGAAGGTACCTGCGGAGTCCGTACATTGAGGAGAAGCACTATGCAAGGTTTGATGGTTGTAGGCCTTACAGTTGAGGAGATATTGAACGTTGACGTAAAATGTGTAAAAGGCACTGGAGCGCAAAATATAGGTCAAGGTCACCGGGTCAAGATACCTGCCGAGTCAGTACATCTAGGAGAAGCACTATGCAAGGTTTGGTGGCTAGAGGTCTTACACTTGAGGAGATCTGGAACATTGACGTAAATTATGTCAAAGTCACTGCAGCCAAAATATAGGTCAAGGTCACCAGGTCAAGGTATCTGCCAAGTCAGTACATTGAGAAGAAGCACTTTGCAAGGTTTGATGGTTGTAGGCCTTATAGTCGAGGAGATATAGAACGTCGACGCAAAATATGTCAAAGTCACTGGAGCGCAAAATGTAGGTCAAGGTCACCGGGTCAAGGTACCTGCCAAGTCAGTACATCTAGGAGAAGCACTATGCAAGGTTTGGTAGTTGTATGCCTTATAGTTGAGAAGATCTGGAACGTCAACGTAAATTGTGTCAAAGTCAATGGAGCGCAAAATATAGGTCAAGGTCACTGGGTCAACATACCTGCCAAGTCAGGAGGTCAGGGAGATGTGTCATGCAAGGTATGATGGTTGTTGTAGAATTGTAGTTGATTAGAATACTAACTTCGACGTAAATGTCGAACTTCGACATAACAGAACTGTTAACAGACAGACGGACGGATGAACGGACAGACGAATGGAAAAGCGGGCACCTATGTCGCAAAGTCGGGAGGTCAGGGAGATGTTTCATACAAGGTTTGATGGTTGTTTAGTTTTGTAGTTGATTAGAATACTAACTTTGACATAAATGTCGAACTTCGACATAACAGAACTGTTAACAGACGGACAGACAGACGGACGGACGAACAGACAGACGAATGGAAAAGTGGGCACCTATGTCGCAAAGTCAGGAGGTCAGAGAGATGTTTCATGCAAGGTTTGATGGTTGTTTAGTCTTGTAGTTGATTAAAATACTAACTTTGACATAAATGTCGAACTTCGACATAAATGTTGACAGACGGACGGACGAATGGACAGACATACGGAAAAGTGGACGCCTATGTTGCAAAATCAGGAGGTCAGGGAGATGTTTCCTGCAAGGTTTGATGGTTGTTTAGTCTTGTAGTTGATTAGAATACTAACTTTGACATAAATGTCGAACGTCGACATAAATGTTGACAGACGGACGGACGGACGGACGGACGGACGGACTGACGGACGGACGGACGGACGGACGGACGGAAAATCGGACGCCTATATCGCACCCTGCTACAAGCAGGTGCGATAAAAATCAACTGTATATTGTCACTGTGTGTTATCATTACTGTTATTTCGACATCATTTGTAAAGATAATTTTGCTTAAGCGTTTAGTAACTCTTGTGACTGACAATATGTTACCTAAGGCTGGCACAATGAATCGGATAATCGATTAATTGATCGATAAATTTCGCAAAAATGATAATCATTACTGATTTGCTAATAATCGATCATTTGATTTCTGTGTTTGTTACTTTATCGTATTTAACAGTTTACTACCCACTCTTGTATCTGAAAAAGCTGGATGACCCTGATGAACAGTGTAGACGCTGATGAGACGCCGCGTTTGCGGCGTCTCATCAAGGTCTACACTATTTGCCCAGGCCTGCCTGACCAAATACATACGATAAAGTATAACATATTGTATATGTAAGAGTCATCCTCAATAGGGTAAAATTATGTTCATATCGTCAGTGATTACTAATCGATTATCGGTCACAATGGCAGGACTGATAATCGATTATCTTTTCAGCTCCGATTAGCCAGTCTTAAATTGTTACCATAATCTTCGTATGTCAAGGTTTACGTGACATTATTCGAAAATACGAAAATGGCATCCAGGAAGACTATTGTTAAAAAGGCTACCAAACGTATTTTGGAAATTTTCTCACTATTATCTGGAAAGTACAAGAAATAGGTGTTTGTTCGAAATATTCTTTCTTTTGTCAATAAGTGGTAAATATTTTATTGAGAATCGCATTTTTTTTCCATAAGAGTCTAAAATCATGTCCACAAATATGTTGACATACTTTTGGCAACCGTACACTGAAATGAACGGCATTAGTATTAGAGCCATTCCATACAAAACTAGTACTTATTGCATATACGAGCAGTGAATACACAGAACAGACTATGCATCTACACGGTCGCCCTGGACGTTCTTTGTTGGCCACTATATTCTAAAGTATCCAATGTGCCTGTATACTCATAAACAATATGGTGACATTTATGTTTTAAGCGTAACGGCCAGTGTAATTTGGTATTTTACTGATGAAGGGCACTGAAATGATTAAATATTATACCATTTAAGAGGTATTTTTTTCTCTGCTGTGAATAATCGCCTATTCTAACACGCCTCGCCTATATAGCCAATGGTTAAATTCAATGATTTATTCTGCAACAAATCACTGGGCGGGAACGCGCGACGCTATCTGGCGCCGTTCCGACGTCATATGGACACTTTGCTGACGTCAGTCTTCGTCTCCACGATGTAAGACGGTGTAATGTCATTTTCCTCTCGTCAACAACGTAAGAAATGCATGTAAACAACAGAGTTACAGTCAAAACGTCTGGCGGGATTTCTTTATGCGATGGCGGGAAGTTGGAAGAATCTGAAGGATGCAATCACTTTTCCGTCATTTTCTATCTGTTAGAATCGAAATAGATCAGCTCTTGTGCGTGATTTGTTGAGTAATAAATCACAGTTTGTCGGTCAGTTGTAAGTAGACAAATCACTCGCGCTCTGCGCTCGTGATTTCGTCTACTTTACAACTGACCTCCAAACAGTGATTTATTACTCAACAAATCACTGCTAGAGCTGATCTATTTCTTAAATAACGCATGGTGTTGGAGGGCAGATTGCGAAGTATTAATTCACGACGGCGAAGTCGGAGTGAATTAATGTTCGCATCTGCCCGACAATACCATGCGTTATTTGACAGTTCACAGCAGAGAAAATGATTTCGATTCTAACATGATATATAAACGAAAATCGACATCGTTGCAATGTTTTCCAAAGAACTCTTTTGCACGGACGTCGACAGAAGTAAATGTTTACATGCGATGTCATCAAATGCGCCCTTTTGCACGCACTTCGTTGACGACGTGAATTATTGTAGTTTGATCACGGTAACGTTGCCATAAGGCGTTATGGGAAAACGTTAACGTCATATTAGAATTAAGAAAGAATTTCTTCTCTACTGTGAATTATCATCGATTCTAACATGCCTGCTCGTGTTGTTCCTTATTTGCCTTTACATTTCTAGCCGTGCTTTATCTAAGGTATTTGAGCATAGGAGTTTTGTCGCGCGCTATCAAAGGGAAAACAATCATATTACTGTTGCGAAAGTTGCGCCCCTGGTATTATGCAGGCTAGCTTACAATATATATATATATATATATATATATATATATATATATATATATATATATATATATATATATATATTAGTAAGACATGAACATTGCACTTCTTTGACATTCGGTTAACATTCTTAGTTTGCTGTTTTATATCTGTCCTTCTTAGATCCATCGCGGCACTCCAATTCCATGCAGTTTAAAATTCTTTCATGAACATAGGATACAAGTTTATACATATATATATAACAGCAGAGAAAAATCATTTCGATTCTACATCGTTTTTTTATATTTTACATCGTCAGCTGATTTGCATGAGTAATCCGCCATCTTGAATATTTGTCATCGAACCTCGTAACTATGTAACGCTTTATCTCGGGCATTTGAGCACGGTTCGGAATAATATTCACGACGGCGAAGCCGGGAGTTAATATTCGCATCTGCCCGATAACAGCACGTGCTTTTCGACGATAATTCACAGTACAGAAGAAATTATATCGATTCTAACATGATACTTAAAGGAAAATCGACATCTTTGCGATGTTTTTGAAGAACTGTTTTGCCTCGGACGTCAACAACAATAAATGTTTACATGCGATGTCATCAAACGTGCTCCTTTGCACGCACTACGTTAACGACATGATTTATCACATATTCTAACACAGTGCGCCTATATAAGCAATGGAGAAAACCAGTGATTTATTCTGCAACAAATCACTGGGCGGGAACGCGCGACGCTATCTGGCGCCGTTTCTACGTCATTTTGACACTTTGCTGACGTCAGTCTTCGTTTCCAATATGTTAGACGGTTTAATGTCATTTTTCTCGCGTCAACAACGTAAAAATGGATGTAAACGTCAGTATTACAGTCAAAACTGTTGGCGGACTTTCTTTATTCGCTGGCGGAAAGATGGAAGAATCTGAAGGATACAATTATTTTCGTCGTTTTCTGTGTGTCAGAATCGAAACAGATCAGCTCTCATGCATGATTTGTTGAGTAATAAATCACAGTTTGTCGGTCAGTTGTAAGAAGATAAATCACTGGCGCTCCGCGCTCCGCGCTCGTGATTTCATCTACTTTACAACTGACCTCCAAACAGTGATTTATTACTCAACAAATCACTGCTAGAGCTGATCTATTTCTTAATTTTCACATGGTGATGCTTCTATTAGGTTCTATGGGACGTTAACGTCATGTTAGAATAATAAATATGATTTCATTCGGTGACCATTCCTGACAATTCCCTTAAGTAATATGATCAGAATCGTAAAAACCTATCAGGTTGGTAATTAATATGAATGAAAGTTCACGGAAGCAGTCAATATGTATAAGGGGAAAGGCTACACATTCAGGGAAGATAACTGTCAAAATTGTTTTGTCTTTCTTCTGAAAAGGTGTCTACTCCAAAGAAAAGGGTTTGTTCTCTCTGTTAGCAATTTCTTCCCTTCTAGATTTGACCTTTTTATTCAAAAGGAGCTTGCTTGGTGTTCAAGAAAGCAAAATGAGCCAGTGCAGATAAAACCTACAATTAGACTTGTGCGACTAGCCAAGACTCAGATCAGCCTGTGCATCCACACAGTCTCATCAGAGTTTCGCTGATCGCATATGTCTTCTACAGCCTGCGGGCTATCCAAAGAGGGATAATTGAGAACCCTTGCATACTGAGTGGATGTGCAAACTGATCTGAGTCTTTGCTGGTCACAAAGGTCTTATTGTAGGTTTTAGAGTATTTAGTCCCACTAAATCAGTTGCGATCCCAGCTGTGTCGGGCTGTGACAGGTCTGTTTTTTTAGGAAGCATCATTTTTTCTATAACACTTTGCATGCTTGGTAAAAATTTAAGCAGACGATATTTTGAATATTTTTCGTATTTTTCCTAGAAAATTGGGTTCGACACTTCGTGCAAGATGTGTCATGAAGTGTCAGATCCTATTTCCCAGCAAAAAAAAAAAAAAAAAAAAAAAAAAAAAAAAAAATATCAATTTGTCGTCCGCTGAAATTACCCCTAGCATGGTATGTGTTAATACTTTATCCGTGCTTTTTGACAAACTGAATAACAAATTAATTGTCACGGTCAGCTTCAATATTAAGTATGATGCGGTTAAGTTTAACACGACCTTTCTTTCATTACTTATGTCATTCCCACATCCTTTAAACATTTCCATGTCCTTCAAAAATGTCGTAAATCATTGATAGAATTTCCACTAAAATCAACTTTCGCTAAGATGCACGACCTGCAAAAAACTCACTGACATGATTTTACCCATCTAACCCATCGGTGACATGTCATTACATCACGAAAACATACCTATATAAGTCTGACCCCCTTAAACCCCACTTTTATATAGCAAAATTGGGGTTTACAGGGGTATATATTATTTTTCTTACTTCTGCTCAAAAACATAGATTGTGAGTACTCGTTAGAACCGCCTCGGCAAGGCGGTTCTAACGAGTACCCGCAATTTATGTATTGAGCAGAAATATGAAAAAAAAATCAGAACTTTTATCAGAAAACTTTCAGTTTTTGGTGGTGAAATTTTGAATGTATTTGAATACATCACGAAAACATGCCTATATAATGTTGACCCCCTTAAACCCCACTTTTATATAGTAAAAGTGGGGTTTACAGGGGTATATATTATTTTTCTTATTTCTTCTCAAAAACATAGATTGTGAGTACTCGTTAGAACCGCCTCAGCGAGGCAGTTCTAACGAGTACCCACAATCTATGTTTTGAGCAGAAATATGAAAAAAAAAAAAAAAAAAAAAAAAAAAAAAAAAAAAAAAAATCAGAATTTTTTTCAGAAAACTTTCAGTTTTTGGTGGTGAAATTTTGAATATATTTGAATAGGCATGTGTTCGTAATGAAAGGTGAAGGAGTGACACAGAATTGTATATAAATCAAATCCTAACAGCATGATGTTGTAACTAAATGTTAAAAGTAATAGTGTTTTCATATTTTCACATTTTTGCCTTGGCGAGACTATTTATAAAGAAATCTGGCATCTGATAATTTCATTGGTTCAAGGATATTTCTAGCCCAAAGTTAGTATGGGCCCTTGAAATCGCCCAAGGGCCCATGTCCCATCCAAATACATGTAAAATTTAGAATTTTGATGGGCCTTTTCAAATTTTCATGGGCCCTCTGGAAACTTTCATGGGCCCAAGAATCCTTAATACTCACCTTGGATCAAAATAAACACTGGATTTGAATAGCTTATATAGGGGGCCTAGCCAAAAATCAATTCAATTTAAGTCTAACATTAATGTTTTTCACACAAAATGGATTGGGTCCATCCCAGATATATCCCTGTTGGTTAGGTCTTTACAGTATCTGTCAATTTGTCAAATATTACCAAAATATTCCCAGCAGTTTGAGTGTTATGGTGATTATAATATGTTCACATTTTATGCCTCAGCGAGGCTATTTATAAATATTTTTAAAAGAAATATGGCGTTTGATAATTTCATTTGTCAGGTTTTGTCAATATGTATCTGCATGTAAAAACTTATCAAAATATTCCAAGTTATCAAGGGTTGTATAGCGACTTTCACAAACTGATTACGGACAGACGGACAACACTCGGCAAGGCTATGTATAAAGAAATCTGGCATTTTACAATTCTTTTGGTTAGATTATGTCAGTATGTATCTCCATGCCATATTAAAACTTTCCAAGCGGTTTAACAGTTAAAGTGATTTTCACAAACTGATTACGAACGGACAAGCTCAGCGAGGCTATTTATGAAGAAATCTGGCATTTGACAATTTTATTGGTTAGGTCTTGTCAATGTGTATCTACATACCAAAAATATTTTTAAGAGGTTTAAAATTTTAGCGATTTTCACAAACTGATTACGGACGAATGGACGGATTGCAGGACATGGTGATTGTGTGGCACTCCCTGTAGGTCCTCCTTTCGAATGACTTTACTGCGGGTCGTGCAACTTGGTATTTAGAAATGTCATCGGTTAGATCTTGTCAGTGTATATCTGCATGCCAAACTTTATTGTTTTATACTCTTATCTGGAGCTCTAAGAACCCTTAGTGTTTTTATTCTTCTCTCTTGTCTTGAGCCCTGAAAACTGCTATTTATTAAGAATATTTCACAATAATTATACCCTGGTGCATTTGACAATTTCATTGGTTACGTCTTGTCAATTTGTAGATTACGAAAACACACCTATTCAAATATATAGAAAATTTCACCTCCAAAAACTGAAAATTTTCAGATAAAAACTCTTGATACTTTTCATATTTCTGCTGAAAACATAGATTGTGGGTACTCGTTAGAACCGCCTCGGCGAGGCGGTTCTAACGAGTACCCACAATCTATGTTTTCAGCAGAAATAAGGAAAATAATGTATACCCCTGTAAACCCCAGTTTTACCATACAAAAGTGGGGTTTAAAGGGGTCAAAATCATATACGCATGTTTTCGTAATGATGAGCATGCCAAAAATTTACAAAATATTCTGAGGGGTTTTAAAGTTATAGCAATCTTCACAAACTGATTACAGAGGGACGGCCGGATTGCTGAACATGGTGATTATAAGGCACTCCTCATAAGTCCTCTTTTCAAATGTCCAAGTGACTTTACTTCGGATAGTGCAACCTAGTATTTAGAAATTTCATAAGTTAGATCTTGTCAGTATGTGTCTAAACTTTATTGTTTTATCTTTCATATGGAGCTCTAAGAACCTTTAATGTTTTTCTTTCTTATGTGGAGCCCTAAAAGCCGCTATTTTTTTATGAGTAGTACACAGTAATCATACCCGGGTGCATTTGACAATTCCATTGGTAAGGTCTTGTCGATATGTATGTGCCTGCCAGAAATTACCAGAATATTCCAAGCGGTTGAAAAGTTATAGCGATTCTCTCAAAACTGATTTCAGGCAGATGGATACACATTGGCAAGGCTATTTATAAAGAAATTCTGCATTTAAAAATGTCCGTTGGTTAGACCTTCTCAATAATAATGTATCTGCATGCCAAACTTTATTGTTTAATCTCTCTTATTCGGAGCTGCCCTTAAAACCTCTGTTGCTTTTTAAGTAGTTCATACCAATTATACCCAGTTGCAGTTGACAATTTCATTGGTTAGTTCTGGTTAATATATATCTGCATGCTAAACAGTATCAAAATATTCCAAGCGGCTAAAAAGTTATAGCGATTTTCATACACTTATAACAGACGGACGAACACCCCGACAAGGCTATTTATAAAGAAAGCCGCTAATTAAAAAATCATTGGTTAGATCTTGTCGACATATGCCTGCTTTCCAAACTTTATTGTTTTATCTCTCTTTTCAAGTAGCTCTTAGAACCATTTATGTTTTTGCTTTCTTATCTGGTTCCCTGAAAATCCCTGTTCTTTTTTTTTTTTCATGAGTACACAGTTATTATACCCGGATGCATGTGACAATTTCATTTGTTAGGTTTTGTCAATATGTATCTGCATGCCAAAAATATAAATATATTCCAAGCAGTTAAAAGGTTATGGTGACTTTCACAAACCGATTACGGATGGACAGACATGCCCTACAAGGCTATTTATAAAGAAATCTGGTAATAAGAAATTTCATTGGGTATATCTTTTCAATGTGTACCTGCATGCCAAACATTATTGTTTCAACTCCCTTATCTGGAGCCCGAAGAACCTTTAATGTTTTTCTTTGTCTGGAGCCCTAAAAACCTGTATCGTTTTATGAGTAGTAAACGTTAATAACACCCGGTTGGATTTGACAATTTCATTGCTTTGGGCTTGCATGCCAAACATTATCAAAATTTTTCGAGCGGTTTAAAAGTTGTAGCAATTTTCACAAACTTATTACGGCCGGACGGACACGCCCGACAAAATCATTTATAAAGAAATCTGGTATTAAAAAAAATCATTGGTTAGAGCTTGTCAGTATGTATCTGCATCCAAACTTTATTGATTTATATCTTTTTTCCAGAACCCTAATGGAGCCCTAGAAACCTGTTTGATTTAATAGTACACATTAATTTAGTCGGGCTGCATTTGACAATTTTAATAGTTAGGGCTTGTTAATGTGTATCTACATGCCAAAAAATATCAAAATAATCCAAGCGAATTCAAAGTTATAGCGATATTCACAAACTTATTACGGAAGGACGGACACACCTGACAAGGTTATTTATAAAGAAATCTGGTATTTAAAAAATTCATTGGTTAGATCTTGTCAATATGTATCTGCATGTCCAACATTATTGTTTCATTTCTCTTATCCGGAGCTCTAAGAACCTTTAATATTTTCCTCTTTTATCAGGAGCCCTGAACGCCTCTAGTTTCGTCATAAGGAGTACACATTAATTAAACCCTGGCGCATTTGACAACTGTATTAGTTAGGTCTTGTCATTATGAATCTGCGTACCAAACATTATCAAAAAATAGATAAATAAATTTGTTGCGACTGACAATACCTTATCAGAAAGTATTCGTCGTTAGCATTTCCATTGTAGTAAAATATAGTTTAAAGTTATATTTACGACGAACAACCGATCTGACCTTTGCTACTTTTAAACTTAGCGATTTTTGTTAAAAATGTTTTTTATTACAAGAAAATATTTTGTGCTTTTCTCCCTTGAGTTTTGTTTTTAATTATTGGTGTTTTATAACAAATATGTGGCAGTTTCAGCATTTTTTCAAAATTAGTGGAACTTATTGAAAATGCGGCTTCTGATCTAGGTGTACACTGTTTGCCACTCGTCCATCAATTTTTAGACACATTAACAGGAGGTACCCAACAACAACATTATCAACAACAACAACAACAACAACAACAATAATAATAATAATAATAATAATAATAATAATAATAACACCAATAATGATAATAGTAATAATAATGATAACAATAAAGAAATATTTACTATTTTAGGAAACCAATACCCCTCAATTTTTGACATTGTCAAAATACATTATAGTCCTCAGTTGTTGCAAAAGCTTTCTTTTCTTTTTTGTTTTAATGGACATTTTTATTAAACAATATTTTATCAGCTCTAAACAGCTCTGTAAGCTTTAAATGTAAAAGAAATCAAGTCAATAACAGAAAAATCATCTGAAATAGTAATTGAAAACAATATATCATAAAAGGGCATTCGCGTTGTGCCAAATTTCAGACGACATTTGTCGTCTGCTTTCTTTTTTAACAAACTATCGCTTGGAAAGAAGTTTATATGTAAAGTTTAAAGACTGAATGTCAAACAGCGTAGATCCAGATGAGATGGCTCATTATGAGTCATCTCATCTGGATCTATGCTGTTTGAAAAAGCCTATTATTATCGCCTGTGGCAGTGAAAGAGTTAAGGGGACCAATTACATCTGGTAGAGTTTTCGCCATATTTTACAAGGGAGATGATATTAGTAACTTCCTGTCTGCATTCCCGCACACCACTCCTCTTTCGAAAAATGGGTCTACTCTAAAAAGGGAAGACTTTTCTCCCACGGGGAGTAATTTTTTTCCTTTTAGAGTTGCCCATTTTAATGGGGAGACAAAACCATTTGACATTATTGCTTCCCTGAATGTGTAGCCTTTTCCTTAACTTTTACCACACTCTGGGCAAATTCAGAGACGACAAATTGATGATAATTTTCTTATTTTTCCCAGAAAACAGGATTTGAAATTTCATGCAACTGGAGACGATTTGCATGAGATGTCAAATCCTGTTTTCTGGGAGAAAAATAAGACAATTATTTCAAAATGTCATCTGCTGAAAATTTTACCCAGAGTGCTAAGCGTTAAGCTGAACTAATTACTTATTGCGACAAAAGAATCAATTTGGAATCAAAACAAGTGCATTGTAGACAGTTTCAAAGTGATTAAATGACGCAGGTCACGTAATACATCGGATGTTTGATAGATTATCATTTATGCCGGTCAAAAGCAAAAGCGAATAGCATTAGCTTTCACAAAAAAAGCTTGGCATACGCTAAGCGTAGACTATGCTTTTTGTTAAAGCTAGTACTCGGTTATAAATAACGTTGAGCAGAAAATAGCTTGAGCCAATCCATGACCTTTCATAAAGAGCTTCCGCCGGAATGGCAAACTCTAAGATTGTGTCTTCGCCCATTCTACATACGAACTCAGGTTCAGATCAGCATGCGCGTCTACATGGTCTGATCAGCGGCTTCGCACGAGCAATTACTATGATCGCAGTGGAGGGATATAATTCTTCTTGTTTGCACGTGCTAAAGTGTGGGTTAGAAAAACAGTCATTATCACGCGTATCTTCAAGAACTGGAGACCTGTATTAGTTTGATCAAGGCTTTTTTTGTTCCCTTGCAGAATAATCGGCGTTATGATACTATAGATCATTCGCGCCGCGTCTCGAGAAAAAATCTCTTGGCACTTTCCTTGGAGTCAATCTTTCAGGGCGCATGCCTTGTTCCTTAGCAATGCTACATGTCCAAGTCTTTGGCTGAAATTTTCTCTTGGCCTACCCGTTATGCAAGCGAACAACATAGGTTCTGGCGACATTGCATGATGCGTAGGCTCGCCAGAACGTTTGCTGATCGCATATGCTATAACGGCTCCTTTCCGGTGACACTGTGTGGTTTGGAAAAGTTGAGATCAGCCATGGTCAGCCAGTATACCCATACAAACCTTGATATAGTGATAATAGGTACGGCTATGTAAACTCAAAATTATAATAAAGTTGCTCAGAATATGCCCTAATCGCGAAGCACAGCCTTCCCGAGGCACTGACAGAAGCTACGAGACACAACGACATATTTGCAACAACCCGCATACAAACAAAAACTGTAACAGTGGAACCGTGTTGGAACGATAAGCAAAAATAACTTATTGGGTCTAAACTGGTCTTATTCAAATTAAACCTCGCCCGTATCTCTTGATTGCATTTTAAGAGATAATAAAGACATATCAGATCTGGTCCACTGAATAGGTTCAACAGAATAGATCACATTGATCCAAAGCATTATTCTGATCGTATCCAAAGAGGAGTTTTCACTGACTGTTGCAGTTTCGGTTCTTATCGAGTACCATAATCAGACTATGACTCTGACCTCGTGAGGTCAAGGTTACAGTCTGATGAAGGTTCTCAATGAGAACCGAAACTGTCACAGTGAGAGAAAAGTCTTCTTTGAATATGATCAAAAGACTGCTTTGGCTTATCATCTGGTCTGAATTTCACTACATCAACATACTTAGCTAGCATTCCTGTCTTGTGTTCCTTTCTATAGAAAAAATATAATCTAGTACTGCTGGAGATCAAAGCATATTTTTCCTGAAAGGTGTAATTATTTCTTCTTTGTTGAAAATGTTTTCAATAACATTCTAATTGTATTGCTGGGTCAGAATTAATGTGAGAATTAGATTCTAAAAGGAATCCACAGTTACTGACCATTGCTTTGATCTTTTATAATTCATTTGTTTATTCTTTCAGTAATAAAAATATCATATTAGGCGTAAAAAAATTAGCTGTGTTTCCACTAACCCGACCGACCCTGTTTGAAACACCCGACTCTGCTATGTTTTTAATCAGTAAAACTGCAAAATAAGAAAATAAAGCACCGACCCTCAACAAAATACCTGTATTTTCATAAAAATTACAGGCCCGACCCTATTCTTTTCTGGAGAAAAAATAGAAAAATGAAAAAAATGTTTCTCCTACCTACCGACGAAATTTTTTTCAGCATGTTAGTGGAAACCCAGCTAATTTCTTTTTTTCACGCCTTAACATGAGGTTCTTGTGATGAACATTTTTTATAAGGAATGTACTCGTATACACTGTTAAAATTGTTTTGCCTCGCTTCTCAATGTCACCGGAAATAGGTATATAACACACTTGTACAGTGTACTGCATCACGAAAACATGCCTATATAATTTTGACCCCCGTAAACCCCACTTTTATATAATAAAACTGAGGTTTAAAGGGGTATACATTATTTTTCTTATTTCTGCTATAAAACATAGATTGTGGGTACTCGTTAGAACCTCCTCGACGAGGCGGTTCTAACGAGTACCATCAACCTATGTTTTTGAGCAGAAATATTAAAAATATCAGAATTTTTTATCTAAAAATTTTCAGTTTTTTGGAGGTGAAATTTTCTATACATTTGAATAGGCGTGTTTTCGTAATGGCCTTGCAGCTGGTTTTTACAGCGACGTGCTAGAGTGTAGGACTTCGAGTCCACCGGACCGGGTTCGATCCCCGATCGGGGAAAATGTTATTTCCATTTTTTTTCAACTGTTACATCAAAATTGCTCTACTCTCGCAGAACAGAATTGGTTTGTCTTGGGAGAATATTCTTTCCTTTCAGTTTAGGTCCCCTATCAGAAAGACTTTGCTGTACAGGAAAGCAACAGAAGGCCACAGCAGTTGTCTCCCTTGTAATATAACGGCAGGACTATGCCTAGCATGTAGTCTCCTTTATGGTAATTTACTTAATATAGCACACATTTACTTAATACAGTCGACTCTCGTTATCTCGGCCTCGCTTATCTCAAAAATCCGCTTATCTCGAAGTGAAAATCTGTTTGCAAAAACATCTGTCTTGGTCTACAGGACTTAAAGTGAATGGCAACACTTTCACGGTAGGGAACTCAGACTTGTCAGAATCGTTTTTGTGACCTTCTAATAAAAAAATCTTTACCTTAAAGGAAAGAATTTGCTGCTCTTGGGAGATTTTATTTCTTTTAGAATAGAACCTTTTCAGAAGGGAATTAGTGTGTAAGGAAACAAAATCAACACATTAAGTCACAGAAGTTGTCTCCCTTTGACAAAATGGATGAAAATCTTCCAAGTTTATCCGGCCCCGAGGTTATAAAACTTCAAGCTGAACTCAACTGAGCATGAAATTTTCTCTACAAATAAATATTAGAATGCCAACAATAGTTGCATTTTCATATTCATTAGCAGAGAAATTTTCATGCACAGCTTTAGCAAGAAAAGAATTGCGATTTGTTAGCAGCGCAAATTTTATGCCCAGCTGAATTGAGCGTGTTTTCATAATGCTTTTTTAATCTTAAAAACGTTTTCATTTGAGTTTCGAGATAGCAAGTATTATAATGATCAAAGTCAAAAAGCAATCCAAGGCTTACAGTAGGTTACAAGATGAACCTTATGCGGCAAAATGCATTCATGGTTGTTAACCTTGTTCTACCCTGAAATTATGAAATGGACGTTTCCATCACTGAATTTAGACATGTTCATTGTTAGAAATAGGAATGTCAGACGAAAATTAAAACGGACAGCTCATCAGGATCTACACTGTTTGCAGAGGTATCTGGTTTGGTCGGTAGGGCTGTCAGGATTAACCCTATTACGGTTAATAACTTTGCTTCCATCTTTAATCCATTGAAGACTGTATACCCCTAAACGGGTAACTGGCAAACAGTGCAGACCCAGGTCAGACGTCTGATCAGGGTCTCCACTTTTTGCAAATAGTTCAACCGTTTTTCATGAGGAATATCTATATCATATAGCCTGACATACCTAAAATTGAAAGTGGTCTCTTCCAATACTTTCAATATATAGTGTGAGAGAATGTATTCAGTCTTTAATGGATGGTCGGGCCTCAGACAGAATGAATGACTGCTTCTTTCTCAGTTTGTTTCAGAAAGATGGCGCTTTCTTACCGGACTCTTTGGCCTTGCCCTCCGTGGTGGTCCTACTTGACTTATAATTTCCACAAAGCACGAGGATACAAACGGTTGACTCGATAAAAAGTTCACAAGTATTAACTTAAAGGCGAATGAAAACAGCTGGAGATTTTTTTTTTTGCCAGCTGGAGATTTTTTGACTTCCTGCTTTAATTTCTACACAGCAATCTTCTTCTGAAAAGGCACCGCAGAGACAAAACGTTTTGATTGTCACTGCTAATGTAATGATCTGAATTGTTGGTGTTTCATAACAACGACCTGGATCTTTAAACATCTTAAACAAGTGATACATGTTGAAAATCTGCTTCCCGTCTACCTGTCCCATCGATTTCTGCATTGGTCCTGCTGAACTCGAATATGCCTTTGCAGTGAAGGTACAGATCTGTTGGCTTCTGAAGAACCCAACTGATCTGCACCGTTCTTTTTCATTAAGTATGTTAATTTTTATCAACAACCGGATTAAGTAATCTGTTTGGCTGTAAAAAAGTGGGCGTGGCATATTAAGCATGGCAAGGGCTAAATATTCCCATTAGGAAAACACGCCTATTCAATTATATTGAAAATTCTACCACCCAAAACTGAAAGTTTTCAAATAAAAATTTTGAATGTTTTCATATTTCTGCTCAAAACATAGATTATGAGTACCCGTTAGAACCGCCTCGACGAGGCGTTTCTAACGAGTACCCGCAATCTATGTTTTAAGCAGAAATAAGAAAAATAATGTATACCCCTGTAAACCCCAGTTTTACTATATCCAAGTGGGGTTGAAGAGGGTCAAAATTATATAGGTATGTTTACGTGATGGTCTGTTTTTAAGTACATATCATGACAGGGTCTTCCTCTTCTTCGTCACTGGTTCGTTTGTGGATAAATCTTGATTTACAAAATATACTATAAATAGAATCTTCTTGGCACTTCCCAATCAATTCTATAAAATATTGTCAATAACTGAGCACACAAAAATGAGGATTACAAACCGACAGACCTTTCCATTAATATTTTCATCATTGTAAAGGTATAAAAATGATGTAGTCGCCTGTACAAAACGGATGAAAAATCATCGTCATCATTTGTTCCATCATATAAATTTTAGCTTTTACTAATCTTGGCCCAGTTGTTCAAAGCTAACGACGTCGTTAGTTAACGATTCGTTAAAATTTACATCGAGTGATACGCAAATGTGCTGAAATTTTTTGCTGAAACAAAAGCTACTCACATTTTTTCAGCAAAAAATATCAGAATATTGTACATTGAATCCGCTAAAATAGTTTAACGAAATGACCCGTAACGAGCTCGTTAAGCTAACGACGCTTTGAACAACTGGGCCCTGTATGCTACATCATCAGCTTAATATTAGTGAAAATATTTTTGTAATTTTGGAGGAGACAATTTGAATGAAATAACAACACTTATTATCTAGAAAAATAAGAATATTATTTTATTGTTAGCGGTGAAATCAGTGTATATCTGGTGAAAATAAAAGTGGTATCAATCACTAGTGAAATGATATCGTATCATTTCACTATAGTGACTGATACGATTTTTATTATATACAAAGTAATGAAATATAGAGAATTATTAATGAAATAAAATGCATATTTTCACTAGTGAAATATAAGTTTTATATTTTCACTAGTGAAAATATAAAACTTATATTTTCACTCCTCTGAGCAGTGAAAAATATAAGATCTGGATCTACTTTTTTCTTATTTACATTTATGTTTTCATTACACGAGATGAAAGTTTTTATGGTATTCACTGAAAAAGAGTAAATTTTCTTTTTATTTTATTTTTACACGCCAATGCGCGTTTCTGACGTCATGTCTAACGTCACCAAACAAAACAAAACGTCATGGCTCCAAGGGACAAAACTGCGTGTCAGACTTTCCCTTGCAAATGCAAGATTTGCATCTCTTCTATCGAAAGTGATGTATACAATAAAAAGAAAATTCAAATGTTTGTCGTGAATATGACTTTTATTTCATCTCGTGAAGTGAAAAAATGTATATTTCATTCGTGCCTTCGGCACTCATGAAATATACATTTTTTCACTTCACTCGATGAAATAAAAGTCATATTCACTCCAAACATTTGAATATCCTCTATATATTTTCACTGCTCGCTTTGGACGACTTCGGTTTTCTTCATTGTTTTAGAAGTGGATGTTACCTCCACTTCAGATTTTTGAACACCGCTAACTTCTTTGTTCCTGAACAAAACTATCAAGTGTTGGTATGCATTTTCTTAGTTAGAATGTAAGGAACATTTTGGTATCAATATTATTTTGATTTGCCGAAACTTTTTGTTTTTGTCTCTCCAGCGTTTCGCATGTTAAGCACTGATCGTCGACGCCATGACGTTCATGTTTTGTTTGGTGACGTTAGATATGACGTCAGAAACGTGCAGTGGCGTGTAAAAAAAATAAAATAAAAAGAAAATTTACTCTTTTTCAGTGAATACCATAAAAATTTTCATCACGTGTAATGAAAACATTCAAATTTTAACTCGTGCTTCGCACTCGTGAAAATACTGATGTTTTCATTACACTCGATGACAATATTTATGGTATTCACAGCAAAAGAGTAAATATCCTCTATGTATTTATATGTTGACTGCTTTTATTTACAGTCAGCAGGTTTTAAACAAGACTGCAGGTCAGCAGCTTAAAGTTTAAGTTAAAACCTCTCTTATGCGTTTGCACACAGGCTCCCTTTTAGTGTGCGGTTTAATAAGTAAAAAGTGTTTCAAACAGCTGCACTTTGCTTGTATACTCAGTTAACTAAAGTATTTGTTTGATTAATATTGCAGATCTATAGTGTAAAAGACCAATGGAGACCACATCTTGCATTTTCAACGACAGTACACAGATGGTGAGCCGGAATATATCTGGAACCAACCAAAGTTGGCAAGACAACAAGACTGTACAACCGTTTACAATTGGCGATCGTGCGATCTACGCTTCACTTGTCGTTTCCAGCGTTTTGCTGGTTCTTGGCCTGTTCGGAAATACTGTTACTATATTGCTTATGAGAAACAAACCTTTTCGAAATAATTCTCATGGGATATATCTCACAGCGCTGGCATTTGCAGACAACGCAAGTCTTCTTGTACACCCAGTAAAACGACGTTTCTTCCAAGAATTATTTGGGAAAGATATCCGCGGACTGAGCGTCGTCGGATGTCAACTGTATACCTACGCGTATCGCGCCACGAAGATCTGTTCATCCGTGTTTATTGTACTGATATGTATAGAACGTTTCGCGGCTGTGTGGTTTCCTTTAAAAGCTAGACTCTTCTTAGTAAGACGTGCCGGGTTGATACAAGTTTGTTGCATTTATATGGGCGTTTATAGCCTTAGCATACTGTTTGGACTACATGCCGGTGTCAGACGAGGCAGATGCCTCCATGACATTATAAATGAACATGACATATGGTCACAAATCAGCGCCACAACTGCATGGGCTCTTAATAGTGTTATACCAACTGCCTTTTTGCTTTGCCTCACCCCTCTTACAATTGGTAAACTCTATCATCAGCGCATTGTGAGACGGCGTATGGGAGGACATGACATTGTAAACACTACACACTATATAACTGCGATGCTCATGAGTACTGTCATGGCATACAATATTTTCGTCACATCATTTAGTATTGTATTTCAAGTCTTTAAATTACAAGGAATAAATCTACCAAGTTCTACTGAACACTGGGCCGTTGCTTTTGTAGAAATTATACAGATATCGGAGCAGATAAATTGTGCAATTAACATTTTCATTTATGGATTTTACAATTATGAATTTCGGCGTCAATTCTTTCAGTTATTTACCTGTGTACAGTCCAGACCGCAGCTCCATGGATCATCTTCTAATGTAGAAAGCATACACAGTGGTAGAAATATAACTGCACAAAGTGAAATTTTGACGTCACGTCAACTCACAGATACTCAAGAAACAGCCCAAATAAACATGCACACAAGACATGCCTAGTTAAACCTACGTATTTCGACAGAAATATCGAAGCAAGATCAATACTAAACTACTGTTAAAGGAGCAGCGAGATCAGGGTCTACACTGACTTTCATCCAGCAACAGTCTATCCAGGAAACACACAAGATCTTAACAATATCGTTCCGTTGTCGCTGCGACGTCATGACATCGCAGCGGCATCGGAACGATTTTGTTAAGAACTTGTGTGTTTGTTGGGTCTAACACAAAACCCTGCAGTCAAATGGACTTGTTTAACAGTGGGCTCGATCAGGATGGTTATTGGAAGGTGTTCGGTTCGAATATCAAGGGTCCACACGACATGACTCTTGCTATTAACCCACTTATGCCGAGTGGACTATTCTACCTCAACACTTTGGACAGGGTCACTTCCTAAATAGGGGTGAATGGTTAGATTTTATCGGTACCACGCTTTGTAAAAACTTCAGAACTTAATGCAAACAGTGTAGACCTTAATCAGACGCCACGTTCATTGCCGTCTGATCTGGATCTACACTTTTTTTTTACGAACGTCCTTTTAATGGGACGCAAGCTAGGCATAAATGAATTAATGTTCTGCGTGCTGGTTAAAATTTTCAGCGGACGAACTTTTTATTTTTTTCCTTCTCATTTTCCCGTAAAACGACAAAGGCGACAATTTGCATGAAATGTCCAAACCAAATTTTTCTGGAAAAAATAAAAAAATATTTCAAAATGTCTTATTCTGGGGTAACAATATTCTCGTGTATGTAGGGTAAGGAGGAAATTTGAATGAAACGTCAAAGCCTATTTTCTAAAAAAAAAAAAAAAAAAAAAAAAAAAAGTTCACCCAGCTGTGAGAGATAAAGGTTAAATTGAGGTAGTTTGGGTATCCTGATAATTGTGAGTTCTAGTATGTATTCGCAATCCTGTGCTAATGGTGATCAAACGATTTAACGGGACTATACACTCTTAGTCGATTTTCCGCCATTTATACAAGGAGACAACTCATGTGAATTTCTGTCTGCTTGCCTGCACACCAATGCTCCTCTGAAAGGCTATACTTAAAAAAAACAAACAAAAAAAAAAAAAAAAAAAAACAAATAAAAAAAACAAAAAAAACAAAAACAAAAAAAAAAAAAAAAAAAAAACAACAAAAAAAAAAACGATTATTTATTTTTCTCTTTGGTACAAAATCCTTTCTTTTTATAGTGAAGATAGCCAGGGCCCAGTTGTTCAAAGCGTCATTAGCTTACTGTTCTAGTAAGTTCAATATCTAATTCACAGGTATTTTTGCTGAAAAAAAAAATGTAAAAGCTACTCACATTTTTTAGCAAAAACGTATATGCCATATTTAAAGGAAAACACTCATAAAAATTGATAATCTGTTTGAAATTAAAGATCTACATTAGCTGAGAAAATTGATGCAAGTTTTATCAAAATCTGTTGAAAATAAAAACAAGATGACCATGGTCTACAACGCTCACCTGAGAACTGCTGTAAGTTAATCAGGTCATTGGTCATTTACTCGTCATTCCCTATTAGTCCGTCAAGTTTCAAGGCAATGGCTTAAACAGTTTTTGAGATATCTTGCTTACAAGGTTAAAATGCTGACATTTTCAAAGGGTCATAAGTAAAACCAGTTTAAACCCCAGGGGCTTGATTGGCAGGATTTATGTAGGGGACCACTAAACATTGCTACATACTAAATGCATAAGCTGTGGGCCTGATGGTTTCAGAGAAGAAGATCTTTTAAGTTTTTCCCATTATAAGTCTGTGGGAGTAAATGACCCCCGGGGCATGGCCAATTTCGACCCCAGGGGCATGGATGGCAGGATTTATGTAGGGGACCACTAAACATTGCTACATACTAAATATATGAGCTGTGGGCCTCATGGTTTCAGAGAAGAAGATTTTTAAGGTTTTCCCATTATAAGTCTAAGGGAGCTAATGACCACCGGGGCATGGCCAATTTAGACCCCAGGGGCTTCATTGGCAGGATTTATGCAGGGAATCACTAAACATTGCTACATACTAAATATTTAAGCTGTGGGCCTCATAGTTTCAGAGGAAGAGATTCTTTTAATTTTTATATCACTCTAAGTCCATGGGAGCTAATGACCGCCCCCCCCCCCCCCCAACCGAGAAGTGGCCAGTTTGGACCCCAGAGGCAAGGTTGGAAGAATTAATGTAGAAGAGCACCAAACATTGCTACATACTAAATCTGTTAGCTCTGGGCCTCATGGTTTCAGAAAAGAAGAGTTTTGATTTTTTAGCTACATGGTTATACATAAACATATGGCCCCTGGGGTGTAGCCAGTTTGGACCCCAGGGGCTTGATTGACAGGATTTAAGTAGGGGACCATTACACATTGCTACATACTAAATAAGTAGGCTATGGGCCTCATGGTTTCAGAGAAGAAGATTTTTTTTAAGTTTTATTCATTATGTCTTTGGAGATAATGACCCCGGGGCGTGGCCACTTTGGACCCCAGGGGCTTGATTGGCAGGATTTATGTGGAAAACCACTAAACGTTGCTACATTCAAAATATATGAGTTCTGGGCCTCATAGTTTCAGAGAAGAAGATTTTTTGTTAAGTTTTTCCTATAATAAGTATATAAGCTGTGGGCCTCAAGGTTGATGATTTTATGCTTAACGACGCGTCAGCCCATGTTGCGGGTCTTTTGCGTCAAACAGGTAATAGATAATGTTTTTAAAGTAATAGGGTGCTGAGATTAGTAAGATGAGAATATAGACAATAAAAAATCTGTATGATTAAGTTTTGTTGTATAAACGAATCATTTTTAAAAACAATATAATATTATCAACAGGCACATCTTGAAAAACTTGTTTCAAATTGTTAACTCTGATGAACATATTTCTTGTTTGTGAAAAGTCAATGCAATCACCGAGGATATATTTAACAGTAAGTGGCTCGTTACAATCTATACATACTGGTTGTTCTTCACTTTGAAGAAGATAGGAGTGTGTCAGTCTAGTATGCCCGATACGTAACCGGGTCAACACCACATCTTTTTTTCTGGACAATCGAGGTATGTAGCGTTTTTTGATTATATTAGATTCAATAGCAATAAGTTTGTTAAACACTGAACCGTTCCATGAGGTTTGCCATTTCGACAAGATGTACTTGTTGATAAATGGTTTAAAATTGTTAAAAGGAATTTTAAAATCTGAAGGAATTTGACTAAGCAATTCTTCAGCTTTTCTGTCAGCAGACTCATTGCCAGAAATACCAATATGACTTAGGAGCCAACATAAAATAATTTCTTTCGATTTTGATATTTCATGAATCTTTTCAATGAGTTTGTGAAGTTTGATGATTTTTGACGACGAGTGATTAAGTGCTTTAAGAACAGAAGGTGAATCCGAAAAAATAACAAATTTCGTAAATCTGCAGGTGGTTATATAATCCAAAGCCAAGGCGACTGTTTGGCTTCTGCAGTGAAAATAGATGAACCACCTGGAAGACGCAAGGTTTGTTGAGCATCTTTAGATACGTATGCACAGCCTACTTTATCCTCATCTTTTGAGCCATCCGTAAAGACATGCTGATAATCAGAAAAACGTGACTGTGATTCTTGAAAGTTTTGTTTTAGAATAAATAGATTTGATTCCGACTTTTTACCATTATGCAAATCAAATAAAACTGTGGGTTTCTTAACGCACCAAGATGGTGGGGTGGCCATATCATGTTTTTGTATATTTTAGGATGTATTTTTGAACCTTCTAATAATGGTAATATACGTAATCCAAAAGGCTCGATGGCGTGAGGTTTGCTTTCGAATAAATCTGAAAATTGTGGTGGGTAGGTAGTTTTGGAAGCAGGGTTATTCGGATTAGCAGCAAGTCTGATAGCATATTGAAGAGCAAGTTATTTCCTGCGTAATGCCAAGGATGGTTCATCTGCTTCCACATAAAGACTTGTAACCAGAGAAGTTCGAAAGGCTCCCAGAGCCAGACGAAGTCCTTGGTGATGAATCATATCAAACTTTTGTAAATAGGACTTACTAGCAGAACCATACACAACCGAACCATAACCAAGTTTGGATATGATTAAGGAGCGATAAAGATGTAACAAGGTAACACGATCAGCTTCCAAACTTGTATGTGCTAAAACTGTTAACAAATTAAGAACTTTCAAACATTTAGCTTTAAGATAGCTTTTGATATGGGGTAAGAAAGATAGTTTTCGGTCAAATACAATCCCAAGAAATTTGACTTCTTCGACAACTGGAATTTGAGATCCGTATAAGTATACATCTGTATGGTCGGGTTTCTTTCGAAGATGACAGAAATGAACGCATTGTTTTTGACTTGGAAAATTTAATTCCGTTATTTGTAGCCCAGTCTTCAATTCTAGTTAAATTTTGCTGTAATTTCCTTCCTACAATTCGCATGTTTTTGACCGATAACATATACAAAAATCATCAACGTATAGAGAGCAATCTGTTTTGTCATCTAAACATTTCACGATATTATTAATTTTGATGTTGAATAATGTAATTGAAAGAATGCTGCCCTGAGGAACACCCTGTTCTTGATCATAAAGGTCAGACAGGGTAGATACAACTCGTACCTGTATAGTACGGTCTTCAAGAAAACTTTAAATGAAGCTGGGTAGGCGTGCTTTTAATCCGATATCATGTAAGTCCTTAATATACCATAGCGCCAGGTTTTCCAAGTCGAAAAATATTGCTACAACATGTTCCTTTTTAACAAAAGCATTACGAATAAATGTTTCCACTCAGATCAAATTGTCGTTGGTACTACGTTCAGTTCGGAAGCCCGACTGAAATTCAAATATAAGATTATTGGATTCTAAGTACGAAATTAATCGTTCATTTATCATCCTTTCTAACGTTTTACACAGGTAACTTGTTAGAGCTATTGGTCGATAATTTGTGGGTTCTGCATGATCTTTTCCAGGTTTTGGGAATTGGTAAGATTTTTAAAGTTTGTTTTTTTGCATTATAAGTCTATGTGAGCTAATGACCCTCGGGGTCTAGCCAGTTTAGATCCCAGGGGCTTGATTGGCAGGATTTATGTAGGGGACCATTAAACATTGCTACACACTCACTAACCATTGCTACACACTAAATATATAAGCGGTGGGCCTCATGGTTTCAGAAAAGAAGATTTTTAAGTTTTTCCCATTATAAGTCTATGGGAGCTATGACCCCAGGGGCGTGGCCGGTTTAGCCCCAAGGGGCTTGATTGGCAGGATATATGTAGTAGACCATTAAACTCTACTACATACTTAATCTGCTAGCTCTCTGCCTCATGGTTTCAGAGAAGAAAATGTTTGAAGGTTCTTTAGCTCTGTAGCTCTATATATACATTTGACCCCCCTTGGGGTGTAGCCAGTTTGGAGCCCAGGGGCTTGATTGGCAGGATTTATATAGGGGACCACTACACATTCTACATACTCAATATATAAGCTGTGGGTCTCATGGTTTCAGAGAAGAAGTTTTTTAAGTTTTTTCCCATTAAAAGTCTATGGGAGCTAATGACCCCCGGGGCATGGCCAGTTTGGACCCCAGGGACTTGATTGGCATGATTTATGTAGTGGACCACTACATTGCTACATACTATATAAGCTCTGGACCTCATTGTTTCAGAGAAGAAGATTTTTTAAGTTTTTCCCATTATAAGTCTATGGGAATTAATAACCCCCGGGGTGTAGCCAATTTGGACCCCAGGGCATGGTTGGCAAGATTTATGTAGGAGACCTGTTAACATTGCTTCAAACTTAATCTTTTAGCTCTCGGCCACATGGTTTCAGAGAAGGAAGATTTTTGAAGGTTCTTTATCTATATAATTCTATATAAACATATGACTCCGGGGGTGGGGGCAGGGGGGTGGCCAATTTGGACTCCAGGGGCTTGATTGGCAGGATTTATGTAAGGTACCACTACACATTGCTACATACTAAATATATAAGCTCTAGGCCTCATGGTTTCAGACAAGAAGATATTTTTAAGTTTTTCCCATTATAAGCCACTAGGAGCTAATGACCCCTGGGGCGTGGACAGTTTGGGCCCGAGGGTCTTGATTGGCAGGATTTATGTAGGGGGGGACTAAACATTGCTACATACTAAATATGTAAGCTGTGGGCCTCACGGTTTCAGAGAAGAATATTTCTTTTTACGTTTTATCCATTATACGTCTATGGGAGATAATGACTCCCGGGGCGTGGCCAGTTTGGACCCCAGGGGCTTGATTGGCAGGATTTATTAAATCTCTTCTGCAACAAGGCCTATCGGAACCCGAATTTTATGGTGACTTAGTATATAAATTCAGAAAAATATATGCTTGCAATGACTTCAGTACCCAATTCCGTAAAATCATTCTTCGATATAAAAAGATCGGGCACAACATAAATGTTATACGACAGGCTGCATGCATGGTTGTTAACCCAATCACGGTTAATAACTTTGCTTCCCTCTTTAATTGCACAGCGGCAGGTTAGGCCTCAGATTCTATGATGGTTCCAGCGTAAAGGCTTACTTGAAATTTAATTTTGGGTAATGTTGGTTGGTACTTGATGCTCTATCTTTGGTCGGGCCCACCGGAGTCTTACTGTTGGTTTTCTTTTGCTTTAGCATTTCAGTTGTTTCGTGCTGTCGAGTCCTCATCGTTGTTTCATCTCTGTAATTTGTTGATTTTTTTGTGTTCTCGGAGATGTAGCACTGATAAGTTAGGAAACCTTCATGCGGACTGAACAAATTATGTGTCTAAACCGCGGCAGAAGTAAGGGCGAGGATTGTGGCGACGTAAAATCGATTTAAGCCCACCAGTGAAATACTTTTCACTGACCGTTCCAAGGCGGTTCTTCTGTCATGGTTTATTTTTGTTATAGTTCGTCTTTGAATGTGTGTGTCGCTTACATCTTTTTGTTTTGGATAGCCATTTGGCCACTTTGTGGGAAAGTAACTATCCATTTGGCTTTCTGCTAGTGATGTTTCCATTAGGGTCCAGTTATTTCATGTTTGTATTTCTTTCCCTTTGATGTCTCTGATGGGAGGTGTGGGATAATTGTATCGATTCCTGTTCATTGCCTTCCTTTCTATTTTTATATAGGGGACCACTAAACATTGCTACATACAAAATATATGAGCTCTGGGCCTCATAGTTTCAGAGAAGAAGATTTTTTTTAAAGTTTTTCTCATTATAAGTCTATGGGGGCTAATGACCCCCAGGGAGTGGCCAGTTTGGACCCCAGGGGCTTGATTGGCAGGATTTATGTAGGGACCACTAAACATTGCTACATACTAAATATGTAAGCTGTGGGCCTCATGGTTTCAGAGAAGATTTTTAGTTATTCCATTATAAGCCTATGGGAGATAATGACCCCCGGGGCGTGGCCAGTTTAGACCCGAGGGGCTTGATTGGCAGGATTTATGTAGGGGATCACTAAACATTGCTACATACTAAATATATAAGCTGTGGGCCTCATGGTTTCAGAGATGAAGATTTTTTTAAGTTTGTTCTCATTATCAGTCTATGGTTCACGACCCCCTGGGGCGTGGCCAGCTTAGAACTCAGGGTCTTGATTGGCAGGATTTATGTATGGGACCACTAAACATTGCTACAAACAAAATTTATAAGCCGTGGGCCTCATGGTTTCAGAGAAGAAGAATTTTTAAGTTTTTCCCATTATAAGTCTATGAGAGCTATATCGCGGCATTGTGGCCATCTTGATTCACGAATCGTGACTATTTTACCAAAATTTCAATCCTCCATTTAACACAAAGCTACACATAAAGTTTGAAGAAATTTGGACCAGGAGTTTCAGAGGAGAAGTCGTTTAAATGTGTGAACGGACGGACAGACGGACGACGGACAACGGACGGAGAATGCTTCATCTCCCGTGATCAATGAACTGAATTAGTTTTTGGGGCGATTGCCCATAAAAAAAGTTATGGGTATTTGAAGATTTCAAACAAGGCTCCCATGGGCGCCGCCATTGTTGTGAAATTGTGACGTCATTTGCTCCTAATTAAATATGCATAAACTGAATAACTAAAAGTTTGTTAAATATTTTTCTATGATTACAAAACGGTCATGTATGGAACAAAAGTTCCAAATTTCATTGGTTTGTGATCAACAAGTCTCGAGTTATTGAATTTCATTGGTAGCTACCCCCCAAATCTTGAAATCAAAATCAAACTGAAAATCAATATCGGGTGTGCCCCCCTCTTGCTGCCGTTGCTGCCCTAATTCTCCTTTGGATAGAGTTAACCGAAGCATTGACAGTTCGCATCGGGATGTTATTCCATCCATCGATCAACGCATTCCTTAGTTGTGCGAGAGTTGCGGGGGGATTTCGGCGCTTCCTAACCCTTCTGTCCAGCTCATCCCACATGTGCTCTGTTGGGGTCCAAGCTGGACTGTACGGTGGCCATGCTAGTGGTGCGATGTTATTGTTTGCCAGGAAATCCTGACAAACTCGGGCCACATGTGGTCGGGCATTGTCCTGCTGCAGAATCAGATCACGTTGTTGCACAAGCGGGACTGCAACAGGACGCAAGATCTCATCCCTATACCTTACTGCGGTCATATTGCCCTCAACAATAATCAACTGTGATTTTATCCCGTGAGCAATGCCTCCCCAGACCATAACGGAGCCACCCCCAAACCGATCCCGTTCGACAACACAGGCGTCGGCAAAGCGTTCTCCGCGACGTCGGTACACACGACGTCGACCATCTGCGCGATAGAGAGTGAATCTAGACTCGTCCGTAAAAAGAACTCGTCTCCACTGCCTCATCGGAAATAGCCTGGTCAATATGACCGCAGTAAGGTAACTCGAGACTTGTTGATCACAAACCAATGAAATTTGGAACTTTAGTTCCATACATGTACCGTTTAGTAATCATAGTAAAATATTTAACAAACTTTTTCAAACTTGAATGAAATTTAGGAATAAAATTTACCCTGTGTTTCTTTTTCCTTTCAGTATATACAAAAACATCAAATGCTATCTTTCGGCATATATCTTCTTAGGTATAATAGCAACTTGTTTTCCCTAAAATTGCATTGTTTTTTGCCTAATGGAACATTTTTATTGTCATTTTAGATTTTTTTTCAGTCTCTCATGAAACTTTCAAAATGGCGGCGTCCATGTTGACAATTACAAAAAAAGGTAAGAAAAAAGTTCAGGAGAGTGCCACAATCACAAACAGCAGTTTGATAAAACTTGTACCAAAATGTTCAGTTTGTTAATATCTTGAACATGAGGCACTTTATATTTTATGACTGTTTTCCTTTAATGATCAAAGTTTTAACAATACGTTAACTAACGACAGCGTTAGTTTTGAACATCTGGGCCCAGGAATAACCACTATCACATAGCCTGTCAAAGACACTAAGAAGAAGAGAAAACAAGCAAACGGTATACAAGTCAAGACCAAAGAAAAGCAAAACAAACAGCCCAGCTAGCATTCTTTATAAATCTATAGCTGGCCGTTATCGGCCCGTCAGCTACCCTTAATAAATCTATATCGGGCCGTTATCGGCCCGTCAGCTACCCTGACCGGCCGATAACGGCCCGCTATAGATTTATAAAGAATGCTTAATGGGAGGGCCCAGTTGTTCAAAACTAACGATGTCGTTAGTTAACGTATCGTTAATAAAAGCACCGCAAGCATAATACCCAGCCATAGCAATTATTTGTTTATGTATTAAAGTTATCGTTGCGAAAATGTCTGGAAAGAAAATGAGGGAGGGACAGATAACAATCCTAAACCAGATCTTGATAATATCAATGGACAGATAACAATCCTAAACCAGATCTTGATAATAGCAATGCATATAGCAAGTTTGGTTAAAAGGCTTTGTTATTTACTGAATAACTCACATATCATAAAGTTTCGTCCGGAAATGAAAATATGGGCGTGTCTCGGGCAGATAACTCCGTAAAAAAATGACAAAATTTGCCCATTAGCAATTCCAAAACAGATCTCCTTAATGTAAATGCATACAGCAAGTTTGGTTAAAATCCCTTGTTATTTACTCAAGTTATCGTCTGGAAACGAAAATATGGGCGTGTCTCGGGCAGATAACTCAGTAAATATTTGACGAATTTTTCCCATTAGCATTTACATACCAGATCTCCTTAATGTCAATATATATAGCAAGTTTGGTTAAAATAGCAAGTTTGGGTAAAATCCCTTGTTATTTACTCAAGTTATTGTCCGGAAACGAAAATATGGGCGTGTCTCGGGCAGATAACTCTGTAAAAATTTGACGAAATTTGCCCATTGACAATCCCAAACCAGATCTCCTTAATGTCAATGCATATAGCAAGTTTGGTTACAATCCCTTGTTTTTTACTCAAGTTATCGTCCGGAAACGAAAATATGGGTGTGTCTCGGGCAGATAACTCCGTAAAAATTTGACGAAATTTGCCAATTCTGTAAAAAGCACATGCATATCTTCAGACCATGATTAGTTTTTCAGTCCTTTTAGTATTGCGATTACCTCGCTTGGGGAAGAGAGAGCTAATCTTAGTGCTTTTCGTACGTTTGTTCGGTTTGTGCTTGTTTAGATTTGTCGGTTTCGTCTTCCTCTTGGGGTCTGGGAAGGGCTGCGATTTGTGATTGTGGCACTCCCTGGACTTTTCTCTTACTTTTTTTATGCTTAGACTCTCACATTTGTCACTTATGCATATAGCCACAAAGCTAGTGACAACAAACTAATATAGAAGCTTTTTCAAGCTATAATTGTGTATTTAACAATTGTCTCCCCAGCGCAGTTATGATTTGATTCAGATTTGGCAACCGGGCGAAATATACGCAGTTATAATGTACCTATTGAAATTAAACAGAAACTGCTGTTATACGATGAGAACTACGAAGCCACTTTCTGGGTCGCTTGAACCCCAGCCTAGATTGGGGTCCCAAATCTGTAGCTAATCTAAATTTCATTTTCATAGTACTCAGCTTATAACAGTACTTTTTCACTGTTAGTAAAGAGAAAACATCTTTACATATATTGTTTGATCGGTTGCCAGGCCGAAATCGAGGGCATATATCATTGAAGACGGTTATGACGTCACGTTATCAAAATTTCGTGATTTTTTTCAAGCATGAATGTTTGAGAGTCTGAATTATTTTCAATGCCCTATTTTATTCTTAACTCTTTCGGTGCAAAATTTCAGACATTTGTCGTCTGCTATTTTTGTTTTAATTTTAACAAGCTGCTGCTTGGAAAGACTGAATATCAAACAGCGTAGATCCAGATGAGACGGCTCATTGAGCCGGTATAAAAGTTCATTCGGCATTAATGGGTTAAACGATATTTGGTAGAAATCTGGACTACGTCATGCAGTTGTGCCTTATAAACAAAAGAACACTCTTGCTTTCTGATATTTTTATTACCACTTCGAATATTGGGTCATTAAACATTGTGAGGTCTATAACTCCATAGCTTGATGGTGCTAGATAGAAACGTAGTCAAGGAGGTGTATTGCACATTTTTCACCCAGGTAAACTCGAGATCTCGATTTCGGAGGCTATCTGGTTTCAGAGGTAAACAATAGCAAACATGCAAAATAGGGTCTCTATTTATCTAATTTTTCCCGTATATAGAAACTTTGCGGAAGAAAAATACCAAACAGGTAGTTTTTATATGTAATGATGTAAACACGGAATGCGTTATTTTTTAAGTGTGTCCGTTGGATTGAAAATCACTTTTCCAATGAGGAATGCATTTTTTTTCAACGAAGAGTTTTATTTCATTTGCTTATTGTTTGTAAAAAAAAACTAAGACAAATTGTCAAAAAAAATAAATAAAATAAATAAATAAAAAAAAAATAAATAAAAAAATAAAATAAAAAAAATAAAATAAAATAAATAAATAAATAAATAAATAAAAATGACTATTGATGTGACATATGCTATTTCTATTTTTATCTTATCATCTAAGCAATTTTCATTGATCTGTCAGATTGAAGAATTGCACATCTGAGATAAAGGACAATAGTGTCAGATTATGAAAAAAGGGAGATCAGTATTATGCAAACACTAAAGACCCAGATCAGACTGTGCATCTGCGCATTCTGATCAGGATTTTCACTGTTAATCAATATTTTTCACAGTATTGAGTGTTTCTTCGGGTACACAATTAAAAATGCCGATTTTTCTGCCCGGATTATCAGATCATTGTCATAAAGGTCTTTTTCAAATGTTCATGTTCATTTTATGTTTTGACAATAAACGTCAAAAAGATTGCCTTTGGAAACGAAAAATAAACTATTGATTAGAAAATGGGAGTCTCGGTTTTATTGACAAGGGAGGCTTTATTGCATGAGTAACAGATAAACTATAACCTTGTCTAATGTCCTGAGGCTTCTGGTTCCCAGCTGTATGCTGTCAAGTAGAAAAATGAATCCAGAAGATACAGGTCCTTGGAGAAGGTTGTATTTAACCTGTTCACCCTTCATGGAAATACACTATAAACAACATGTGCTGTTATTAAACTTCGATGTTTGAACAATCTTTTTAATACTAATAAAATAAAAATTAAATGACCTGTTGATCTTTTGTAGAATTTTTACGTGTCTTCAAGTAAAATAAGAAACAATGATGAGACTTTTCAAATAAAAATGGACAGTATGAATTATGCGACCAACGTAGACTCGTATTACTCTGTGTGTCTGCTTTGGGATCAGCGTCTATGCTGCATGTTGAATGGAGCTTGCACATTCTATTAGCGAAAAAAACGTATGCACATTATTATTTTTCAGGTATAAATAAAATCTCTGATTCAAGATCCTTAAAATCCTTAAGAGTTGCTTACCCTTTTTATGCGAAGAACTATGCCCAGCATAATAATATTTATTCTTCGGAATTGTGATGTACAGCTTATGCACAAGTTTATTCAGGTTCTCGGGTTTACAAAAACATGCAAACAGCAAGAGAGTCTTAAATACATGGGCGGTAGTATTGTGTTACAAATTTACAGAAAATGCTGAAACTGTTTGAAGCATAACATAGCATACACTCAGTCAAATCATGAGGGAGAACGACATATCAAGGTCAAAAATATGCAGCTTTTGAATTGTCGGTACATGCATACGCAGAGACGCACAATTTATAAGCGTGTGTCTGGGCACACGCATGTATTATCTTCATATAATAAATCTTTATTTGTTTTACTTATAAGCACTTAAATAAATATATGACCGTATCCAGAAAAGAAAATATCCTTACAGTGCACATTTGACTTATCGCAAGCGCTTATGCAAATATAATTTGGACAAGTGGATAAACATCAACACTATGTACTACGGAACATATTTGAGAAGAAACAAATGCCAGGTAAAACACGATTATTCCCACATACACAGGCAAACACATGCGCACGCACGTGTGTAAATATGTAAATATATGTACAAGCTCACATACGAGTACTCACATTAGTTCAGTGTACATTATTTGAATAAACAAATTATTTACCAACGAAACAAGGAACATAATGCTACATATATAATGATAGCTGGCGACACTTTGGTCAACCAACAGATTCCGGGCAGCAGAATCCCTGTTACTATTACTAATTATTTTTAGTAAATAATAATAATAATGATAATGCTATTATTATCACTATGTTTTAATTTCTTATATAGAAAACCATTTTATGAAATAAAATAGGACCAGCATAGGATCATTTATTTTCCGAATCATGATATACAGCTCGATTACTGTTATAATCATATCTGAAAATAATATCAATAATAATGCTATTATTATCATTTTGTTTTAATTTAATTTCTTAGATATTATAATTAATTAATTAAATATATAATTTTATGGAATGAAATATAACCGAAATAAGATTATTTATTCTCCTAATTGTGATGTTACTTTATAATAATAATAATAATAATAATAATAATAATAATAATAATAATAATTGAAATAATTTTATAAGTATCAAAAACTTGTTTTAATTTATATTCTCATGTTATAACAATAAGAATAAGAATTGAGTATAATTATGAATATGAGTTGCCGCTTTAAGTCCCTAATCATGAGAAGTATAATTACAAATTAAATACACCCATTACAGTCATTTAATAAAAATATCACAAAGGTGTCCTTTCAAAACTACTGACTAAGACAATGTTAGTGCACTACTGCCTGACATATAATCTCTATGATTACTCACACAAAACAGGCCATTGTGCACTCGGTGTTCACTCTCTAGTGAACAGTCGTGCACTTGGGAGTTAAATTCTAGTTCACTTTGACGTCTATACCATGTCTAAACGCAGTGAACACCAAGTGCACTAGGTGAATTCTTTAGTCTTAGCGCTACTGTATTTTAGTAAAAGAAGTTAATAAAACGGCTCCCTAAAAATGAGTTCATAGCACTGAACTCAGATTCATTTCGCTGTGACATTTTTATTGCTCAAATCTTATACACTGGTCTCTGGCAAGGCGAACCATTCAGTCTCTTGCTATTATACATAATACAGGTGTATGTTCTTTACTTTTACATTACCAATCCAATATTCTATCGGGAAATAGAAACTTAGGGTTCAAAATGCAGATATATGTTCAATTTTATGGTTGTAACAAAACTGTTAAAACCATATCGAACCTTTACAAGCGCTACGAAGCTGCTACAAAGTTCGAAGTCAACTCATAATCGTTCAAAAATATTTAAAGCGTTTGTATAAATGCCCGGTAAATTTTGCATTTCATTTGCTGGCTCAAAATAATCTAAATAATTTATCAAAACTAAGTACCCAATCCAAAATAGCATTTACGACCTAAGCAACACAAATGGTGATTTGCCTGCTAATTTCGTTATAATTCGTTATAATGACAATTTGACTGTCACGAAACGTTCGCTTAAGAGGTAACAATTAGTCACAAATTATGTAAGAATATTGTAACTAATACTTTAAAGAAACATATGTTTTGGATATTTGTTAGAATTGCCTCAGTGAGGCGATTCTAATAAATATTCAAAGCATATGTTCATTGAGGAAATAGGAAAAAAAAAAACAAAAAAAAAACAAAACAAAACAAAAAAACAGACCTTTCTTACATATCAATCTACTTATTAAGTATTCTGTACAACAGCAAATTCATTTTAATTGGAACGTCCGTGGGAACAAATGTTGTCGTTGTAACGAGGTTTCATTGTATAATGTAGCGTGCACATAACTAAAACGTGTTGCAAAAAAAAAAAAAAAAAAAAAAAAAAAAAAAAAAAAAAAAAAAAACAAACAAAAAAAAAAAAACAACAAAAGAAAGAAAAATGATGAAGCTATGATTGTTTATTTTAGAATGGTCTCCCCTGCGTAGTTATGCCCTTGATTCGGACCCGACAACCGGACGAAATATGTGCAGTTATAGTGTCCATATTCGAAAATAAACAGAGGCTGCTGTTATACGGTGAGTTCTTCAAAGCTACTTTCTGGGTCGTTTGGACCCCAGCCTATAAATAATGGCACGATAAAGTTTTTCTCAGGTCCTATAATGTAGTATAGTAAATTTAATTTAGCGTTACTTTACGTACAGGCCGTTTTTGCAAGTCTAGCACGTTCATCATATTGGACAATCCAATTTTGATGTTACTCAGTATTTGAACACTGGTTCCTTTTCTAAAACACACACACACACACACACAAACACACACACACACACACACACACACACACACACACACACACACACACACACACACACACACACAATTTCTGCATACCATTCACTTGATTGCAAAGCATTCAGGGCAAACAGAATTTATACCTCTGGGGTGTTTCAGGCTGTTCCTTCACGGTGTTACAGGCTGTTCCTTCACGTTTCCAGATATCTGGTAATGCTTTCACAGCCAGTCAGTCGTGATTCTAGTTCATTGCATTGTGCGAACCACTAATTTCTTTGAGCGTCCAATCTGAAACGTCTCGTTGAAACGAGTTCTCATTGTGACCCTTGCCATCATATAAATAAAACGAAAAGGTTTTGGTTTGTTCAGAAAACAATCGAGAATTCTAATACTGGCTAACATCAATATTTAATGGTTCATCTTGATGCACGTGTCAGTATAATATCGACGTGCACGTACAGTGTCACTAGTCAGACGTTACATTTAGTAATCCTTACGAAAACAAGAGGACCATGATGGTCCTATATCGCTCACCTGAGCAAACAGCTTTGCATACTTACTGTTAAAGTTTCAGCCAAGTTCACTGCTCTAAGATTTTTGTATAAATTTTATAGCCCTGCTCCCAAGCGGCCATGTTTTTTTTCATGCATCATGATGGCTTGAACTGAATCTTGAAAGAGGATCACCAAATGAACAATTCTGCCAAGATATATTGAAATCGGTCAAGTGGTTTCTGACAAAAAGATTTTTAAAATGTTTAATATAGCTATATAGGGAAAATAAGCCCCACCCCCTAACGGCCATGTTTTTTGACGAATCATGACTGCTTGAACAAACTTGGTAGAGGGTCACCATAGAAACACTCCTGCTAAGTTATATTGAAATCGGTTCAGTGGTTTCTGACAAGAAGATTTTTAAAGTTTTCTATTTAGATATATAGGAAAAATAAGCCCCACCCCTAGCAGCCATGTTTATTGACGAATCATAATTGCTTGAACAATCTTGATAGAGGGTCATCAAAGCAACATTTCTGCCAAGTAATATTGAAATCAGTCAGGTGGTTTCTGATAAGAAGAATTTTAAAGTTTCCTATACAGATATATACGAAAAATAAGCCCCGCCCCCTTGCGGCCATATACTTTGACGTATCATGAGGGCGTGAACAATCTTGGTAGAAGGTCACCAAAGCAACATTCCTGCCAAGTTACATTGAACTCGATCCAATGGTTTCTTAAGAGAAGATTTTTAAAGTTTTCTATATAGATATATAGGGAAAATATGCCCCACCACCTGGCGGCCATGTTTTTTGACAAATCATGACGGCTTGAACAATCTTGGTAGAGGGTCACCAAAGAAACATTCCTGCCAAATGATATTGAAATTGGTCCAGTGGTTTCTGAAAAGAAGATTTTTAAACTTTTCTATATAGATATATAGGGAAAATAAGCCCCGCACCCTGGCGGCCAGGTTTTTTTGACGAATCATGATAACTTGAACAATCTTGGTAGAGGGTCAACAAGTAAACATTTCTGTCAAGTTATAATGAAATCAGTCCAGTGGTTTCTGACATGAAGATTTTTAAAGTTTTCTATATAGATATACAGGGAAATTAAGCCTCGCCCCCTGGCGGCCACGTTTTTTTGATGAATCATGACGACGAACAATCTTGGTAGAGGGTTACAAAAGAAACATTCCTGCAATGTTATACTGAAATCGGTCCAGTGGTTTCTGACAAGAAGATCATTAAACTTTTCTATATAGATATACAGGGAAAAAAAGCCCCGCCCCCTAGCGGCCATGTTTTTTGACAAATGATGACGGCTTGAACAATCTTGGTAGAAGATCACCAAGGAAACATTTTTGATAAGTTATATAGAAATCGGTCCAGTGGTTTCGGACATGAAGATTTTTAAAGTTTTCTATATAGATATATAGGGAAATTAAGCCCCACCCCCTGGCGGCCACGTTTTTTGATGAATCATGACGACTTGAACAATGTTGGTAGAGGGTTACAAAAGAAACATTCCTGCAATGTAATACTGAAATCGGTCCAGTAGTTTCTGACAAGAAGATCATCAAAATGTTCTATATAGATATACAGGGAAAATAAGCCCCGCCCCCTAGCGACCATGTTTTTTGACAAATGATGACGGCTTGAACAATCTTGGTAGAGGATCACCAAGGAAACATTTTTGCCAAGTTATATAGAAATCGGTCCAGTGGTTTCTGACATGAAGATTTTTAAAGGTTTCTATATAGATATATAGGGAAAATAAGCCCCGCCCCCTGGCAACCATGTTTTTTGACGAATCATGACTTAAACAATCTTGGGAGAAGGTTCAGAGAAACATTTCTGCCGTGTTATATTGAAAACCAGTGGTTTCTGACAAGAAGATTTTTAAAGTTTTCTATATAGATATATAGGGAAAATAAGCCCCGCCCCCCCCTCCCCCCCCCCCCCGATGGCGGCCATGTTTTTTCTGACGAATCCAAATGGCTTGAACAATCTTGGTAGAGGATCACCAAAGAAACATTTCTGCAAAATTATATTGAAATCTGTCCAGTGGTTTCTGACAAGAAGATTTTTAAAGGTTTCTATATAGATAAATAGGGAAAATAAGCCCCGCTCCCTGGTGGTCATGTTTTTGGACGAATCCAAATGGCTTGAACAATCTTGGTAGAGAATCATCAAAGGAACATGTCTGCAAAATTATATTGAAATCGGTTCAGTGGTTTCTGACAAGAAGATTTTTAAAGTTTTCTATATAGATGTATAAGGAAAATAAGCCCCAGCCCCTGGCGGCCATGTTTCTGGACGAATCCAAATGGCTTGAACAGTCTTGGTAGAGAACCACCAAAGGAACATTTCTGCAAAATTATATTGAAATCAGTCAACTGGTTTCTGACAAGAAGATTTTTTTTAAGTTTTTAGTTAGAAAAGCTATTTTTAGCTCCTGTGACCTAGATATGCAACGGACCGGAACCATTTGAACAACTTTGAAAGAGGATCAACCAAGGATTATTCGTGTGAGGTTTGGTCAAAATCCAATTAGTGGTTTAGGAGGAGATGTTGTTTAAAGATTGTGAACGGACGGACGGACAGACGGACGACGACGACGATGACGACGGACGGTGAGTGATCACAATAGCTCACCTTGAGCCTTTGGCTCAGGTGAGCTAAAAAGCCTGTACAAATATATTGAAAATTTCGCCACCAGAAACTGAAAGTTTTCAGATAAAAATTCTTATATTTTTCATATTTCTGTTCAAAACATAGATTGTGGGTACTCGTTAGAGCCGTCTCGCCGAGGCGGTTCTAACGAGTACCCACAATCTATGTTTTTGAGCAGAAATAGGAAAAACAATGTAGACCCCGTGTAAAACCAAGTTTTACTATATAAAAGTGGGTTAAAGGAAGTCATAATTATATAGGTCTGTTTTCGTGATGTTTTACTATAGCATATTATTGTACCTTAGCCGTTGGAATGAAATATAAGAAAAAGTGCGGGTATTTAAACCTTGTATACGTTTTTGCTTCTGAAGATAGACAATTCTAATACCTGCATTGGCTTTAAATGGACGCAAGGACTAAGAATCGGATTATTTAGCATGATGCAGTGACGAAAGTCATCTATGACTATGTAAATGAGTTGTCTACCGGCACTTTCGAGTTTCTGCTATTATTATTATTATTGTTATTACTATTATTATTATTACCGTCACGTTTATTTTTGTTGTGACCATTTTCTTCTTTCTTTTTTTTTTCTTTCTTATTCATTGCTATACTTTTGTAAAAAATAACCATTCTTTACACTTCTTATGTAAATTATCGTTGTATAACACGTGTTTTTTTTCTTTATTCTGTATGTCAAATGAGCCGCGGCACAGCACTTTCTACTTGAAGATTACTCAGGAATACTCGGAGCAGCCTGCCCTCCGCGCAGTCCAAGCAGTGTATAAAGGGCCCCCTATGATGGCCAATGATCGAACACATTACAGGCGGACAAGGCAGACCGATCAGCCTGCGCGGATTGACGGGCCGATGAAAGTTTTCGCTGGGCGCATATAATATAATAGAAAAATGAATAACGGCTTATATACATGTATGCATGTTTCTATCATTCCTATTCGTCCTGTGTATATGCGTAACATGCATTTGTTGAAGAGTAATAATGAAAGTGTACTCTACAATTCATATTTATACTTATTTGAATGATGAAGAGAACACTTATGATACAAACTGCGCATCAGAATTAATGACTGTAAACTATGACAGTGTCTTAATTTCTACATGCATTACATGATATGAGAAGGATCGTAATTAATGTCGTTAGAACTGATGGTCCAATCATTTGCCTACGTATAAACTATTATATAGGAACGGTACTGATTGCGCGGTATAAACATACTCTGATAATCAGAGAAGATACGCATCTGATTTTGCAGTATGCGAGCATATAGGAGGCACTGATTTGATTGCGCGGTAGGTGCATATATTAATAGAAGCATAGAGAATGCACTATAAGAGAACTTGGCCACCTGAAAATATGTTTAGGGACTGTAGAGATAACATAGAACGAGGTCAGCCCGCGCATCTGCACAATGTGATCTGGACCTTTTCTGCCCGGTTATAGGATTATAGGAAGTGTAGAATATTTAAATGTAAAGTGAAGGTCCCTATCGAACTGTGTGTTTTCGCTGGCTGATCTGGTTTTACCATGGAAAAATGCCCTTAATACACAAGTTCTCATGGCACGGTTCAGTGATAGTTTACACAGACCATGTCAGAGTGTCTACTTCATTACATGCTTTCCGTATGATATCAGAATAATCAGTAGTGGCATATCTAACTATTTGTTTATAATGATCTTCTTGTGCTGCTAAACAGCGTTTGTCCCAGGTCCATTTCATATAACCAAATTCAAACATCTCTCTCCTTATAGATGTCTTGTTATATTGTGTACATTTTTCTGGACACAGTTCAAAACCTCCAGAGAAACAAATGCTAGATCTTAGTAAGTTTCTGTAGGCATTCTGATTTTTCCAGTTTCTTAGTATATACTTGTAATGAGCACACCATCTTGCAATTGGCTTCCTCTGCTCTGTTGTAAGAGTCTTGTCGTAATATTTTGAGTCTTCTCTCCCTGATATTACATTTGGCATTCCTTTGGTTTGCAATTGGAATCGAAATTCATATTCATTACGATGGAACAGCCATATGTATTGACACATTAGATTAAACTGGGAAAATGAATGAACTTTCAGTTTTGGGAGTATCTCATCAAATGACATATTATGTAAGTTCTCTAAGTATTCCCTCATTTTTACAATATGATCTACCTTTATGATTACTGGAAAATTTGCCATGCCCCTCATCACTTCTTTTGTCTTGAAGATTTTGGCAGTTGATTGCGATACTCTATTCCAAAACTGGTTGGTGATATTTCCATATATAGCTATAATAATGGGTTTATTCTCAACAAACAACATCTCGGGAATTATTCTTGTGATGAACATGGTGTCTGTATCCACATACGCGACGTACTTTTTTGATGTACATATTTCTGGGTAAAACATATCCCTTTGCATTCTGTCCTTGCCAGAATATCCAGGTACGGTCACCTCATTCATGTAACATTGCCTTGGAAAAGGAAATGTTTTCCCTATATCATCTCCGAATACATGATCTTGCGCCTTTTCCTCATCCAACACGACCACCATAGAGGCAATGTCCGGCCAGAAGTAATGCATACTCTGGATCAATACACTCTTGTAAAACTTAACTAATATTTGTGAATAAGTGGTCATTCTGAGATATAATTCCATGTTTTTGTGTGCATCGTTAGCCTCGGAAGTCCATAGCTCGGTTTTGTCTCCTTTTCCGCTTTTCTGCATCAGGCTAGCATTTCCTGTTACCACAAGTCTATCTATGAGACCTTGATTCATTTTTATTATTATGGAATCACGTGAACGAAGCTGATCGAGCAGTAGAACCAAAGCTGGTAAAAAAATAACTAGGATTAATATAAAAATCCTTTTATGATTCATTTTAACTAGCCCGAGCTGTTTCTGAAGCTTTTATTTCCAATACTCGTCAAGCGACTATGCATAAAAATATAGAATATATTTGATACTCAAGTCAATTAACACACCCAGATGGATATTTATAATAATAAACGAATTATAATGTTTGATTCGATATTTTTCCTAAACATCTGGAAGACCTTTTAAAGTAAACGCCAATAATTCAACGCATTTAAAGCGAACTTGCAATCACATATACAGCTTTCTGACTTAATGCTGGTTCCAGTATAATTTACAATTGTCGCATTAACTTTTCAAACAAGACAGCAATAGACGTACCACATAATCATCGAGTTACTTAGTGTTTAAAGAAGTGACTGACTTACAACGTAGTGTTTAGACTAGCTACTAATCGGGTATTAAGGTCAATACCGGTACTAATAACCGCAACTCTTGAATGACAAAGGAGATAATTAGGGTGGTTTTCGATTAAAATAGGAGCAATTTTTCTAGACCGGAGTATATAATTTCTAGTGTTAATTAAATCTGTTTCCGAGTAGTATGACCCGTCAACTATGCATATACTTGTGAAAACAATACTGATAAATATGTTTCATCTGACCAAATAAAGGGAAAGAAAAAAATTATTCTAACGTTGAATTGATTCTAACGACGGACGCTCAGCTCCGAACATTCGGTATAAACGAACACACAAAAATCATTTACGTTTTTTTTCGCGGGAAGTGTCACACGACGAACCGAGACTGTGAACACAGAAAACCAAGGATTGTTTTAGTGATATTTGAACGTGCTTCTCTCGATATTTTTTATATTTATTTTGATGAATTTTATATTTTTATGACGTGATCATCTCGCAGAAAACTCGTTACGGTGTCAAATCGATAACTCCTGTACTATCTGTGAATTAAGCCCGTGGCCAAAAATGTACTTGTTTCCCTTGGTACTGTTATTGGCTACCTGTACCATTTAGTGATAATGATTGTTTATATAACGATTTACACTGATTCCAATCAAAACATATTTTGACCATCTTTGTTTGTTTGTTTGTTTGAATAGCTGTACAGTAATTAAAAGTTGAACATCGTTTGAACTTACTGAAGTCAACTTTATATCCGCCGATAAATTCACTCACACACTCACGAAATCACTCAGATACTCCTTCCCTCCCTCACTTGTTCGTTCGTTCGTTCGCTCGCTCTCTCTCTCTCTCACTCGTTCATTCATTCATTCATTCATTCATTCACTCATTACCTCCCTCCCTCCCTCCCTCGCTCGGTCGTCCGTCCGTTCTTTCGTTCGTTCGGTCGTTCGTTCGTTTATTCATTCATTCATTCATTCACTCTCACTTTATGTTGAAAATCACGCGATGGGGAAATAATTAATTAAATAAATAAATAAACTTTCGCATAATATTGGCACAAGTTGCTGGTGTCAAGTATATGATTGCATGCTTAGAATGTCTTAATTAATTATATACAGAACTTAGAAAATTCGTTCGACGTTCGGATTAAAAGTACATGTAAGCAAAATTAGGCGTAAATGGAAGAAACTTCCCGTTTAGCTATATATGAATAAATTACATCATTATAATCTATGGAATACCAACTTTCTGCTCATACGTTATAATAGATTCGCAAATGTTAGTTTATGTATGTTTTTTAGGTCCAAAAACGAAGATTCGCGTAATCTGAATAAAATTCTATAAGAAAATTAGGATTAAAAGGAAGAATACTATGGGCTCAGATGGAAGAAACTTCTCATTGACGTACGTATTTCTATGATTTTTATACCAGATTAAAAAGCTTGAAATGCTCTTTCACCCTAGACGTTATAATTTAATGTCGGAAAATATATTAAATTGGGAAAGAAATGTCTTTGTGAATTTCTATACATTTTCCTATTAAACTGAGGATCGAATACAGGTAACTGCTTATCTCCGGAGCGCTCGCAGATTATCGGAAAACCCCGTGACTATAACGACTATTCTGCCCTATGTTTCCATTCGATACGGACAGACATGTGAAAGTGTAAACAATAAGCATTTTATAAACTTAATTACATGAATTTGACTGCCGCCATGGGGAGCTAGCGTGCTTTTTCCGCATTATTACCCCTCTGAATTATTGTTGTAAATAAAACTGAACCACATCCCTACATTGATTGAACATTTGATTTATTTAATGTGCTAACGAGTGAAACAGAATGCAGGTGTTAGTCTTACTCTTTGTTGCTTTTTGGTTTATTCTACGAGGCGATTTGTTGTATGTCTTTCCGTGTGTCATTTTGTTCTTGTGTTTTTCAGTTCTTTTAGTATTGCGATTACCTCGCTTGGGGAAGAGAGAGCTAATCTTTGTGCTTTTCGTACGTTTGTTCGGTTTGTGCTTGTTTAGATTTGTCGGTTTCCTCTTCCTCTTGGGGTCTGGGAGGGGCTGCTGTTTGTGATTGTGGCACTCCCTGGACTTTTCTCTTACCTTTTTTTGAACTAGGTGTGCAGGTACTAAACTCAGATGTTTCGTCATGTATGAAACACTTATTCATATGTATTATTTTTTCGCAATGTGTAAGGTTCAATGTTTTTCTCTCGATCTCTGCAATCGGATGCGTATGCTGTTTGGGGTCTTTACTGTTCTCACGCGGCATTTTATCCCTTTCATATGGTTGAAGGACTCTCATTTTATGTTTATTACTGCGGGGTGCAGGAGGGGGGAGGGTTGGGGGAAGGGGAGGGGGAGGGATTCGCTCTGTTGTAATATGCTGCTGTGGTGGTGAAATGTATTGTGGCTCGTGGGGGCTGGCTCCCAGGATATCCCATATCATGTCAGTTCAGAGACTTATAATTCTACTAACAGGGGCTATGTTGCTTGAAACGACTTACAGGAGGAAATGTCATATCATTGGCTAGCTGACTCCAGCAGTGACTGGCATTAATGTGTTTGTATAAACCTTGCTGCAAATTAAGTTCAGATTAAGAAATAGTTTCAAATTTATTTCCTTTACTGAGGTGTTTTAACCTTTACCACTCTCTGTGCAAATTCAGCAGACGACAATTTGATAGTTTTCTATTATTTGTTTTTTCCAGAAAACCAGGTTTGACATTTCAGGGCTTTTTAAAGCCATGTCGTAAGAAAATGATTGCTTTTGCATGTGCGGACAACGAAGGCCCAGATCAGCCTGCGCATCCCTCAGCATATCCACGCGACCTTATCAGGCTGTTGCTGTCTGTTCATGTATTATGCTGTATCTAATACATATATAGCGAAGATTTTGAAAAAAAAAAATATATCATACTAGGGAAATGACATAGCAGACAAATATAATAAAACGTGAACAATAAAATTAGTAAAGGAATTTCGTTTACGATTATTCATATATACATGTTCCATCATCAGATTTCGAACTCACGCCTAGAAGATTTGACCACTGCGTCCAGTTTGATCAACTGTTCTCAAGTGGACATCCATAACCCCTCGGCTATTTTGGCCCAATAGTCCTTGGCATTAGTATTTATTTAAATAGTTGTTTTGTAAAGGGAGCTAATGCGCTGTTTGATACTGAAATGAGACCATCAGGCACAATAATAAGCTCTATTCTAACACTGTAGCTGAATGTCATTTATTATTTAGAAATAATGTTTTCATTAGAAGACTTTTTATTTAAGCGAAACAAAGTTGTTAATAACTGGGCGCTGATATCCTCTCATTGCGCTCCGGAGATACCATTTAAAATTAATACTTTATGTGTATTTATTATGCTCAGGTCAAACTACTGTATTTCCTACGTGTCGTTAAGTTAGATTCTGTCTAGAGTTGTCTGGACGGTCATGAACGGGATCTGCATTCTCGTTCCTCAAGCGAATTTCTCCGATGGAAGATTCGCAAAGTTAGCTCTCCTTCCCCGCACCATTTTTCTTATTTTATTTTATTTCATTTTTTTACTGACCGGGCTGTGGGTCTTGTGGTGCCACAAACCTCATTCTAGTAGGGGTCAATGGAAAGGAATAATAGAAAAAAAAATCTAAGATATAACTTTCAGAGCAAATCACGATGATGTCATGAATGTTACAATGCCCTTCTATAAACCAATTTCAAGCGTTTGTCATCATATTTATATTAACAAGCACAGCATAAAATGTACTAAAATACCCACAAGTCTGTTATTCTCGTGCTGCTACTCAATGCAAAGTTTATTACTGCACTTTGTATACATAAGTTTTCGATCTGACATCTCCGTTTTTAAGACTTTTATCAAGCACAACGCAATGTTTCCAGTGTAGAAACAATTAAGCCCGCAACTCTGCACACACTAACTAGTTATTCATTTGTTGAAGATTATTTTTGCAAGCGCTAATATTTCCGTTTGTATGCAGTTTGCCTTGGCAAGAGTTTCCTCCGTGCTTTGTCAACCGTTTCACAATGAACATACATATCAATGAGTCATGCATGCTTTTAAACAAAACGAACGAACATTTCTAGCAGAAAGTATGTATCTGTGTAAGTGGCGTTTTGCAGCTACAGAATATATGGACGAACAGCTTGATGAAAATCTCAAACAAAATGTTTTAATCAGAAACAGTGGCTCTGTATGTTAGCGGAGTAGGCAGTGCTAGAAGATCTTGCAGATCATGATCCCCAGGTTAAATGCCTGTTGCCGTGTTTACAGACATAACAACATGAAGTTTGTAAAAACATTTGTTCTTAATTTCCATTTAACATGTTATAAGCGTATAAAAGGTTCGTGTCAGCACGACCAAACGCCACAGAAAAGACGCGGCAAAGGGTGAATCGACTGTCGACTCCCAAGAACCAAGCATAATACCTACTCTATCCCCAACATAGGAGTACTCGCAGCGTTTGAGGCAAGAGATGAATGTGGTGCAAATGACTCAAAACATTCTAACGCATGCCTGAAAAACGGAAGCAGGAGACTTTAAGATCCTAAAATTCAAATGATGTCATTTATCTCTTGTCGTGATAAAATGAATTTTTCTAGAAACGAAAGTCCAGATCTGCCTTCGTATCCTTCGAAGCAAATCCAGTTTATTCGAGCATGGCCTTCGCTGTCCTTTCATATATTCTATGTAAAGTATCCGATGATTCTATTAGGGAACAAAAACACCTGATTTGACTTTACAGGGGTGGATCCAGAATTACTTATGAGGGGGTGGGGGCTCGATTTGATCAAATGTCCGTTTTTAACCCTACGTATTTGGAAAGACAGGCCTGAGCAAACAGTGTAGACCCGGATCAGACGCCGGAAAATGCGGCGTCTGATCTGGGTCCACACTGTTTGCCACTCATCCTGCAATTTTACACAGTCTTACTCGCAGGTTGTCAAGTGGACTTGAAGATAAGTATAAGGTGAAAATAAGGGATGTGGATATTTAGGGTAAATACGGTATCCAAAATTTATCCATAATTTCTCATGAAAATGAACTTTTGATTCAAAGGCTGGGGATGGGGGTGCTCGACTGAAGCTCCCGAACCCCATCCGAATCCATCCCTGATTATACATATCCGCCGACTGACTACTGTTTTCTTTTCAAAGTTTTGTATTATCTTCCCATGTAGAGGAAAGGCACATCCGAGTCATGTCATAGGAAAGGGCATCTGCAGAATATATGCAAACAGAATTCATCTCGCAGAAAACTCGTTACGGTGTCAAATCGATAACTCCTGTACTATCTGTGAATTAAGCCCGTGGCGCAAAAGTACTTGTTTCGCTTGGTATTGTTATTGGCTACCTGCACCATTTAGTGATAATGATTGTTTATGTAACGATTTACACTGATTCCAATCAAAACATATTTTGACCATCTTTGTTTGTTTGTTTGAATAGCTGTACAGTAATTAAAAGTTGAACGTCGTTTGAACTTACTGATGTCAACTTTATATCCGCCGATAAATTCACTCACACACTCACGAAATCACTCAAATACTCCCTCCCTCCCTCACTTGCTCATTCGTTCATTCGCTCACTCTCTCTCTCTCTTTCTCTATCTCCCTCTCTCTCTCTCTCTTGCTCGCTCATTTATTCATTCATTCATTCATTCATTCCCTCCCTCCCTCCCTCGCTCGCTCGTCCTTCCGTCCGTCCGTCCGTCCGTTCGTTCATTCGTTTATTTATTCATTCACTCATTCATTCATTCACTCTCACTTTATGTTGAAAATCATGCGATGGGGAAATAAATAAATAAATAAATAAGTAAATAAATAAACTTTCGCATGATATTCACACAAGTTGCTGGTGTCAAGTATATGATCACATGCTTAGAATGTCTTAATGAATTATATACTACGAAAGACCGGTAGTGACATTTCAACTACATTAATTCAAGGTTTCAACTTCACGAATTCACGATTTCAGCTTCACGAATTCACGATTTCAACTTCACGAATTCACGAATTCAACTTCACGAATTCACGAATTCAACTTCAAGAATTCCACTTCACGAATTCAACTTCACGAATTCACGAATTCAACTTCACGAATTCCACTTCACGAATTCAATTTCACGAATTCACTAATTCAACTTCACGAATTCACGAATTCAACTTCACGAATTCACGAATTCAACTTCACGAATTCCACTTCACGAATTCAACTTCACGAATTCACGAATTCAACTTCATGAATTCACGAATTCAACTTCACGAATTCCACTTCACGAATTCAACTTCACGAATTCACGAATTCAACTTCACGAATTCAACTTCATGAATTCAACAATTGAATTCGTGAAGTTGAATTCGTGAATTCGTGAAGTTGAATTCGTGAATTCATGAAGTGGAATTCGTGAAGTTGAATTCGTGAAGTTGAATTCGTGAATTCATGAACTTGAATTCGTGAATTCGTGAAGTGGAATTCGTGAATTCGTGAAGTTGAATTCGTGAAGTTGAATTCGTGAAGTTGAAATCGTGAATTCGTGAAGTTGAAATCGTGAATTCGTGAAGCTGAAATCGTGAATTCGTGAAGTTGAAGCCTTGAATTAATGTAGTTGAAATGTCACTACCGGTCTTTCGTAATATACAGAACTTAGAAAATTCGTTCGACGTTCGGATTGAAAGTACATGTAAGCAAAATTAGGCGTAAATGAAAGAAACTTTCCGTTTAGCTACAGCCATGTAGCCTAATGTGGCGCATCTGCCAATGCTGCTCACTCAATAATTTCTCCCAAAAATCCCAAAGTATCATTTTGTGGGAGTATGTGATGAAACAGAATAGAATAGAATAGAATAGATTTATTTCAAAATTCCAGTAGGCGTTAAAGCACTTGAGGATATAATAGAAACATATACGATGGCATATGACATAATCATTAAAGATACGAAAGCATTTTTCTGTTATTACCTGAAAAAAAATCAATACATTGTGTATATAATTAACATTATGTGGTAATCAACATTATGTGGAGAAGATGATATCTCACAAAACAGGGAAATCAGAAAATTAAAACAGTAGATCGTGAACAAACTCAGTTGCACCAGCAGTCTCTTGCCGGACATCTTTAAGAATCTCATGCTACAGGAACGTGTGGCGGACCAATGTCCAGACAGCACGTCCCTGCATTCTTTCTTCCTTATGCAAGACACACCCTGCACAGAACTGGCCACAATCTACCGTTCCAAAATCTAATACTACCAGTAGTTATCTAACACAAAAGTTCTAGGCTAACATATCTCAGTTTAACTCTGTACATAAAATAATAATAACAAGGTATACGGACAAAATTCCTCCCGGACAAAATCCCTTCTGCTCATTTTTGTATAGGTGGACATAATCCCTCCCATGTTTTTTGCAACGTGGACATAATCCCCCCCCCCCCACTCTTTTTTACAAGGTGGACAAAATCCCTTCCGTGAATTTTCCAACTAGGACAAAACCCCTTCCGGCTGAAATCCCCTACGACTCTCCAAGCCGATCAGACTCTTACCTGGCCACTTGCTACTTGGCTATTATTTTATCCTTTTCCTCAATTGCGGGAAAGGACTCAAACTGCACCAACAATTGCTTGGAGGATCCAATTTCTTGCATTGACTATTTCCTACAATAGCAAGTTCTTGAAGTGAAAACTCCAATAAGACTGCACAGCCACAATTCTTGGGACCTTCGTTACCCTTTAAGTAATCAGTAAATAGTGATGCGTTTGATCAAAGTTTTGGATGTGGGGGATCCAATTTCTTGCATTAAACATTTCCTATAATAACAATTTCTTAAAGTGAAAACTCCAATAAGATTCCACAGCCATAATCATTGGGACCATTGTTGCCCTTTAAGTAAAAAGTAAACAGTGATGTGCTTGATCAAACTTTTGGATGTGCAGTCAGATCTGAGTCTTTGCTAGGCACACATATGAACAGAACAGAACAGATCTTTATTGAGAACTCCAAAGGGCTATAAAGCCCATCAGGACATAACATTTAACAGTGTGATGGCGAATATACACAATGACAACATTTTACATACACAAATCTGTAGTAAGACTCAGTACTAGTAAATATGTATTAATCCAAATGATTTGAAAAATTAGTTATCTGAATAACTACCCAGAAAGGACAAGCCAAAGTGATTGGGGCTTGTCTCTACCCGCTTTGGCTCACCTGTCTGGGCAGCTATTTTCAGCAGTAGAGTAGAAATCTGTGTTGTAATATACATCGTACTATTTTTCCTTCAGACAAAATATTTGCAGACACTAATAAGACATAATATAGGAAATAGTAACATACGGAGAAGGTGTACACAGTTAAAATGATTTTATACATTGATTTTATTTATTTAGTTTATTATTATTATAATTATTATATATATATATATATATATATATATATATATATATATATATATATATATATATATATATATATATATATATATATATATATATATACTTTTGTTTTGTAACCTGGAGCATGAGCTACCAAAGGATATGTACAAAAGTGTTTATTTATGAATAGAATAGAATAGAATAGAATAGAATAGATTTATTTCAAAATTCCAATAGGTGCCCATGAGGATATAATACAAACATATACGATGGCATACGACATAGTCATAAAAGATATAAAAGCATTTTCTGTTATTACCTGAAAAAAAATCAATACATTGTGTATATAATTAACATTATGGGGTAATCAACATTATGTGGAGAAGATGTTATCTCACAAAACAGGGAAATCAGAAAATTAAAACAGTAGATCGTGAACAAACTCAGTTGCACCAGCAGTCTCTTGCCGGACATCTTTAAGAATCTCATGCTACAGGAACGTGTGGCGGACCAATGTCCAGACAGCACGTCCCTGCATTCTTTCTTCCTTATGCAAGACACATCCCGCACAGAACTGGCCACAATCTGCCGTTCCAAAATCTGACACTACCAGTAGTTATCTAACACATAAGTTCTATGCGAACATATCTCAATTTAACTCTGTACATAAAATAATAATAACAGTAATAATAATGATAATAACAATAATCATAACAACAATAATAATAATAATTATTACTATTATTATTATAATAGCATTAATGTTCAACTCTTTTATATATATATATATATATATATATATATATATATATATATACATACACACACACATACATACACATACATATACATATATTTTCAAGTAATAAACGGGTATTTCACAGTCTGAGGACAAAGAATGACTGGCACACGATATGGCATATCCACATCAACATGCCAAATGCCATTCCATCTACACAGTGCTGCATATATGTACTCACTTAGATTATATTTCTAGACTAATTGCATTTTCATTTTTTCTTTTTTCAAAGAATGAATAAATCATGAGGACACAGACTGACTGGCAAATGGTACGGCCTGTCCACACTCATTCGCCATTATGTCAGCCCATATCCACATGCTCTACATTTACTGAACTGCCTGTTATCTATTGATAGGAAAAAAAAAAAAAAAAAAAAAAAAAGGCTTTTTACTCAATCATACTTGAATGAACCGAGTAAATATATCTATATATGATTTTAAATGAATAACATACTTTATGGCAAAAAACAAAACAAAACATTTACCAGTTTTCTCCGCCGTAACTAAGTCTTGTCGAAACGAAATACAAGACTCTTCACGAGCGGACAGAAAATGGTCCTTTTTACTCCTTTTTATTCAATATAACCATACATGTGCGCACATATATACTTATATGCTCATATACATATACACCTATATGCATATACACATATCAGTTATATTTCTAATGAATATTTTCAGCACTTACTAACACAAAGCATAATCAAATTCCACTTATTATGGTAAATATTATTCCCAAAAATTTGATAATAACCATCCAGATATGAGAAGCCAAAGTGATTGGGCATTCCCTACCTACTCAGGCCCCCTCATTTCTGGATAAGTATCCTTAATTGCATATACTTAGACATAATTTAATATACAATGCTGCTTATCATAGATCAGTACAATAATTCTGTCCTCCTTTTAAAAGCTTGATAGATGTATGTCCCTAATTTTCTTATACAACTCCGGTTTGTGCAATTCATTAATTCTATAAACTTATGCTTATTAGGCCTAATCCAAAAATATTTAGGAATCAACCGTCTTCTCAGATCAATATAAATCTTACATTCTAAGATAAAATGATATTCGTCTTCTAGTGTTTGACATGAAGAACATTTTCTATCCGATATTGGTACCCTATTTGGTCTTTTTCCATCTACCTGCTTCAACCTCAAGCCGATGAGATGACATTCTAAGTTTACTTAAAGCTTGGCAAAATTTAAAAACACTAATTTTTTCCAAATATGGTTGGAACTGAAATATAGCAATAGATCTATAAAATAAAGCCCGAGAAGAATTTTCTAATCTACTTACCCAATTTTGAATAAAATTGTCATTTAATCTTTGTTTTAGTAATGACATAAATGCATTATAATTTCCCACACCCTGAACTAACCATACTTCGTAAAATCCCAATGACATTAATAAATGTCGGAGAAGTGAAACCCAGTTAACCTTATTCGGGAACAATTCCGCATCTCTAATCAAAATATTATACACTATTTTTATATATTTATTCTCTTCAGACGCTAAAATTTTAAACCAGTACTTTAAGATGGAATAATATCTCCTGGTTAAGAAAGTGGTTCTGCCAAGTTCGCCATATACGAAATCATTTTGTGTCATCTTTTTGACTCCAAGAAGTTTTTTGCAAAATTGAAGATGCACTCTTTCAATAGAATTCGCTTGATTAAAGCCCCAAACCTCGGATGCATAATTCAAAATTGGTGAAATTAATTTATCAAACAAATCTAACTTATGTTTTGGTGAAATAAATGTAAATTTGTATAAATATTTATTCAATTTAAAAATTGCTTTTTGTGCTTGCCCTGATAAAGTATTTTGAGTCTCCGCAAAAGAACGACTTACAGTAAAAACAAGAACTAAATATTTGAACTGCTTAACTATTTCTACTGGAATCCCATCATAATAAAAAATTAAATTCCTGGGTAATATACCCCCTTTACGGAACACCATAATTTTTGTTTTTGATACATTTATTTTTTTTTGAAATAGTAGGAAATGTTATGCACTGGCTCAGTGTTTACAATTATAATAGAAAGACCAAGTATTTATCAACATTTTAATCAAGCAGACAAACAAACATTGTTCTCTAAATAATTGTTTGTGTCTAACAGCATTGTCAACCATTTAAGTATAAAAAGATTACAAAGAGTTAACTGTGACCATTAATTAGGCAATTAGAAAAAATGGTTGACCTTAATAGCACTCAATTAGACAAGCAATTGCTTTTTAGCACATTTAAAAAACAAACATATTCAGCATGATTGCATTAGGCACCAATTAACAAGAAAGTATAATAATTGAATCAATAAATAAATAAGCCAGTATATAACACAATAATTACAATATATTGATTTATCTAAAGAGAAAAAAAAAAAAAAAAATAAAAAGGCATGTTTTACGTCTGATACAACTTATATGTTCATGGTAGTCATATTCGGCTTAGGAATTTACAAGACAGATATGTGTGTGCAGAAACAGTTGTCTGTATATACACAAGAGTGTGCAGTTTATAAAATAAGCTGGGAAGGATGGGCAGGGTGGGCAGGGTGGGGGTGGGGGGGGGGGGATTCTATCCACCTTGAAAAATTAAGCAGAAGGGATTTTGTCCAAAAAAGGGATTTTGTCCTAGTTGGAAAATTTACAGAAGGGATTTTGTCCACCTTGTAAAAAAGAGTGGGGGGATTATGTCCACGTTGCAAAAAACATGGGAGGGATTATGTCCACCTATACAAAAATGAGCAGAAGGGATTTTGTCCGGGAGGGATTTTGTCCTACATACTACTACTACTACTACTACTAATAATAATAATTATTATTATTATAATAATAGCATTATCAAACATATCAAAAGGTATGTTCCAATGCGAGTATATAATGTATTTATGTTCCAATGCGAGTGTCAACCGCAGGGAAAAAAAAAAAAAAAAAAAAAAAAAAAAAATGCTTCTGAAGGTACAGAAAGGCCGTCGCTAAAAACATTTGATGATCCTGATCCTTTATTTCCAAATTATTAGTCTTTTGGTTTCCATGACAATAATCAAGTGGACGGGTCTTTCGCACAAAATTCTTACATTTTATTGAGAACTACTCATGGAACTTTTTTGGTTATATTTTGTTGAAACGTATTGAATAGTATGACCCAAAAGTCCTTTTTTATGGTAATTTTCCATTATGTTTAATATTTTTGGTTGCCATGACAACAGAAGTTTAAAATTAATTTGGTCAACAAGAAATCTTTTAATTCATACTGCGTATGGATGTTGTATGTCAAATTTTGTAAAATTTTGTAAATTATTTTCATAACTATCTTTAGAAATTACTGCGTTTGATGGGGTGGTTGGGGTAACTTCCTATTGTATCATCAGAAATTTTTCAGGTCACATGTTTCTTACAGGAGTAGCCAATATGCTTAATATTGTTAAAGCAACGATTGCTCACAGAATATGCAAATTAAGAGAATCGTTATGGAATTTATATCCATAATAATTATCATTTTCTTTATAATTGCTTTTTTATGATTTGGAGGGTAGGGGTAAATAAAGTTTAATACCACTCAAACGACATAGGGCTTACCTTCATACTCCGTCAGAATACAACTTGTACATAGTTTGATCTGTTGAAAAAGTTTAAAGGAAATCTATTGTTAGGAAGTATGTACATATTAGTATCTTCAGTATATGCTTGTTACAATTGATGAGATTTTGTCTGAATTTTCTTGTTTGAAAATGAGAAATAAAACATATACACTTGTATTCGGTGAAACCTTTGTGATTTTTGCTCTGGTTATTCTTTTGTGGTAAATCACTCAAGTAAAAAATGATTTTACCCTATATTAATGAACTGATAATGAATTTTAGCATGTTAGTAAAATTTTACCAAAATGGCCATAGTAGTAAACATAGTAGGGTTCTTTAAAAAGCCATAACTGGTAAACAAGATGGTAACATGGCTATTTTATTGACGTAAAATAGTCAGAGGATAACATAAAACTGAATAATAAAATATGAAAAAAAAATATTGTTGGGAAAAAAATAAGGGTCAGGTGTCAGTAGTGACCTTAATATTATTTTCATCAATGAATTGTAATTATTAATGTACTTAATGAATTAAGGGCCACCTATCGGTTTCTGCTTGCCTAACCATTTTTTGATAGAAGAAACTCATCTTGGAGATATCGGACTAATAAAATGCGAAATGTACTCTTAGAAGTGATTAACATTTATTGTCTTTGTAATGTTCCGTATCTAATTCACTATCTAGTTAAAAGCCTTCCCTCTCCAATTAATTGTTTATATAATGTATATTGAAGATGACCATTAGAGTTCACATTACGAAAACATGCCTATTCAAATACAATGAAAATTTCACCTCCAAAAACTGAAAATTTTCAGACAAAAAACTCCGATATTTTTCTTATTTCTGCTCAAAACATAGATTGTGGGTACTCGTTAGAACCGCCTCGTCGAGGCGGTTCTAACGAGTACCACAATCTATGTTTTGAGCAGAAATAAGAAAAAGAATGTGTCGAGGCGGTTCTAACGAGTACCCACAATCTATGTTTTGAGCAGAAATAAGAAAAATAATGTATACCCCTGTAAACCCCAGTTTTACTATATAAAAGTGGGGTTTAAGGGGGTCAATATTATATAAGCATGTTTTCGCGATGAAGGGATAACATAAACACTGTTTAGAAGCCTACCTGTGCACTGTATGTAGCACCACTTTTGTTTCGAGTATTGGTATATTTAATAAGTATTTCATATTATAAACTGTTGTATCAACATAACTGAGAGGCGATTGTATAATTATTTTGCTTTGATGTCTGGATAAGCTTTCTCTATAGCTTTTAGATAAGAAGACATATGAGGTGATAATTTAGGATAAATATTGTGGGTACTGATTTTTGAGACAGTTCTAAAGAGTAACTACATACCATATATATTTTGATGGAGAAAAACATTAAATAATAATAATAATAATAATAATAATAATAATAATAATAATAATGATAAAACACACACAAAAAAAATAAAACAACAAAAAACAACAACAAAAAAAAAACAAAAACAAAAACAAAACAAAAACAAAATAACAACAACACTGATTTGGAGTCTTGTGGTGACAATCTGGGATATACATATCTAGGTGTTTTTGTTCCAAAATATTGTTTTTGCATTCTCATTCGAATCACTTCTTGTGTGATTTAATTTAACAAAAACAATCTTGACATATGATTTTAGGTTTTTTTACCTTAAGTATGCGGCCCCCTTAATTCCTTGCCATATTCATCATAATATTAAATACGTCCGTTTCACTACTCATCGATATGTCTAAAGCTGCTGGATAAGTGACAGTGAAGATCCAGATCAGATGTTACTTTATGGGTCAACACTGTTTGCAAGGACTTGCTCTCAGAATACTTAGTATAAATATATATATTTATTTATTTATTATAGTCTCATCATGGTTAACATACATTAACATATGTACAGATAAACAAAATTGCTATTTAAAAGATTAACCATGCCATTCTATAAAGAATTATAAGAGACTATCACCGCATATTCCAGACAATCCGTACTAAGAGCATGTGTACAATAATTTACATCAATGCATAAAATATTAAGATTATCAGATTAAAATACATTAATCACCCTACACTTGACCACACGATACACGCATCGCCAATTAGACGGCGTCGCCGAGGGCAGATGACATGTGGCAGACCAATGTCTAGACAGCATACCCCTCGCCCTGGTTGAGACGCCCGCTGATACGCCTACCATGCGGTCAATCAACTAGGATGATGTAGAACCTAAAAGAAAAGAAGATTATTTCTTTATAAAACGTATTCAATAAAATTATGAAATGATCAATAAGACAACTTATAATAAAAAAAATTAATGATACAATAAAGAGTTGCGCGTCTGAATGATTTTAAAACAGGTTTTGGCACGTACACGAATCAAAATAGGATGGCTAAACAGTAACTTCATTTTCTCAATATCATTTAAAACGTTAAAATTACAGTTTGGCAACAAGGAGTTTGCATTAGAAAATAAATTGTTTCTGAGATCACGATAAGTTTCACAGTGTAAAATTACATGCATTTCGTCTTCAACGGAGCTGCAAAAAGGCCATAATCGTTGATTCACATCGAGGTTTTCATGCCGTCCTGTTTCGATTTTAATTGGCGCGACCCCGGAACGGAACTTTGCAAATGCTGAGCGATGCCTAACAGGAAGAAACAGCTTACAGTATTCTTCTACTTCATAATGAGACTTAAATAGTCTATAAGTTCTCAATTTGTTCCGACCATTACCAGAACGACCAGTGTCCCTGTGAATTTCAGAGCTCCAGTCTCGGACATGTATGTGCAGTAAACCTTCTCTTAATTTTGTTAATAAAGCATGTACGGAGAATGGCACATTAACGTCAACAAAGCGGTCAAGACCGAGTTGCCTATACATTTCTTTAATAACAAGTGTTTGGTGTTTGCAATTTCTATTTGCCATACGATCTGTCCAGATAAAAACTTGTTTATTAATACGGTTTACTGTCATACGACTCATTCTGCCCCAGTAATTACCAATACAATTCCACTGTTTAATGAACGCGGGGTCCCAGCCCATATCACCTGAAACAGCTGCGGTGGGCGTGTATTTCCCTACCCCAAGGAAGAATCTCATCGCCCTATTTTGTACCGTATTAATACACGAAAAGGACTTCAAACCCCAGATGGCTGCGCCATAACTAATCACTGGCCATACTAATGTGTCGTATAATTTACTAAAAACATCGTAAGACATGCCACCAATACATTTATATTTAGCGATCAAGAGGCCGAGAGCACGACTGGCACTCTGAGAAACACATTTTGCGGTAACATTATAATCCAAATATTCATTAAGCGCGATTCCCAGGTATGTATACCTGTCCATAATGGTAATATTATGGACACCGCATGTAAAATTCAAATCGACCCTAGAAACTGAGTTTGGTCGGAAATGGACGACATTGCTCTTTGCGTCATTAACAGACATTTTGTTTGTGGCGCACCACTCATTTAGTAGATCCAACGTACATTGAAGATCATGGGAAGTTTCCGCAATAAGGACAACGTCATCAGCATACATCAAGATACTGACGAGTTGATCATTTACTGGAACACCCTTGCCCAGTGCCTTTACCTTCAAAGCTAGGTCATTTATAAATAAATTAAAAAGAACAGGAGATAAGTTACAGCCCTGTCTCAAGCCGCAGGAGACATCAAACCAGTCCGTTGTTAGATTATTAACTCTGACACAGCAAGAGACAGACGTATACAATGACTTAATAGCCCCCAGCAATTTGCCTCCGATGCCTACCTTTTCGAGTTTTCCCCATAACAGGCCCCTATTAATACAATCATATGCCTTTCGGAAGTCAATGAATGCACAATACGTGGACAACTTAAGCTTTTTTCTTGTCTCAATAATATTTGTTAGGGAGGAAATATGATCTGTAGTGCTCCTATTTTTCCGAAATCCATTTTGTTCGTCGACGATTTTATCATTCTGTTCACACCAAGAACCGACCCGGTTATTAAGAATAGAGCAATAAAGCTTGTACATCGAGGAGGCGAGCGCTATACCCCTATACGATAGAGGGTCCCTGGGGTATGTAGTACTTGATTTTGGAATAGGGTTTATTATGCATTTATTCCATAAAGAAGGTATTATGCCTTTATCGAAACAAATGTTAAATAGTACATGTAAAAATGAGACAGAAGTGTCATTGCATACGACTTCCGAGGGAATTGCATCAACGCCACAAGCTTTTCCTTTTTTTGAGTTATCTAGTGCTTTCTTCAGCTCGAAAATCGAAATATGTTCATTAAATATAGGATCAGACGTCCGTATGTTATGACTATCCGTAGACTGTCCATCATCCGAATCGTCAGCTTGTTGACAATTCATGATTGATTGTGTTGGGGTTTAACGACACGTCAACCCTTGTGGGTCATTTTGTGTCGTCTCCCAGAGAAAGGGAGAAAAGTGATAGAAGAGATAGTAGAAGAGATAGGGGCAGGGAAGAAAGGAACAGGAATGAAAGTGTAGAAACAGAAGAAATAAAAATATTCCCCATCTACCCTTACCTGCTACAAGGATAGCAGGCCTTGCCCAACTGTAAGCCAATATCAGTTGGACGCCCCGGTGACGTAAGATACACAACACCTTCGCACCACCCGACCACCCCATGTTGACAATTCAACAAAGAACTAAAATCATGCTTCCAATTATCGAGGACACTTACGGGATCGCGCGAAACCATGCCATCCCGCAAAATAACCTCCATAGGAATATGTCGTTTACGGGTCTGGCCTATGCCTACTTTACCGATTGTTCTCCAAACTTCGGTACTATTATCGTTACATTCTTGCATAAGATCAGGCTGAAAACGATACCAATGCAGTCGTTTGGCCCGTTGTACCTTACGATCAAATTCCTTTCTTACTGACACGTATTCGACCTTAAAACGTGCTTTTTCAGTCCTGAGGTGTTACATTATTAGTCAATCCTCTATGTAAGTTGTTGATAAACCCCACTGATGTACCTCACTGAATATAAATACTGTCAGCCTCTAAAATACTTTACTTCTCTTGTAGCTATGATTATGTATGTTGTATGCTAGAGACAGTCACCTTATTAAATAATAGTTTGAACACATTGTCGTTCTTCATTAACAATTAGTTATTATCACTGCATTATATATCAGTGCATAATATAACATGAGGTGGCAATTTATCCATTTGCGCTCAGCACTACAAACCCTATTCCATAACTCTGAAAGCTCATTAGTCCACCAAGGCTTCCCCACCCTTCGTTTTTTCTCGTACTGTACATATTGCTACTGACTAATTTACACCAGTCACCATAAGCCGTATCGACGTCAGCCTGAGTACGTAGACTAGCCTCAAGTGAGTTAATCTCTTCATTAACCATGAACAGAGAATTTTGATCGGAGAGAAAGGTATTCGGTATGTTAGAAACATCAAATTTATCAAAGGAAGAGCACACTCCGTCGTAACTTTCAGAATCAGCTTCAAGACATGAATTCAAATTTATGGTCCAAGTTATCAAGGAATGATCAGGAATACTAGTGGCACTGTTCGCAACTTCTGCTCTACGAATAATATCGGCGGCTCTTATAACCTCGAAGTTTCCGAATGTACTCAATGCATCATGCCTTTCTAAACAGTAGTCAACAACTGACAAACCTTTGACGGATACAGACGTGAAATCATTCTTTATGCAGTTGCGACCGTTAAGAATACACATATTAGTATTAATCAAAAATTCAATTAGACTCTCACCGTAATAATTTGTTTTCTGGTCAACTACGTCACGGTGTTCAATAGAGTCAACCCCAGGAATAAAATCTTCAAGGTCGCCACAGCGACCGTGAAGTCACCGCAATTGAATGTAGAACCTAGATTCTGATACGCATACATGTTAACCAGTAGTGTATCAAAGAAAGTATTAACATCTACGCGACGGGACTTCGGGCTTCGACAGAACTGTTCACATATCAAGAATATGAGTTACCTCAGTCAAATGGATTCTCTAATGTATAAGGTTTCACACTTTTTATGGAAAGTTAAAAAAAAGACAAAGCAAAAAAAAAAAAAAAAAAAAAAAAAAAACAACAACAAACAAACAAACATATTTGCTAAGACATTTCGGGAAAAAAGAAATTGAATTACTTTATTTCAGCCATCTTCATTTTTTCAAGCGACATGAGAATTATTTTCTGAATGATCGTTTATTATAGACGTCGTAAAAAATTATTATAATAATGTTTTCATGATTCTTTAAGTATGCTGTGAGTACTCTAAATATTGAAATACCAGAATTCATCCCAGCGGACACATGACGTCTACACAACGTCGCCTCAACGTTGATGCAACGTCATTACGTTGCATCGACGTTGAGACGACGTTGTATAAACGTCATGTGCCCGCTGGGATTACTCTCATTAACTTTAAAATGAATAAAACGTAATGAATATTAATGCACAGAGCTGTATCAAATACATGATGAATAAAAAAAAAAAAAAGAATATTTATCGTTCTGATCTGAGTCTGCTCTGTCTGTTCAGGGAAATGTATCCCAATACTTAGAGTAATTATATACACTGCATTATATATGCATACAATGTATATGAAATAAAAGCTATTATTTCTACAATATATCATAATTACCATGAACTTAAACATTTTTGCACAGAGGGGGTGGGGTGTGAGCGTATGTTGCCTCGCAAACTACATTGGTGCATTATAAAATAGTCTCCGATGTTCGCTCTTTTGTGTGTTCTTTGTTTCCAAAGTTATACTTTTAGATTTTCATTTTACTTCACTGCAGCTAGTGTAAGTACCATGCGGAGGCTGTACGACGTCTCCCCGTACTTTACCAAGCGCACCTCATATCTTTATTTTCTTTGGGATCATTGAGCCCATTCGGGCTACCTTGAAAAATGAATACCTCTGAAGCCGGTGCTAGGGGGGGGGGGGGGGGAAGGGGGGTGTATGCAGCCTCGCAAACTACATTGCTGCATAAGACGAGACTTAATAAAACCAAGTCTCCGAGTTTCGGTCTTTTGCATTTTTTTTTGTTTCCAATGGCAATCTGTTAGATTTTTATTTCACTTCCGGCTGCAGCTGGTGTTAAGTGTGGTGTAGAGGTCGCAAAAAAGTCTCTCCAAACTTCATTATAGTTCGGATTATTTTATTCATTACGAAAACATGACTATTCAAATATATTGAAAAGTTTACCACAAAAAAATGAACATTTTCAGATAAAAATTCTGATATTTTTCATATTTCTACTCAAAACATAGATTGTGGGTACTCGTTAGAACCGCCTCGTTCCACTGTCTATATTTTTCAACAGAAATAAGAAACATCATTTATATCCCTGTAAACCCCAATTTTACTATATAAGAGTGGGGTGGAGTAAAAGTTATATAGGCACCTTTTTGTGATATCCTTTGGAATCATTTAGTCTGTCCTGGGGCCAGTTTCATAAAAGCATTTACGACGTTTTTCGTCTTACAAACATCGTACGAAGTTCTTAAATCAAACATCGTGTTTCATAAAACTTTCGAAATACTAAGTTGTCACTTTTTGTCGTAAATTTCAGATGTATATATACTGGATATATACTAGTACACTGATAAACCAGGCAAATGACATTTTATATCCCTCACCAACACAGATTTCCCCAAACAGTCTGCAAAATTGTGGCCAGCCTCAGTATATGTTGCAGAACCAGACAGTCAACAGACCAATAAGTAGTAATATGAACATGAACAGTATTAACATGAACAATGCGAACAATACTGTCAATCCGGGTTTTATTAAAATGATAACTGCTCAGTCGCCGACGCTACTTACGTCTGCCCAGACTTTAAACAGTGGCGGGAATATTGCTACCGGTATCATGCAGAGACTGGCCAATCAGAATGCAGGACAGGCGAGCGTGTATGACCTCATCCAACAGATGAATTCGCAACTTAATATTAGATTATCATGTATTGAACAAAACATGTCCAAATTATCAGTTATTGAAAGTAGCATATCATGTGTTAAGTCGGAAATGTCGGCACTGAAGTCGGACAATGTTTCCATCAGAACAAATATGGGCGAGATGGAGCGATTTTGTCAATCGGTTTCAGGCATCATTGATTCTTGTACTTCCAACAATACAACCACAAATACGCATTTGAAGAATTTGGAACAAGAAAATAAATTACTAAAAACAGATTTTAAAACCCTTAAGGACATAAATGCTGACCTGGAAACAAAAGTATCCTCAATGAAAGAAAAAATGCTTCAGATGGAGGCCCGAAGTATGCAGAGTAATCTGCTTTTTTTTTGGACTGTCGGAGTCGGCCGAAAATATACGAAATAGGGGTCCTCGCGAAAACACTGAGTATATGGTCAAAGAGTTTATGAGAAATGTAATGACATTTGAAGGATCGGATTCATTAGATGTAGACACAATAGAATTTGACCGGATTCATCGATTGGGAAGACCGAAGTTTGACGGCAACGGGAGATTACTCAGGCCGCGGCCGGTTGTCGCTGCATTTAAGAACTTTAAAGAACGCGAGTGTATAAGGCGAGCTGCCTCTACAAAAAAAACAAACGGTTCAGTGTTAGAGAGCAATTCCCAACAGAGATAGAGGAAAGGCGCAAAAAGCTGTATCCATTCATGCATAGTGCAAAATCGGACACAAATAATGATGTTAAACTTGTTAGGGGCAGACTGATTATTAATGGGAAAACTTATACGCATACTGATATAATTGAAGCTCCTGGGGACAAAGGGAAGTAACCGTGAACCTCCAAAGGGCGACAGATCACGGAAAACAGCCAACGCTGTAAATACCGAACTTAGTTTGTCAAGGGCTCCTAGTCCCCATTCTCAAAAAGACTCAGGTGCAATACCAAAAATAAACTTTGTGTCGCAAAATATCTACACACCTTTGAGGAATTTGAGAGATCTTGGAGATGACACGTTCAGTTGGGGAGGGAAGAAAAAAGCGACACCCCCCCTAGAACAAACTTCCCCTAAAAAGGCTCGCGAAGCTACTCCACTAAACGCGAGAAAAAATGATGGTTCATCTGGTGACGTTACGGTGACGCCTGATGACGTTTCCGAGAAAGAGACGGCAAGCGGTACACCACATTTTCCAGATAAATCTGCAATAACAATTAAGGCATGGAATGTTCAACGCGGATTAGAAAGAAAGCTGAAAGACAACTCATTTTTGTCTATATTAAAATCATGTGAAATCGCGGTCCTTTCGGAATGCTGGTTGACGGATAACTTTGACGCATCGGAATATGAACTCGATGCTTATAAAATAATTGCGTTGAAAAGATCAAAATGTAGAGGGGGTGGTATTTGTATACTCATCAAGAAACGGCTTGAACAAAAAGTTAGTCTGATAAAACAGAGCGAAGATAGTTTAATTTGGCTTAAATTGGATAGTTCATTATTTACAGATGGTACCCATATGTACTTATGTTGTGCATATATTCCGCCTGAAGGGAACAAGTATTATAATTATTATGATTGTGACTTGTTTGATTTATTGGAGAGTGACCTTGAACTCTATTCAGGTTTTGCGAAAGTGGGCGTTATCGGGGACTTAAATACGAGATTAGGGCTGTTGGATGACATCATACGAAATGATGATGTCCATCAAACGTTAATAGACAACATGGAATCATTGTTTTTGTACCCGCGTGACGATCTATTTGTTGAAAGGAATTCGAAAGATAATCACGTTAACAATCATGGACGAAAATTTATAACACTTTGCAAAGAAAGCGGTCTTAGGATAATAAATGGTCGGACTAAATCTGATCAATATGGTGACATAACTTTTCAAAATATACAGGGAACCAGTGTGATTGACATTGCGTGTATCCACTATTCTTCTTTTAACATAGTTAAAGATTTTGCGGTCGAAGAATTTACTGAGTTCTCGGACCATGCTCCTATTTGTCTGTCATTAAAAGTCTGTGCAGCCGATGGTGATAACATATGCACATGCGCACAACGAAGTGATACGTATGTATCGTGGAACAGTGGAGCCGCTGAACAGTTGTATCAGTGTATATTAGTAAATCGTGATTCCCTGGCCGCGTGTGCTGAAAACATTTAAGACATAAATCGATCGGTTCAGGATTTCACGAACAATCTAAGGGAGATAACTGACCATTTCTGCTTAAAATCTTTCAAAACGACAGATATATGTGAAACATGTAAAATCAAAGGTAGAACTACGCAAAACGATAACCCAAACAGACCGTGGTTCGATGAAGAATGTGCGAGAAAATATTCTGTTTATAAAAAGGCGCTTTCAACGTTTAACCGTAACAGGTCTCATTTCAACCGACTTTATTTAGCAAATAAAAAAGCAGAATATAAATCTCATATCATAAAAGCGAAACGGAGTTATTTTAGGCACGAAGGTGATATGTTAGGTAACCTGAAACGAACGAATCCAAGGGAATTCTATAAACTATTTCGAAAAGCACGAAAAAGAACGAGAAGCAATTTAACAGCACATGACTTTTTTCAATATTTTTCTAGCATGATGTCGTCGGGCGAACAGACTGGATCTGAGAATATACGTGAGCAGGAAACAGAAACAATATTTAAAGAACTTGATGTAAACTTTACTGACAATGAAATCTGTGAGCAAATTCACAAATTAAAAATGAATAAAGCCCCTGGAATAGACTGTCTTCTAAATGAGTTATTCATTAAATGCAAAGGCATATTCATACCCATACTTAAAAAAATATTTAATCATATTCTGTTGACTGGAATATACCCTGAAAATTGGTCAAAAGGCATAGTCTATAAAAAAAGAGACGTTTCTGAGGCAGGGAATTATAGACCAATTACCCTTATTAGCCACCTTGCAAAACTGTTTACAGCTATTCTTAACACGCGATTACTAAAGTGGTGTGAAAAGACTGACTGCCTAACAGACGCTCAGTTCGGTTTTAAACCGGGGTACAGTACTGTGGACGCAGTGTTTTCTCTACATTCAATTATTAATGACTTTCAGAGACGTAAACAAAAATTGTATTGTTGCTTTGTAGACTACCAAAAAGCTTTTGATAGTGTTGATCATTTAAAACTATGGCGACGTCTAGTGAAGCACGGTATTAGTGGGAAATTATTAAATGTTATCAAATCCATGTACAGTCAGATTAAATCATGTGTAAAATTTGAGGGGACGTACTCCGAGTTTTATTCCTGTTATAAAGGTCTCGTACAAGGTGAGGCCTTGTCACCATTAATATTTTCTTTATTTGTCAACGACATAGAGACTGATTTGCTGCAGGACAATTTACAGGCGATTGAATTAAACGAATTAAATTTATTTCTGTTGATGTATGCGGACGATACTGTCCTGATAGCAGATAGTGCAGAGTCACTACAGAAACTTTTAGATGGGCTATTAGTTTGGACTACAAACTATGGGTTGACCGTCAATGTCGACAAAACTAAAGTTATGGTTTTCAGGTCGTCTTGGCAAATGAGGAATGAACAGTTCTATTATAATGGGAACTTGGTAGAAATCGTGAATACCTTTTCATATCTTGGACTGCTTTTGCATTACAACGGAAAGTTCAATGTGACACAGAAACATATAGCTGAAATGGGGAAAAAAGCGTTATTTTGCCTAATGAAAAAAGTAAAAAATCACAATTTTAATGTCTTTACTTTGCTTTCTCTGTTTGATACTTACGTCAGTCCTATCTTGCATTACTGCAGCGAATTATGGGGATATGTAAAGGCCCAAGATATAGAAAGAGTACACACGATGTTCTTGAAACGACTTCTTGGTGTAAAGCGCAGCACTAGTAATGATATGGTGTACTGTGAAATGGGTAGGCTTCCACTATTTGTACAAAGACAGTTTAATATTCTTAAATATTGGTTGAAACTGCTAAAAACTGACAATTGTATTTTGAAAGGTTTATACGATAATTTATTATGCACACACAACGAGAACAATGTTTCAAACTGGGCATCTGAAGTGCGCAAAATTTTAATAAATATAGGTATGATCTATGTCTGGGATCAGCAGAAAGTTGAAAATGAGAAGCTATTTTTATTGATTGCAAAACAGAGACTCGGTGATCTTGCATTCCAGAGTATCGATAGTTATATCAAACGATCTAACAAATGCTTAATATATAAACACATTTCGAAACACAGAAGTTTACAGCCGTATTTGAATTCATGCATACCGACAAAATGTAAGAAAATTATTTCAAAATTTCGTCTTTCTGCGCACACACTCAATATAGAGACTGGAAGGTATGATGATGTGAATAGAGATGAGAGAAAATGTATAAAGTGTAATTTACAGGACACTGAGGATGAATTCCATTTTATTTTGAAATGTCCATATTATCATGATATTAGAACCCAGTACATAAAACGCTACTATACTTACAGACCGAGCGTTTACAAAGTCACTCAGCTTCTAGGCTCAAACAACAAAAGAACGCTTTGTAGCCTTGGGAAATATCTAATACAGGCATGTGAACGGCGTGATAGTACCTAAACATCTGGTGGTGAATTAACCCAGTATACTCGTAGCGTCGAGGCAGCGTCGCTTTGGCGTCGTCGCGAGGTCATGACGTCGCGGCGAAGTCGGACCGACGTTGTTGCGGCTTTGCGTGTTGGCTGGGAAGAATCCTGTCGTATTTGACTATTCATGTATCATATAATACAAATTGTTTTGTAAATTGTATTATTACTTATAACGTGTACTGCAAATATGTTCTTGTACTCTCCTATAGGCCGTACGGCTTAGGAAAATAAAGAATTGAATTGAATTGATTTGAATATTTCGGCGTCGTACCTAGCATTTTCGTCTTAAATTTTGGTAATAGACCAGTCATGGCTGCTGTTTTTTTTTGTTTTTTTTCAAGTTTTATTAGATGAGGAAGAAGAAAACGGTCAACTAAAGTTAAGAAAACCCAGAGTTTTCAAGGATAGGTATGTAGGATCCCCTCTTAAAAGCCCATTTGTCATGTCTAACATAATGTGCGGTCAACGTTCAGATAAGCGATGGCTGATCAGAGCCTTTGCTATTTGCAAGAGTCATCTTCAGATTCTTATCTGCTCAACTAGTAAATTATTTGCAGTTCCAATCTTTCTACACGCATTTGACTCTTGGCTGAAGCCAAATTTACTCGCAGCTTGGCTCAAATGCTTTATCATTGTGCAGTTATGGTGATCTTTGATACGAGGGGTGCAATCTGTTATGTGCACCAAACGATGATATATTCAGTGGTGTATGATATAACACTTTGTTTCGTAATAACTCTCAAATTTCATACTCCGCTACACGATAGTATAATACACGTTGTATTATGTTATACCGGTGCGAATGTCGATCTGTCCATCTCTCGGTCTGTTCGAGCAGTAGCCCTTCCGCCTGTCCGGGCAGCAACACAACGTTTATCAAATTATTGTTAAGGTGATTTGTAATGCTTATGATTGTTTTTCCTGTTAATACACATACTTTGGGATGCGTATTTGAGATTTTTCCTGTGGATTTTTTTATGGAAAACCCCTTAAACCCGATTCGTTGGGGCGGACACTTGTCCGTTTGTCCGTCTGTCAACACTCCATTTTAGATCTCTTACTTGAACAAAAATTATGAATTTTCTTCAACATTCATAGAAGCATTCCTGTCGAGATTGAGTGTTATGGGATTGTAAATGGGTTTTATACTTTCCGACAGAATTATGACCGTTGTTCGCTGTCAAACGTTTGCTTCGAGTGGATTATTTAATGCTATTTTCCTCCAATCAGTACTACTTTAAAGACAATATTGGTGTACTTGCTAAAATACCTTAATACATATTGATTTCCTTCGTTTTCTCAAGGTATAACCCAGGTACAATCTCTTTGACATTATCAGAGTTGTGGCTTTTGGGGATATTAGTAGCTCACCTAGAGCACAGCTCCAGGTCAGCTTATGCCGTGGGCTGTTGTCCATCGTCCGTCTGCCCGTTCGTCGTTAGCGTTTCATATTTTCGAGAGCTCCTCCAAAACTGTAGGTTGGATTGAGCTGATACTTAGTGGGAAGTATCGAGGCAACATGGAGATTTAGAACTGTTTGGTTATGTTCCGATATCCAAATTCATCAAATAGCATTTCCTCCCGAAACAAAAGTCGGGTTTAACTCATCGGTGTGATTCAGAATGGCTTAAATCGTTCTGTCCTGATATCAAAGATTGCCACTATAGCGGCCATATTGAAATTCTTCAAACAGAAAGTTGGATTGAGCCGAAACTTCATAGGAGGGCAGCATTGAGGGTCAGAATTGATAAAATCGTTACGTCCTGATATCCAAGGTGGCCACCATGGCGGTCATCTTGAAATTCTTCAAAACTGACATCTCCTCCTAAACAGAAAGTTGGATTGAACCAAAACTTCATAAAGAGGATTGGGGCAGTATGGAGATTCACAAATGCTAAAATTGTTTCGTCCTGATATCCAAGATGGTGGCTGGCCTCCACGGTGTCCATCTTGAAATTCTTATCTGCTACGTAACCGAAAGTCTGATTGAGTTGAAACCTTATGTGAGGCATTAGAGCAACAAGGAGATTCAGAATTGCTAAATTCCTTTTGTTCCGATATCCAAGATGGTCGCCATACACAGCCATCTTGAAATTATTAAACAAAACAACAACACGCACACCACTCCTCTTGAACCGAAATTTAATTTTAGCCGAATCTACATAGAAGGCATTGGGACAATATTGAGATTCAAAATTTCTAAAATATTGTTGCAGTCCATATCCAAAATGACAGCCAAGGCCGCCATCTTGAAATTCTTTCAGGGACATCTCCTCCCTAACTGAAAGTTGGACTGAGCTGCAATATGATTGGAAGCATCAGGGCAACATAAAGATTCAGAATAGCTAAATCCCATGCATTCTGTTATCAAAGATGGCTGCCAACGTGTCCATCTTGAAATTTTTCAAAGGTATACTGTTTCATCAATTTAGGCATTTTTACTTAGGAAAAGATTTGGTAAAAGATAATTTTAGAGCATATTCGACCCTCTTTGAGGACATAAATATTCAAACAACACAAATGCTTGAATTTCAAGCTGTTATGATAGAAATTTAAAGATGCGAGTACAAAAAACTCAGCAATGATTGCAATGTTTTAATGGATAAGATAAAAATACATATGGATCAGGTTTGAGGATCAAACGTTTGCTTCCACATCTTCTTAGCTTAGAAAAAAAAAAAAAAAAAAAAAACAACAAAAAAACATGAGCCTTATTTACATAATGAAGACCCATTAAATGGTGACACATTTCATGTGTGGAGGATCTTATTGCCATATCTAAGGTCAGAAGGTCAGTTGGCTACTTTTTCCGCTAATAGAAAATTTCTCCGAAAAAAAAAAAAAAAAACAACAAAAAAAAACAAAAAAAAAAAAAACAAAAAAAAAAAACGCTTTAATATTACTCGTACAACTTAAACACTTGTTTGCTAATGTATTCATTTAAGTGAAAGGGTTAATTCTATTCTGAGGAAATCAGTCTTGACATTTCGTGTGAAGCATTTGTTGATGATACAGTCAAGCCTTTTTGTCTGGAAAAATCAAAATGCCATCTGGTGCAGTTGTGATTCTCACTTTTAGGGTTAATTCTGATGCAGCCTCAAATTACAATTACAATTGACTCTCGCTATCTCGAACTCGCTAATCTCGAATAACCGCTTATCTCGAAGTGAAAATCTTGTCCCTGTCTAAACATGAAAATCTAACAAGATGTAAAAAATATTGTGGAAAAGCGGAGAAATTGCTCTTAAGGAGCAATTTCTCCTCTTTCCACCAAATTTTCAATATATCTTTAACTTCAAGAGTCCAATTACACATATATTTGTTAAATGTGGTTAATCGAATTAGTTTTTCCTTAATTCTGCAAATCTGATATGTCGAGGTACGAATATCTCGATGCATTTCAGAGAGTGCCTTGGAATTCGAGATAACGAGAGTCGACTGTATGTTTTTGGTTTGTGTAACAGCCCTTTAGCCGGCCACGGTGGCTCAGTTGGATGCGTATCCGATTGGTGATCAGGCTGTTGCGCGTTTGACCCCCACCGGGTCAGCAACATTCTTTCGTGGAGACTGACCATGAACTATTTTATACAGTCATTCTCTCCCTTCCGCTGATTCAAGAAGGGAAGTGTCAGTTTCTGGCGAAAGAAATCTGCCCTTCTTGAATCAGCGGAAGGGAAAGAATGACCGTAGAAAGCCAGGACTAAACCTTTCCAGTAAAAGTGTGGTTAGGTAAACTGACCGCGCTTGACATGACCCCAAGGGGTTAAAAGGGCCGTAAAACCTCGAAGCAAACAAACAAAAGTCTTTTTACTCATAGGAGTGAAACATCGCAGTAGCAACACGTATGATGTGTACGCTGGAGGTTCAAAGCTGATGCCAACATTTGTTCCCGGTTTTCTGTGTCATGATTTTCTCATTGTTGTGTATACTAAGAATACACGTAACATTTTTTTTTCAATTTTAAGATAAATGGATACACTCTTAGTGGAGACAACTTTGTCAAATATTTTTTTTTTGCTTCCCTTCTGAAAAGTGGTCATCTCTAAAAGGAAAGAATTTGCTCCCATTTGGAGCAAATTCTTTCCTTTTAGAGAAGACCCTTTTTAGGAGGGCCTATTTTTGGTATGCAGGGAAGCAAGCAGTCATAAAAGTTGTCTCCCTTGTATGAATGGCAGAAAATCTACCACCTGTATCCAGCTCCCCTTACAAATATATATATGTACTACAGTACCAGTAAATTATAATATTTATTTATTACATAAGCCACATCACGGCAAAACAGCTGTAATAACATATATATGCCAATAGCAAAGTATCTCCTCGTCTTGCCAGAGTATATGCTGTTTGCTTACCTCTACGGTAGGCCATGCGAAAACTTCAGCCAAAGAGCAAGACATGTGGCCTAGTTAAGGATCAGGCATGTGCACTAAAAGATTGACTGATGGAAAGTCTGGAGAACCTTTGTCTCGCCATGCAGCTCATATAGCGCCCTAACCCATTATAGACTGAATGAACTCACCCACACTATATATTGGAAGAGTCCAATTTCAGTTTTAGGTAAGGAGGCTATGAGATTTAGATATTCCTAGAGAAAAATGGCTGAAGTATTTGCAAACAGTGAAGACCTGGTCAGACGCTGCGATCTGCGGCGTCTGATCTGGGTCTGCACTGTTTGCCCTTTTAGAGGTCTCCCAACTACAATGGGTTAAAGTGTTTTAACTATTAAAAATACTGCCTAATTCCGAGCATGTGGATGATGAATGGCATGCATCACGTAAACATGCCTATATAATTTTGACCCCCTTAAACCCCACTTTTATATAGTAAAACTGGGGTTTACAGGGGTATACATTATTTTCCTTATTTCTGCTCAAAACATATATTGTGGGTACTCGTTAGAACCGCCTCGGCGAGGCGGTTCTAACGAGTACCCACAATCTATGTTTTGAGCAGAAATATGAAAAATATCGGAGATTTTTATCTGAAAAATTTCAGTTTTTTTGAGATAAAATTTTCAATATATTTGAATAGGTGTGTTTTCGTAATGTGGAAAAATGTTGCTTATATGCGTTTCCTATTTTTCTATACAAAATTCTGTTTGCGGATTTTAAGGGGACGGATATACTTGGTAGAGTCTTCTACCATTTTCGACAAGGGGTGGGTGGGGGCGCAACTGTTGTGACTTCCTGTTTGTGTTGCTGCACATCAAGCCTCTTTTGAAAAGGAGTCTACACTTAAAAAATTGGTCCTAAGAGAAGCAAATTCTTTCCTTTTTAGCATAATTTCCATTTCAGGAGACAAAAAACAATTTTTACAGTTGTCTCCCTTGAATGTGTAGCCATTCATCTTAAGAAGACAATGGAACCTCTCTACACATTACGAAAACACGCCTATTCAAATATATAGAAATTTTCACCTCCAAAAACTGAACATTTTCAGATAAAAAAAACACTGATATTTTTCATATTTCTGATCAAAACATAGATTGTGGGTACCCGTTAGAACCGCCTCGGCGAGGTGAGGCGGTTCTAACGAGTACCCACAATCTACGTTTTTGAGTAAAAATAAGAAAAATAATGTATACCCCTGTAAACCCCAGTTTTACTATATGAAAGTGGGGTTTAATGGGGTCAAAATTATATGGGCATGTTTTCGTGATGAACAGCCACCCTTGGGATGATACAAATTGAATGTTATAGAGAGGTGGCAGTTGTGGAGCAGTTAAATACATAGAGGATATTTACTCGTTTGTTGTGAAAACCATAAATATTTTCATCAAGTGTAATGAAAACATCAGTATTTTCACGAGTGCGAAGCACGAGTAAAAAATGGAATGTTTTCATTACACAAGATGAAATGTCATGGTTTTCACTAAAAAAGTGTAAATTTTCTTTTTATTTTATTACTTACATGCCAAAGCGTGTTTCTGACATCATAACTAACGTCACCAAACAGAATATGAACGTCATGGCGTCGACGTTCAGTGCTTAACATGTGAAGCGCTGGAGTGACAAAAACAAAAACAATTTGGCAAAGCAAAATAAACTTTTTACTAAAACGTTCCTTATATTCTAACTAGGAAAAAATGCGTACCAACACTTGATAGTTTAGGTCGTAAACAAAGAAATTCGAAGTGTTCAAAAATCTAAAGTGGAGGTAACATCCGATTTTGAAACAATAAAGAAAACCGAAAACACTAGTAAAATGATACGATGCCATTTCACTAGTGATCGATACCAATTTTATTTTTACCAAATATACACTGATTTCACTGCCAACAATAAAATGAATGAATAATTAAAAATAAAAAAAAGGTTAAACTAACATACCCCGTCATTATCATGCGGCGAGTAGAAAACCGTCAACCATTAACAAAATTTGCCTATTAGCAGCCCCAAACTAGACCTTTTTAATATCAATGCATGTACTAAGTTTGGTTTAAATCCCTTGAAGAGAGAGAGAGAGAGAGAGAGAGAGAGAGAGAGAGAGAGAGAGAGTTTCTTCTGTAAAGGAGACTTACATAAAAACAAAGAACTGGTTACAAGGGAAGTAAAGTTCTTTTCTTTTAGGATATAACTTTTTTGGAAGGAACGTAAAGAAATTTTGACAGCTGCATCCCTTGTGAGTGTACCCATTCCCCTTTTCACTGCCACAGGCGACAATAATTGGCTTTTGCAAACAGCATAGATCCAGATGAGACGGCTCATCGAGCCGTCTCATCTGGATCTACGCTTTTTGACATTCAGTCTTTTAACCTTACATATAAACGTCTTTCTATACGATAGTTTGTTAAAATAAAAAAAAGCAGACGAGAAATGTCGTCTGAAATTTGGCCCTGAAAGAGTTAAGCATATCAACTTACATTTGGGGGGCGCCAAGCGAAAATTGGTTTTCGAGCATGCGCAAACTGCACACTCAGATTCATACCGCGCATGCACAAAGCTTTATCCGGGCATTTGCTCTCCATTGATACATTCTATAGTACGTGTCGAATTTATCTGTTAGCGGAGAGCGAATGTTCAGACTGATCTGTGCCTTTGTTGTCCGCATATACCCAAAGACAGGTTTTCATATGGCATGACTCATTTTCCCCTTATCCTGCATGAGATTTTTTTGTGCTGCCGCAACAATCATTTCAGCCAGCAAAAATAATAATAATAATAAAAAAATGAAAAAAAAAATAAATAAATAAAAAAATAAAATAAAATGAAAAAAAAAAAAAAAGAAAAGAAAAAAGAAAAAGAAATAAATTTATAAATAAAAAAAATAAAGAATAAAATAAATTGAAAAAAAAAAAAAATAAATAAAAGATACACCCTAGCGCGCACTTTAAAGAACAAACAGATAAACGACTTATGTTTGATTTATACATTTGATATATAGGTTCGATCCCCACCTTGTCGGCAACATTCTTTCGTAGAGATTTGATCATTAAATACTGAGACGAAAAAGAAACGCACAGATGTTTTGATCAAATAACGTCTGAATAGATGACCTGAAAACTATTTGTTTTATATTATTGGCCTTCTCTGGATACTCAAGCTCGGCTCCCATGAAAATCACGCAGGTCACACTCGTGATATCACGAACTTCACGGTTTTTCATGCTGAGTGAACTACATGACTAGTTATAAGCTATAATTTTTTTCTGAGCCGTCATCCGGGATAGCATTATACTTTAACTTCAGTCGCTGAACGAAGAAACGTCGCTGACCATGCCACGGCTACGTCAAACTGATCGTGATCGTACCGTTACAATGCTGTTGCAGGATATTTCGCAATCTGATGTCTCCCGACGACTAAGAGTTAATCATTCGAACATCAGTCGACTCTGGCAACGTCTTCGTCACACTGGGACCACAGCCGACCGACCACGAAGTGGACATCCCAGGGTAACGACGGCGAGACAAGACCATCATGCCTTACTCATCTGCGAGACAGGTTCCAGACTCCAACAGAGACTGCGCTGAATACACCTGGTACACACAACAACCGTATCCATCCTCAGACTGTCAGAAATCGCCTGTGTGACATCGGATTAAAGGCGCGTAGGCTGTGACATCGGATTAAAGGCGCGTAGGCCATACGTTGGGATACCATTGACGGTGGTAATACGCTTAAACAGCGCCGTCCGACTGGAGACCAGGAGGTCGCGGGTTCAACCCCCGCCGAGGTCGGCAACATTCTTTCGTGGAGATTGATCATGAAATATTTTCTACGGTCATTATCTCCCTTCCGCTGATTCAAGAAGGGCAGTTGTCAGTTTCAGGCGAAAGAATGTGCACAATACTGGTTAACCGCTTAGAGGACTAAGCCTGCCCAGTAAACGTGTGGTTAGGTAAACCAATGGGTTGACTGGGCCGTAAAACCTCAACACAAAGAAATACGTTTAAACGGCATCGACCCGTTAACTTTCCGAGACGGCGATGGCGCAACATACTGTTCTCCGACGAGTCCAGGTTCAGCCTTCAGCCTTCGTGCAGACGGTCGGAAACGTGTATACCGACGGAAAGGCGAACGTTACGCAGACGCATGTGTTATTGAACATGATCGATTCGGCGGTGGATCGGTAATGGTTTCAAATCACCACTGGTTGTTATCAATGGGACGATGACTGCAGTAAAACACAGGGATGAAGTCTTTGCGCCATATGTTGTTCCAGCTGTACAACAGCGTGCGATAACGCTTCAGCACGACAACGCACGACCCCATGTTGCTCGGATCTGCACAGACTTTCTGGCTCAGAACTATTTTCACGTCATGGACTGGCCTCCTTATAACCCGGACTTTTCCCCGATAAAGCATCTTTGGGATGAATTAGACCGTAGTGTTAGACGTCGTGTTAACGTACCAGTGACGTTACAAGAACTGTCAGATGCATTGTTGACGAATGGAATAACATTTCTATGTGCAAAATCAACAAACTGATAGGTTCAGTGGAATCCAGGATTCAAGAAGGCGTAAATGCGAGAGGTGTACATACTCGTTATTGAATTGCAAAAATGTGAATGACACAAATCATGACCCTTGCTTACTTTTTACGTGCAGTGTAGTTACAGTGTTAAAAGTCGAGGACATTTGACTTTCAATATTGATAGGTTAATGACTGCTGGATAAAATGATATAAAATTCTTTGTCTTTCGAATATTCTGAAGTAAAAAAAAAAAAAAACAAGAGGCCCACGGGCCACAACTCGCTCACCTGAGTGAAACCGCCACTGCAGATATGCAGATGGCATGCAACATTTTTCCAATACTCTTATGACAAGGCAATGGCTTAAACAGTTTTTGAAATATCTTGCTTACAAGGTTAAAATGCTGAAATTTTCAAAACGTCACAAGTAAAACAAGTCACCCCCAATGCCTCCCACCAACTTTTGAGTCAGCTGGCATTTCGGTGCAGTAGAAGAAGCAAAAAAGATTTTCAAGATGGCTGCCATCTTGGATTTCCGATCGGAATGGTTATAGCTATTTTTTGATCTACAAGTCACCCTGATGCTTCCTACTAAGTTTCAAGTCAATTGACTTTTAGGTTTAGGAGAAGAAGCGAAAATAGATTTTCAAGATGGCTGTCATGGAGGCCATCTTGGATTTCCAATTGGCACGATTTGAGCTATTTTTGATGTACAAGTCATCACGATGCTTCCTAGCAAGTTTGGAGTCAATTGGCCTTTCGGTTCAGGAGAAGAAGCGAAAAATAGCTTTTCAATATGGCTGCCATGGTGGTCATCTTGGATTTCTAATCAGCACAATTTTAGCTATTTTTGATTTATAAGTCACCCCAATGATTCCTAGCCAGTTTGGAGTCAACTGGCTTTTGGGTTTAGGAGTAGAAGCGAAACATAGATTTTCAAGATGGCTGCCATGGCGGCCATCTTGGAATTTGGACCGACACGATTTTATCTATATTTGATCTACAAGTCACCCTGATGCTTCCTAGCAAGTTTGGAGTCAATTGGCCTTTCGGTTCAGGAGAAGAAGCGAAAAAGATTTTCAAGATGGCGGCCATGGCGGCCACCTTGGATTTCCGATCGGAACGATTTTAGCTATTTTTTTATCTACATTTCACCCTGATGCTTCCTACCAAGTATCGAGTCAATTGGCCCTGGGGTGTAGGAAGAGTAGGCTTTTAAAGCAATTGTTCACGCCGCATGACGCACGCCGCATGACCCATGATGGACGACGGACATTGACTGACCACAATAGCTCACCATGCGCACTTCATGCTCAGGTGAGCTAAAAATCTGAGCAAATATGGCTCAGTGGCTTCAGAGAAGTCGTCAAATTCTCAACAATTTTCCCATATAAATGTTATGGGGCTTATACAAATGCATAGGGAAGCAAACTTGACCTTGCCGTAAAAAGGTCAAATGTCAACGTACGATAATCTTTTTAGCAATTTTGGTAGATCTCCTGTCCCTGATGATTTGTGCACAGATTTAGCCCCAAGGCATCCTCAGTTCTGAAGAAGAAGATTTTTAAAGGGTCTTACCATATATGGGCATGGTGGCCATCTTGGTCGACCTACCGCGACCATTTTAGCAATCTTTCGTTCCCCTGACTTAAGAAGGCACAATATGAAATTTGAGCAAATTTGGCTCAGTGGCTTCAGAGAAGAAGAAATTTAAAATTCTCAACAATTTTCCTATTCAAATGTATGGTGCTCATACAAATGCATAGGGAAGCGAACTTGACCCTGCCGTAAAAAGCTCAAATGTCAACGTACGACAATTCTTTTAGCAACTTTGGTAGACCTCTCGTTCCCGATGATTCATGCAAAGATTCAGCCCCAAGGCATCCTCGGTTATGGAGAAGAAGATTTTTAAAGGTTTTTACCATATATGGGCATGGCGGCCATCTTGGTCAACGGACCACGACAATTTTAGCAATCTTTGTTTCCCCACCCTAAGGTGGCTCCATATGAAATTTGAACAAAATTAGCTCAGAGGCTTCAGAGGAGAAGTCGTTTGAAACTCTTAACAATTTTCCCATTCAAATGTATAGAGCTCATACAAATGCATAGGGAAGCGAACTTGACCTAGCCGTAAAAAGGTCAAACGTCAACGTACGACAATTCTTTTAGCAACTTTGGTTGACCTCTTGTCCCCGATGATTCGTGCACAGATTCAGCCCCAAGGCATCCTCGGGGCATGGCGGCCATCTTGGTCAACGGACCGCGACAATTTTAGCAATCTTTTGTTTCCCCACACTAAGGTGGCTCCATATGAAATTTGAACAAAATTAGCTCAGAGGCTTCAGAGGAGAAGTCGTTTGAAACTCTTAACAATTTTCCCATTCAAATGTATAGAGCTCATACAAATGCATAGGGAAGCGAACTTGACTTTGCCGTAAAAAGGTCAAACCTCAATGTACGACAATTCTTTTAGCAAATATGGTTGACCTCCCGTCCCCGATGATTCATGCACAGATTCAGCCCCAAGGCATCCTCGGTTATGGAGAAGAAGATTTTTAAAGGTTTTTACCATATATGGGCATGGCGGCCATCTTGGTCGACGGACCGCGACCATTTTAGCAAGCTTTCGTTCCCCCACCCTAAGGAGGCTCCATATGAAATTTGAGCAAAATTGGCTCAGCGGCTTCAGAGGAGAAGTCGTTTGAAAATGTTAACGGACGGACGGACGGACGGACGCACGGACGGACGGACGACGGACGAAAAGTGATCACAATAGCTAATCCTGAGCAGAGCTCAGGTGAGCTAAAATGGGGTGCATATCTACCTGTGCGTTTCTTTTTCATTTCAGTATATACGTAAACTCTTTGCTATCTGATGCCTGCTTTAATTCTATCTCAGAAACATTACTTAAATATTCTTTGAGATATAGTTTTTCAGTTTCTTTGCTCTATCTGTATTACGTACAAGGTTTCAATATATAAACATATGACCCCCTCCCCCTGGGTATGGCAAGTTTGGGTCCAAGGGGATTGACTGGCAGGATGTATGTAGGGGACCACTAAACATTGCTACATACTTTATACATAAGCTGTGGGCCTCATGGTTTCAGAGAAGAAGATTTTTTAAGTTTTGTTTCCCATTATAAGTCTATGGAGCTAATGACCCCGCGTCGTGGCCAGTTTGGACCCCAGGGACAGGGTTGGCAGGATTTATGTAGGAGACCACTAAACATTGCTACATACTAAATCTGTTAGCTCTTGGCCTCATAGTTTCAGAGAAGATATTTGAAGGTTCTTCAGCATATATAGCTCTATACAAACATATTACCCCTCATCCCCACCCACTCCCCATCCACTCCCCACCCCCGGGGTGTGGCCAGTTTAGACCCCAGGGGCTTTAATGCATTATGTTATACTAAATATATCTGTGGGCCTCATGGTTTCAGAGAAGATGATTTTTTTTAAAGTTTTCCCGTTATTAATCTCTGGGAGCAAATGACTCCCGGGGAATGGCCAAACTGGACCCCAGGGGCATGGCTGGTAGGATTTATATAGGACATCTAAGCATTACATACTAAATATATCAACTGTGGACCTCATTGTTTCAGAAAAGAAGATTTTTACCATTATACATCCTTGGGAGCTAATGACCTCCCCCCCCCCCCAACCACGGTCGTGGCCAATATGGGCCCCAGGAGCATGACTGGCAGGATTTATATAAGAGACCACTAAACATTGCTACATGCTAGATTTATCTATCTCTTCATACGGCATACACACTCAACCGAGTACAGTTGACTCTCGCTATCTCGAACTCGCTTATCTCGAACGACCGCTTATCTCGAAGTGAAAATCTTGTCCCTGCTTAAACATGAAAATCTAACAACAGGTAATAAAATATTGTGGAAAAGAGGAGAAATTTTCAATATATCTCTAACTTCAATAGTCCAATTATATATATATATATATATATATATATATATATATATATATATATATATATATATATATATATATATATATATATATATATATATATATTTGTTAAATGTGGTTGTTCGAATTATTTTTTCCTCAATTCTACAAATCTGATATGTCGAGGTACGGATATCTCGAAGTATTATTTCAGAGAGTCCCTTGGAATTCGAGATAACGAGAGTCCACTGTATTATGTGCCGAGGTCCCCGCAACATGCGATAAAAGAAAGTGGATAAAAACAAGCGGGATAGTGCTGCGAATAAATAAAAGTGCAAAGTATTGGTGTATTCTACTTCAACACATGTCTATGTCACTCCGAAACCACATGTGATAGCACAGGCAAGATAAACTTCAGTGCGCGGATTGCTTTGCTTTGGTGTAGTGTTTATCTGCTGCTGGAAGACTGTTACTTGATTTTAGTGCATTCTTTTTTTTGATTTGGGTTTTACGGTCCTTTCAAGAATATTTCACTTATATCGAGCCGATCGTTCATCAAGGGTGGGCGAAAACCGGAGAACCCGGAGAAAAACCACCTGGCCATCCGTAAGCAGAACTTGGCTTTCCCACATGTGACCCGAGCGAGGCTCGAACCACAGCGGTGAGAAACCTAATGGATTAAGAGTCAACTCTCTTATCCACTAGGCTACGGGGGGCCGCTTTAGTGAATTCAGTGCATTCTTAGTTTTTAGGATAATTTTCACCCTTAGCTACTGGCTGTGTAGACGAAGATACCATACTGGGGATAAATTATGGGTCTCTCACTGAAGGACAGGATGCACAGTCCTTGGCTCTTGTCAAGGCACTTAAGCCATGTTTTGAAGAAATCCAAATTACTTTGTCTTCTTTGGCGTCAACTAAGGACAAGATGGGTCAGGCTTGGGCGGCATTAGCCATCGAGAATGATCCCAAGGGCATTGCCCAACATAGTTCATCGACGAACAAAAGAAAGTTAGCTGATATGGAGAGCGACAATGAGCTCGACTATGAGGACAGTGACATAGAGGCTGATGATGACTTTGACAGCCTGCTTAGGTTAGTACATAGCACTTCCAACAGTGGTACTGGGGAAGATGTCGACTCGTACTTACTCACGGAAATTGATGCTTCTTTTGATGATGATGATGTAGGCCCTCAAATCACGCCAAAATTGGCGAGTATTGCCAACAAAGCCTTTTCAAAGACATAGACATTGCCTATGGAGGAAAAAAAAAAAAAAGAAAAAAAAAAGAAAAAAAGCAGGACTCATACTATGTCCAAAACAGTGTGACCAGATGGTTGTCCCCAAAGTGAACAAAGAAATCTGGAGTAAAATGACATTAGGTGTGACAAAGAAACGTGACTTGAGGCTTGTGAACATTCAAAAGGCAGTAACTAAAAGTTCGTTTGCTCTATGCAAAATTGCAGACGTTCTGTTGAAATCAGACAAAAGAGAAGAAAAAAATTCAATAATTCGCACCTGCACAGATGCTCTAAGCCTACTGGGACATGCAAATACATCCATTTCCTAGCATAGCAAGGATCTGCTGAAGCCTGTGCTAAAGGATGACAGCTCCTTGTGTGACAGCAATGTGCCTGTGACATCATTGCTTTTTGGAGATTATCTTCCAAAGAGTTTGAAAGAGCCAGGTAAAAAAAAACTGGCGTACTAGGGGCGGGTGCTCGTATCGAGGAAAGCCATATTTTTTTTGGGAAAAGTTATCCGGAGAAACAAAATCAGAAAAAGAAATAGATTCACTCCTGCAGAATACAAAAAAAAAAAAAAAAAAAAAAAAAAAAAAAAAAAAAAAACATATCTGGAAAGCAGGTAAGAAAAACATTCTCAATGGTCTCCTGTTTGAACAAAAATTTTGATGATTTTGTGGCGGACTGTTTACTAGAGAATAAAAAGGTAAAAGCCTTTGAAGGTGGTAGAATAACTCATTTCGTTGACCAGTGTCAAGTAAGTTCTGATTCTGAAATTTTTAATTTGGTGACAGGGCTAAAGCTAAACTTTATATGTAAAAAAGGTAAGAGAAAACTCATTATCAACCGCATTTGCCTAAATAGCATTGTTTTTCGTCAGCTGAAGCGTCAGCCATCAATGCTGAGGTACAGAAATTATTAAAAAGGGTATAATAGTCAAAACCCGACATGAGGAGGACCAATTAGTGTCTCCGATTTTCTTACGGTCCAAGAAAGATGGTACAAATAGGATGATATTGAACTTGAAAGAGCTCAATGTTTTTGTCAAATACGAGGGGCGTTCATTTAATTGTGTCACTAATGGCCCACCATACCGCGTGGCTGTAAGGAGCACATGGAAACTGCGGTGAATTCACGGGGGAGTGATTTTCTATATTAGGATGAAATTTCGGTCTAATCCGTTCAGTCTTTCAAAAGTTATTGAAAGTTCAAGTTGGTTCAGTTATATACATTCAACCCTTACTGTATGCAAAACTTAGACCTGCAACCGGTTTAAGAGGTCCATGTCTTATCCATGACAACGCACCTGCTCACAAGTGTGTTCTTGTCCAAGACTTCTTGAAAGAGGAAAAGGTAGTTAAGCTCTCTCATCCACCTTATTCGCCAGACCTTAGTCCCTGCGACTTTTTCCAGTTTCCTTTACTGTGATATTCAGAAGCGCCACGTCTATTTACTAAACTCTTGTAACCAGTCTATTCAGTCCTTAGGAAGAAAGGCCACCAGTCAGTTGGCTATATTGATAGGAAATGACCTACAATCCTATCGAAATAATGTGGTAAATATGGTTACTTTGCTCTAGAAAGTTGGTTTCGTTTTACATCCTAATAAATCTGTTTTCATTCATTCTCAACAAATGGAGTTTCCGGGGTTTGGTTTAGAATCTGTAAATATGCAAATATCTCTGACATCTAACAAGTCTGAAAAGATTAAATCTTTATGTTCTCAGTTTCTAAAAGCAATTAAATAGGGATTTGTGTAAATTAATAGGAACACTTGTTGCCACTGTCCCAGCTGTGCCTTACGGTAAATTGTTTTATCGCCAGGTGGAAAATGATACGATTCTTGCACTGCGGAAGGGAAAAGGGAACTTTGACAGTCCTATCTCTATTTTACAGCTAGCGTCTGGACCTTCATCGGCGGGAAAAGCACATTTTAAATACAAGTTCACCAATATCTCACGGTGAGCCTTGTCTTGTGTTAGAAACAGACGCTAGTACAAAAGGCTGGGGATGTTTTTGTAAGTCACTTGATATCAAAACAGGGTGAAAGTGGTCTTCTTCTGAGGCTATGGCTCACAAAAATGTACTTGAGCTGAAAACAGCATGTTTGCCTTAAGGTCCTTTTGTTCTGATAAGAGAAATACTCACGTACATTTTAATGGACTATGACCGCTGTAGCTTATGTGAGAGAACAAAGGGTGACAAAGTCTTTAGCTTGCAATGCTGTTCCTTGCCAAATTTGGGTCTTGGTATATCAAAGAGGCATATGGTTGACAGTCAGTAATATTCCTACAGCAGAGAATGTGAACGCTGATCATGAAAGCCGTCATTTTGAAAATGTCAAGGAATAGAAGCTTGACAAAATTGTTTTTCAAGCTGTGGTTTCAAAGATGAATTTTCAGGCGGACATAGATTTGTTTGCAAGTTGACATAATTACCAAATTAATCGGTTTGTGTCTTACAGACCATGCCCTGATGCATATGCTTGTACTGTTATGTCTATTTGCTGATCACCTTTTAAAGTATACACTTTTTGTCCTTTCAGCTTGATACAAGACGTTTTGCAGAAAATTTCACAAGACAATGCCACGTGAATTTTGATAATGCCAAATTGGCCAACACAAGCTTTCTTTGCCACAGCAATGAATATGCTGATCAGTCCACCAGTAATGTTGAGAAAAAGCAAGAAACCTTTAGTCCTGCTGTGTCGCCCACAGAAAACTCACAAAATATGGAACAAACTGGACCTGTTAGTGATCCTCTTATCAGGAGATCAAAACTACAAACTTCCGAAAGCAACTACAGACCTCATTATGGCCTCCCGGAGAAAAGCAACAAATAAAGAGTACAAATGTTACTTACAGCAGTGGGAATTATATGTGATACACAGAAAATTGATCCCTTATCTACATCTGTAAACAATGCTGTACAAATGTTACTTACAGCAGTGGGAATTATCTGTGATGCACGGAAAATTGATCCCTTATCTACACCTGTAAACAACGTGCTGATGTTTATCACGGAACTGTCTTATCACAAGCTAGGATATTCAGCTATCAACACAGCGAAACGTCCCTTATCTAATATTGTTTCTTTGACTGATTGTAGTAATATTCAAGTAGGTAAACATTTTCTCATAAAACGGTTCTTAAAAGGTGTTTATAACAAAAGACGGAGTTAATCCCGTTATGGAAAAGCTTGGGATGCAGGTATTGTACTAAGACATCTGTGCTTTATTGAGTTAGAGGATAATACATTGCGACAACTAACCTGCAAAACAACAATGCTTTTAGCTTTGCTGTCAGATCAACGTATCCAGACTCTCCATTGTTTGTCGGTGAACAGTGTCACATTTTATGAAAAGAAAGTGGATTTTTATATTGATTCACTGTTGAAATAAAGTAAACCAGGAAAATATTTCTCAGTTCTTTTCTTTCAGGCCTACCATGATAAAATCTTTGTGTTGTTGAGCACCTTAAAAATACATAGAACTTACAAAATCTGTACGAACTTCAGAATATTTACTTGTGAGCTACCAGAAACCTTTCAACAAGTAACGGCGGAAACCATTTCCAGATGGATCAAAACTACCATGAGTGAATGTGGTATTGACACAATGATATTTCAGGCACACAATACTAGATCAGCTGTACGCCGGGGTCTATCTGTGGACGAGATTCTTTCTAAAGTTGGCTGGTCATCAGCAGATACCTTCGCAAAATTCTATAATGAACCTGTTGATCAATCATTAGATCATTGTATCCTACACAGTGCTCTGCAAGACAGTGACAAATAGCTGAAATCATTAATTACAAAAACTCGCGTTTTAGTGATATTTCTATTTCAACTTATTCTGCCTATGATAATATATATAATTATTTGAATTAAATATTAAATTCATGTAAGAATCCAGTGATTCCTATCATTATTTTTAAATGGTCTCAGATCGTTTAATACTCATGTGGTTTCGGAGTGGCATAGACAGGTGATGAAGTAGAATTGATAAATTAAACGAGACTTACTTGTAATTTGAAGTTTGATTGGAATTCTACTTCATCACTGTCCGGAACGGAGAAATCACATCCCACCCACTGGGTCTGTAAAGGTTCTTAGTTTGTTTTCCCTCCCTTATTCCTTAGTCTTCGTCCATTTGAGTTTTAACACTGAAGCTTATCTTGCCTGTGCTATCTCATGTGATTTCTACTTTCCGGACAGTGATGAAGTAGATTTCCAATCAAACTTCAAATTACTAGTCAGTCTCGTTTATTTTATCAATTACAGAGAAAAAAGGAAAGTGATGATAAAAACAGCAGTGGTATGATAAAGGTTTGGTTTGGCAATCTGACTGACAGCCTCTTTAAAACTTCAAGACTGGTCAGAGTGGCGGTGGATGGTGAAAGATTATTCCACTGAACGACTGCTTATAAGTAAAATGAGAAGTCGTATAGTCAGTCCAGATGTACACCTGTCTGTAAGCCAGTGAGTGGGTTTACGCCGTGAGTCACGGTTCAGTGATATGATATATACTAGGAGAGGTACCGCTACATATCCATAAATGATTTTATAAAACAAGACCAGTCGAGAATCTGCACGCCGCTGCTCGACGGTACGCCAGCCGAGTTTCTCTAACATGTCAGAAACACTTGAATGTGACGAGTAGTCATTGAAAACCCATCGAGCTGTCCTCCTCTGTACCATCTCGATTTTGTTTATATCATCCTTAATATGGAGATCTCAGATTAGAGAGGCATACTCCAGCTGGGACGGACTATGGCCTTGTATGCTCTTTCTCGAAGCTGGTGGTTTTTGGACTTCAGATTTCTGCGCAAAAAGCCAAGGGACTTGTTGGTCCTTTGTTGAAATCTCATAGCTCTGGGCCTTATGGTTTCAGAGAGGAAGATGTTTGAAAATTCTTTAGCTATATAGTTAATAGTAAAAATATGACCCCTGGAGTGTGGTTAGTTTAGACCCGAGGAGCTTGAATGGCAGGATTTTTGTAGGCGACCACTTAACATTGCGACATACTAAATATATAAGATGTGGGCCTCATGGTTTCAGAGAAAAAGAATTCTTTTATTTTTTTTTTCATTGTAAGTCAATGGGATCTATATGTTGCCATGGCAACCATAGTTCCAATCCGATTTGCCAAAATCGTATGCTGCCTCACGCCCCTCCCCTCCGGCCCCCCTCCCTCCACCCCCAACCTGATAATGCTTCACATGAAATTTGGTCATTATTGGCCATTTGGTATTAGAGATATACTTACGAAATTGTGGACGGACGACGACAGCCGACGGACGACGAAGCACTGACATACTAAGAGCTCACTTAAGCCTTCGGCTCAGGTGAGCTAATCATACATTGTACGTTTCAGCCTTTAGTCTTTCAAACATGTTGAGAAAATGACTTTCCAACATTTTACCCATACAAATGTATAGGGACGCAAATTTGACGTTGTCGTAAAAAAAGTTAAAGATCAACTTACGGTCATCATTTGAACAAGCATAGTAGATCTTGATGCTTTAAACCAAGATTCAGCCCAAAAGCTTTCTCGGTTCTGCAGAAAAAAGATTTTTAAGTGTATGAACATGGTGGCCTTCCTTATTTACGGACCGTGACCATTTGTTAAAATTTTCAATCCTCCTTTAACAGAAGGCTACACATGCAGTTTGAGGAAATCTGGCCTAAAAGTTTGCAGAGGAGAAGTCGTTTAAAGGTGAGAACGGACGGACGGACGGCGGATGACGGACGGTGATTGATCACAGTGACATGAGCTAGAAAGCTTGGTTTACGCTAAGCACACATTGTATGCTAAGTGTAGAACAAGCTGTTTTGGCTGTAATAGCGGTGAGCAGTTGATGGAAAATTGTATTGGACCAGTCCATGGCCTTTCATAAAGTGCTTTCGGATCAATGGCAAACATTAAGACTGTCTGCGCCCGTGGGCACTGACAATAAGATCAGCTCCCTTTTCTGCCACCATGATGGTTGCAGCATTCGTATTTCCAGCAATAATGTTAGGAAAGATAGAGGCATCCACTACTCGAAGTCCTTTGATCCCTTTTACACGAAGTGTGGGATCTACAACAGCGGTTGGATCATTTATCCATTTTACACGTACATGACTGGTGGTAAAAGGTGACCGCTAGATTCCGAGTATAGCATTCCCAGTATGCATCAGCCCGGAACTTGTGTTGTGAACAGAAGGAACTTTTCGATTGGTCAATATTGACGCCAAGATTTTTTTTTGTTGGTGTGGTCATGAATTTCTCCCACAATCGGACGCCTGCAACAAATTCACGTATATCTTGTTTATCGGTAAGATACTGAGCATTACGAAAACACGCCTATTCAAATATATTGAAAATTTCACCACCAAAAACTGAAAGTTTTCAGATAAAAATTCTGATATTTTTCATATTTCTGCTCAAAACATAGATTGTGGGTACTCGTTAGAACCGCCTCGCCGAGGCGGTTCTAATAAGTACTCAGAATCTATGTTTTTGAGCAGAAATAAAAAAAATAATGTATACCCCTGTAGACCCCAGTTGTACTATATAAAAGTGGGGTTTAAGGGGGTCAAAATTATATAGGTATGTTTTCGTAATGGGGTCGAAGATAGGATAATCAAAGGGATCTGTACTTCTTAGTTTAACAGTTCCCCTGCTCATTGAGTGCATTAGACTTACAGCCGTGGTAAAACCTTCTTCAGTAGGACTTTGCGGGAAAAGTTCTTTCGCTCTTCGTCCTTGAAATTGTAAAAGTTATAATGAAATAATAAACCAATAAATATAAACTGTACATCAATGTTTGTCTTTCCTCTTCCAGATACATCGGTATAGAAAAATCCAGTTCCTTCAGCACCAGCAATGGAAAGAGGACCTGTACGAAAGAAATAATACATCATCTTTGACAGGGATTCTAGAATATTTAGTGTTATACTGTGTGAAGAGTTAATTCTTGTAGGCAAGAAGACCATCTGATGATCTTTTAGGTTCCGTCCAACTGGCAGACCGGCTATAACATCTATTCCAAGTTCATTCAGATGTTGTTTTGGCCCAACACCACTTAACATCAAAATCTGAGGTGATCCGATTGCTCCAGCTGACAGTATGACTTCCTTTTCTGCTTTAATGAAGTATTTTCGTCCATCACGGATAACATAAACTCCGGTTACAGTCTCATTCTGAATGTCTAGTTTGCTGACATGACTTCTTAATATTATGTGAATGTTGTCCCTCTCCACAGTGTTACTAAGATATTCAACACCTGTTTTACTACTTCGAATGCCATTTCGCACCGTCTGTTGGACTCTGCTAATACGTTCCTGATCAGCACCGTTGTAATCATTTATTCTCCATCCCATCTCTTCACCCGCTTTTAAATATAAATCAGAAAGTGGTGTCTCTTGTGCCGCTAACAGCTAAAGGACCATATGTAGAATAATATTTTGATGATTTTAGTTCATCTATTTGAATATCCTCTGACTTAAGAAAATACGGCAATACACCTCTATAACTCCATCCCGTACAACCATTGGCAGCCCATTCGTCAAAATCGTACCTGGATCCTCTTGTGTACATACCTGCAGTAAGCATACTAGATCCACCTAAAACACGACCACGAGGCCAAAACGCTCGCCTGTCATTCAGCCCAAGACATGATGCATTTTGTGGTTCCGTATAGAATTTCGAATCATATTTAATACTTTGTAAACCTAACCACATCATCGGAATATGGAACCACGACTTGTCATCCCAATACTCCCCAGCTTCTAGAAGAAGGACTTTATTGTTTTTATCTTCTGAAAGTCGCGACGCTACGACGGAGCCAGCCGAACCTCCCCCGACAACGATATAATCATATTCTTTGTCAAATCGATCAGTGAGTATGGTCCGTCTTCTAAAGGGACCAGTGCTTTTAAAATATGCTAGAAACAACGCAAAAGCGAGAACAGCAACAGTTTGTCGTATCCAACTCATGACAGGCTTATTTATCTGAAAAAAAAAAAGACAAGTGTTTTATGAAAATACCAGAACGATGTTTTACAAGACCCGTGTTGCTAAATACAGTTGACTCTCATTATCTCGTTCTCGCTTATCTCGAGTAACCGCTTATCTCGAAGTGAATATCTGGTCCCTGCCTAAACATGAAAATCTAACAACGTAAACAAGGTAAAAACGTGGAAAAGAGGAGAAACTGCTCCTAAGGGCAATTTCTCCTATTTTCCACAATATTTTCAATATATCTCTGACTTCAAGAATCTAATTACACACACACACACACACACACACACACACACACACACACACACACATATATACATATATATATATATATATATATATATATATATATATATATATATATATATATATATATATTTGTTAAATGTGGTTAATCTAATTATTTTTTCCTCAATTCTGCAAATCTGATATGTCGAGGTACGGATGTACCGAAGTATTTCAGAGAGTCCCTTGGAATTCGAGATAACGAGAGTCGACTGATTATGGCGAATATTAAAACCACAACATGACGAGTACAAATTTACAGTCAAACTCCAGTGGCTTGAACATCTTTGGGACCATGGAAATTTGTTCTACGTACTAACCCATTGTATACTGAATAGACTCTCCCACACTATATATTGGAAGAGACCAATTTCAATTTTATGTACGCCCGGCTATGAGATTTACATATTCCTAGAGAAAAATGGCTAAACTATTTGCAAATAGTGGAGACCCTGATCAGACGCCGCGTTCTGCGGCGTCTGATCTGGGTCTGCACTATTTGCCAATTACCCTTTTACGGGTCTCCCGACTACAATGGGCTAACTGTCATAGTGCCAGGTCAGTAGGCAAATGCTATTAATTAAGGATGTCTTTTCGATCTTCTAGAAAATAGTATATTGAGTGTACTCATTAGAATCCCTCGATGAGGCGATTCTAAAGAGTACACACAATATGTATTTTCATGATAAAATACGAAACTTTCCCATAGATATCCCTAACGATTTGTTTTCTTGAGCTATCAAAAGTATTTTCTGTGGATTTAAAATGAGTTCGAATCAGCCAAGGTAAACGAGCCATTGGTGTTCGAGTCAAGTTTACTGAAAATGGTTTTAGAAATAAAGTGTTTGATAAAATTTCAATTACAGTCGACTCTCGTTATCTCGAATTCCTAGGGACTCACTGAAACACTTCGAGATATCCGGGTACCTCGACATATCAGGGTTGAGAGAGTGAGGAAAACAATAAATTGAACAACTATATTTAACAAATGGATAATGTAATTTGACTCCTGAAGTTATATATATATATATATATATATATATATATATATATATATATATATATATATATATAATAATGTGGAAAAGAGGAGAAATTGCTCTTTAGGAGCAATTACTCCTCTTTTCCACATTATTTTGTAACCTGTTGTCATAGTTTCATGTTAAAACAGGGACCAGATTTTCACTTCGAGATAAGCGGTATTCGAAATAAGTGAGTTCGAGATAACGAGGTTCGACTGTATATGCATGGATTTCTGCTGCCATGTAACTTTGAGGGGAATCGATACACTTGCGGGTAAGGCATCTCTGTCACTAAAACTGAGCTTGCCCCTCTTTTGAAAAGGGGCCTATTGTAAAAGGAAGGAATTTGCTCCAATTGGGAGCTAATTCTTTCCTTTTAGAGTTGACCCATCTTCAGAGGCAGGTTGGTGTGCAGATTAGCAAAAGTTGTCTCATCACAACACATTTGCCAAATTTTGTTTTAATTTGATACTATGTGTATAAGTCCACATAAATATCAGTCGTACCAAGTATGCATGCCTTGCTTGCATTTTTGATGACGTCATAACTCCGTTAACATGGGAACGAGGAGGTTTCTGAAAGTTTGGCTTTTTTTTTTTATATCCTTCTACAGAAGAAAAATGTAAGTGAAGATACCTAGAAAATGCCAACATCACTAAGCACAGTCCTCCCGAGGCACCAAAAGCAACGCCGCATTACAAACCGCAGACGCACAAACCTTAACTCGTTTTAGCTGTTGGAGCATAGAATGACGTCACCCTTATCTATAATATTAAAGGGCCTGGCAGTCAAGGAACGGATGCTGGATACGAGACGTATAGTGTGCTAGTATTTTAACTTTTAGAGTCAGTTTTAGTGTTGATAATTCCAAGGTGGCACTTTTCTTATAGTTCCTCTTTGATTGTCTGTTCTATCTTCACTTGTCTGGTCTGTCTTTCGACGAAGTGCTGTTTTTGAGCTATTGTCATCTGCGCGACGCCAAGCAAAAATGTGTCTCCGAGCATATGCGGGCAGCGAAGGCCCAGATCAGCCTGCGCATCCGCGCAGTCTAATCAGGGCCTTCATTGTCCGCTAACATAATCATTGGATACTACAGAATGTACTAATGGAAACTGAATACCCGGATGATATTTTGCGCATGCGCAGGATGATGTATATGCGGACACCGGCTTAGATCAGCCTGCACATCCGCGCAGTTTGATCCGGGCTTTCACTGTCCTCTAACATAAATCATTGAATACTACAGAATGTATTAATGGAAACCGAATGCCCGGATGATACTTTGCATATGCGCAGGATGATGTGAATTCGCACATTTTGCGCATGCTCTAAGGCATTTTGTCGCAATACGCGGCCCAATTAATGTATTTAAACCATTAACTGGTGCCTTTGGAGGACTGTTTTCCGTCGATATGGTCTTTTCTGGGTATCTTCATACTTGAGCCAGTACAGGACAAACCTACAATAAGACCTGTACTATGTGTGACCAGCGAAGTCTCAGGTCAGCCTGTACATCCACCCTGTATGGCAAGTGTTCTTTTATCCCTCTTTGGACAGCCCGGTGACTGTAGAAGGCACATGTATCAGTGAAGACAAATCAGACTCCGCGGACGCGCAGGCTGATCTGAGTCTTCGCTGGTCGTAGGTTTTGTCGTGCACTGGCTCAGATTTTTTTTTATAGTTTTTTAGAACGATCCTCTACAGCTCCTTCGCATTGAAAAAAAACGAAAAAAAAAAAAAAAAAAAAAAACGAAAACAAACGAAACCAAGCAACATTTGTATTTTTTTTTCACATGTGACTCAGTATACTTCCAATGAACAAAAAATACAACAAACAAACAAACAAACAAAAAACTTTGTCATTTTGTTTTGCATTTGATAACATATTTTTTTAAAGTTTAGATGTTTTGCAGTGATTGTATCGTGTTTTAAATTGAATGAGTCGATGCAGGTGCAAAACAACACCAAGTAACTCGTTCAACGATACAAATGTGCAATCTCCTTCAAAGCGTTGTAAAATTGCATGTGAGTAAAACTGGTTTAAGGCTCCTCCCTCACATTCCTCGACACAATACCCAGCTAGTAAGCATTCTACGTAAATCTATAGCGGGTCGTTATCGGCCCGTCAGGGTAGCTGACGGGCCGATAACGGCCCACTGTAGATTTATAAAGAATGCTTGCTGGGTATTTTGTTTTCTGAGAGCGTTCCTTTGTTGCATTCTTCTTTGTTCATACGACTCGTATGTCGTCGGTTAGTGCACATGGGCTTGCTGTTTAATTTGTCATTAATTGTCCCGAATTTTTTCGTCTTCCAGAGCTTGGGTAGGCGGTGCTTCCTGTCGATGATATTAAATCATTAACTCTCTCTGGGTTATTTTAGAATACGGCAAACTGATGGTGTTTTTTTTTTTTTTTTTTTTTTTTTTTTTAAATACAGTCGACCCTCGAATTCCAAGCGACTCTCTGAACTACTTCGAGATATCTATACTTCGACATATCAGGTTTGCAGAATTAAGGATAAAAAAATCGAACAACCACATTTTACAAATGTATATGTAATTTTACGCCTGAAATTGGAAATATATTGAAAATATTGTGGAAAAGAGGAGAAATTGCTCCTTATGGAAACCTCACCTTCTTTATCATCTTAAAGAACATACGCTGGATATAGTATCAATAAACAAGAGGATCATGCTGGTCCTATATCGCTCACCTGAGCAAACAGCTTTGCACACTTACTTTTGAAGTTTCAGCCAAGTTCACTGCTCTAAGATTTTTGTATAAATTTTATAGCCCTGCTCCCCAACGGCCATGTTTTTTTTCATGCATCATGATGGCTTGAACTGAATCTTGAAAGAGGATCACCAAAGGAACAAATCTGCCATATTGAAATCGGTCCAGTGGTTTCTGACAAAAAGATTTTTAAAATGTTTCGTATAGCTATATAGGGAAAATAAGCCCCGCCCCCTAATGGCCATGTTTTTTGACGAATCATGACTGCTTGAACAAACTTGGTAGAGGGTCACCATAGAAGCATCCCTGCCAAGTTATATTGAAATCGGTCCAGTGGTTTCTGACAAGAAGATTTTTAAAGTTTTCCATTTAGATATATAGGGAAAATAACCCCCACCCTTGCAGCCATGTTTTTTGATGAATCATGATTGCTTGAACAATCTTGGTAGAGGGTCATCAAAGCAACATTCCTGTCAAGTAATAATGAAATCAGATAGGTGGTTTCTGACATGAAGAATTTTAAAGTTTTCTATACAGATATATACGAAAAATAAGCCCCGCCCCCTGGCAGCCGTGTTTTTTTATGTATCATGAGGGCGTGAACAATCTTAGTAGAAGGTCACTAATGCAACATTCCTGCTAAGTTACATTGAACTTGATCCAACAGTTTCTTAAGAGAAATTTTTTAAAGTTTTCTATATAGATATATAGGGAAAATATGCCCCGCCCCCTAGCGGCCATGTTTTTTTGACAAATCATAAAGGCTTGAACAATCTTGGTAGAGGGTCACCAAAGAAACATTCCTGCCAAGTGATACTGAAATCGGTCCATTGGTTTCTGACTAGAAGATTTTTAAAACTTTTCTATATAGATATCCAAGGAAAATAAGCCCCGCCCCCTGGCGGCCAGGTTTTTTGATGAATCATGATAACTTGAACAATCTTGGTAGAGGGTCAACAAGGAAACATTTCTGCCAAGTTATAATGAAATCAGTCCAGTGGTTTCTGATGAAGATTTTTATTTTAAAGTTTTCTATATAGATATATAGGAAAATTAAGCCCGGCACCCTGGCAGCCACGTTTTTTTGACAAATCATGACGACTTGAACAATCTTGGTAGAGGGTTACAAAAGAAACATTCCTGCAATGTTATACCGAAATCGATCCAGTGGTTTCTGACAAGACGACCATTATATAGATATATAGGGAAAATAAGCCCCGCCCCCTAGCGGCCATGTTTTTTGATGAATCCAAATGGCTTGAACAATCTTGGTAGAGGATTATCAAAGGAACATGTCTGCAAAATTATATTGAAATCGGTCCAGTGGTTTCTGACAAGAAAAGTTTAAAATTTTCTATATAAATATATAGGGAAAATAAGCCCCGCCCCCTGGCGGCCATGTTTTTTGACGAATCCAAATGTCTTGAAAAATCTTGGTAGAGGATCACCAAAGGAACATTTCTGCAAAATTTTATTGAAATCGGTCCAGTGGTTTCTGACGAGAAGATTTTTTAAGTTTTTAGTTAAAAAATCTATTTTTAGCTCCTGTGACCAAGGTATGCAATGGACTGGAACCATTTGAACAACTTTGAAAGAGGATCAACCAAGGATCATTCCTTTGAAATTTGGTCAAAATCCAATCAGTGGTTTAGGAGGAGATGTTGTTTAAAGATTGTGAACGGACGGACGGACGACGACGCCGAAGACGCCGACGACGACGACGACGGACGGTGAGTGATCACAATAGCTCACCTTGAGCCTTTGGCTCAGGTGAGCTAAAAAGCTAAGATGTTGTGTTTGAAAACACACATAAGAACGAAAATCGGAGACTCAGTTTTATTGAGCATCACAAAAAACATGCCTATATAATTTTTACCCCCTTAAACCCCACTTTTATATAGTAAAACTGGGGTTTAGAGGGGTATACATTATTTTTCTTATTTCTGCTCAAAAACATAGATCGGCGAGGCGGTTCTAACGAGTATTCACAATTTATGTTTTGAGCAGAAATATGAAACATATTAGAATTTTTGTCCGAAGACACTGGTGAAATTTTCAGTATATTAGAATAGGCGTGTTTTCGTAATGGTCTCTTCATACACCGCAGTGTAATTTGGCTGTATACATTTAGTAAACGTTTCATAAGATTCGTATCAGACCACGGACTGTATTACCTTATTCTTGTTCGTATAAACGTTTGAGACCTTTATAGAAGGTCTCATGAAAGTAGCCAAATTAACGCCCTGCCAAATAATTCAATTTCACCTACAGATATATAGTTTATGTATAATCTCTGCATAGCTGACAGTTTTTAAAATAGCTCGAATTCATCTACCAATGTGAACTTGAAATAAAAGAAACACCTCTTCCTCATACTTGGATATCTGGAAAGCTCACTACTTAGTTTTACGACAAACGCGATGACTTCCACAGTTAATTTTTCGTTTCTGAGCAGCAATATTCCTTTTGCGTGATAGTACATGAGTTTTCCCCATTAAAGAACGACTTGTGGAAAAATAATAAATTTAGTTTATAATAAAAGACCTCAACTTGCAATCACCCGGTAAGCCTATGGTCAAACTGTATAGCAAATTCGAAAATTCTACAAGATAGACACAAGACGAGAAAACTGTGACATAAAATCAGAATGGTTGATATAGGAATAGAAAGAACACTGGTTTAATTGGCTCTGAGCGTGGTCCTCAGATGTGTAAAAATAAAAAAAGAACAAAAAAAAAAAAAAAAAAAAAAAAAATGCTTATTGTCTGCTGGTTCCCAAAGTTTAAATTCTAACTTGGCTAACTGCGAATGTAAACTGACTTAAAATTAACATGAGCCCATGCAGGACAAAACCTACATTAAGACTGGTGCGGCCAGCTAAGACTCAGATCAGCCTGCGCAATCACGCAGTCTAATCAGAGTCTTCGCTGATGGCATGTGTCTTCTACAGCCTCCGTGCTATCTAAAGAGGGATTAACGAGAACCCTTATCATACAGGGTGGATGTATAGACTGATCTGAGTCTTTGCTGGTTACACAGGTGTCTGGGATGGGCTGCGGCTTGTTATTGTGGCACTCCCTGGACCGTTTCTCTTACCTTTTTTTGTCGTGCGCTGGCTCAAATGTTAAAATACATAAAGAAAAACAAACCCGGAAACAAATAACAGAACTCCCAGATCTCTGTTAAAATACCATAACATATAATAATAATAATAATAATAATAATAATAATACTTTCATCTTCATATCGCATGTTTTATCTTCATCCGCACATACACACGCACAGCCATTTAGTCTAACAGCAGAAGACGACATTCTATTTTTTTTTTTTTGTCTGAGAAAATAATGCTTAATATTTCATATGACTCATTCACACAATAATCTCTGTATAATAATCAAAATATTTTAGAATGTCGTCTGCTACAACTTTGAATGACGCTTCAAGGGAAATGAATACCATTTCAGGTTAGACAACTGTGTCAAACTGTTTTCCTTCCTTCTGAAAAGGGATCTACTCTCAAGGGGGGAGCAAATTCTTTCCTTTTAGAGTACCCCCTTTTCAGAAGGGGAATGGTGAGCAGGAACGCTATTAGGAAGTCAGAACATCGTCTACCTTGTAAAAATGGCGGAATACTTAATAAGTATATCCAATCCTCTTAACTCTGATAAAGAAAAACAAACCCGGAGATGAATAAGAGAACTCCAAATTCTAAGTAAAAATACCATAAAACAGAAGCCCACTGTGTCGCAACGAGAGCAAACCTCCAGACATTTTCCCCCAAGAAAGATACAAATCAGTCTGCGCATACGAACAATCTGGTCCTAAGGTTATATGTTATAATTTTTAATGCCCATCTCAGCTGAGCATTAAAATTTGTCCTGCTAATTAATCTCAAATATCTAACAATTGCATTTTTTTTTCTGTTAAAAGTAGCTGAGCATTAAAATTTGTCCTGCTAATAAATCTCAAATATCTAACAATTGCAATTTTTTCCTGCTAAAAGTAGCTGAGTATGAAACTTTCTCTGCAAATAAATATAAAAACGCCAACTTTTGTTGGCGTTTTCATATTTATCAGAAGAGAAAATTCCATGCTCAGCTGAGTTGAGCATGAAGAAAGTTTTAAAACCTCGGGGTCAGATCACAGTCTTCGTTGTGCGCACGAAGAGACATTTTAGTCTTTTCCATAAATTTTAAGGTACCACAACTCATTGCCGGCCTCGGTGGCTCAGTTGGATGCGCCGTCCGGCTGGAGACCAGGAGGTCGCGGGTTCAACCCCCCGCCGAAGTCGGCAGCATTCTTTCGTGGAAATTGATCATGAAATATTTTCTACGGTCATTCTCTCCCTTCCGCTGATTCAAGAAGGGCAGTTGTCAGTTTCTGGCGAAAGAATGTGCACAATACTGGTTAACAACTTAGAGGTTAACGTGTGGTTAGGTAAACTGACCGCGCTCGACATGACCCCATTGGGTTGACTGGGCCGTAAAACCTCAACACAAACAAACAAACAACAACTCATTGTGTTAATGTAAACACACTTTGGAAGGTGGAACAGCTTTAACTAAATTTAATGCTTTATTAGCCGTGGCTGGAGCCTAATAAAGAACAACTACAAAAACGACATCAGCAGAAACAACAACAAATTTACTACTACTGGTATTGTTGTGATAGCAGTGGAAAATAAAGTTAGAAATAGCCAGTTAAATTAAAGCATATTTATTTGACAATCAACTTATACGTTAAATATATATAAACAGCAGTATTAGGATCTGAGGTTGATCTCCTTGAATGCATCAACATTTAGTGGTAGTATTAGTGGATAATTAAATACCTGAGCTATGAACTTTCGGCAGCACGTACATAAATCTACATTAACGCTTAAAAGGAAGTGATACATTTTCAGGGTAGGTAACCATTTTTTCTCTTTTCCGAAAAGGCGTCCACCCAGAAAAAGTAGACCTAATGTTTCAATGTGTGTATATTAGTACGCCGTTGAAGAACTGTCCATACAAAAATAGTGCAACTTGTGCTTGATCTATGGCGAGAGTCGCTGAGAAAACTCGCCTTAATATATGTGCGAACAACAAAGGCGCAGATCAGCCTGCGCGTTCTTCGACGAAGAAGCGTCTCACAAACTTAAATGGAGAACAGAATGCTACCTGGAATTTATTAGTTTCTCATAGAATCTATCATTTCAGGGCTATTCAGCCCTTTGATTTTATTTGTGTTGTAGAGCTGCATATTCTCCCCCTTGAAAGGCATTGACCGCAATACTAGCGAGGAAGCGAATTCTTTCGTTTTAGAGTAGACTCTTTTTCATTAATGTGCAGAAAAGCAAATAGGAAACCACAAACGTGATCTCCATTATAAATCAAAGCACTGGTAGCACTTGTGGATCGATTCTGAGTATAGGCTGGGAAAATGGTCCTGAACGAGAATTTAAGATAGTTTCATTCAACCCTTAACTTCTTGTCATTTAAGTAGACCCTGACGAGACGCCGTGTTCAGCGCTGATCTGGGTCTGCACTGTTTGCCAATGGCCTAGTCCAGGGTTTACCGATACCCCTCTTTACACGACACTCTGACGTCACAGCGACAAGAAAAGCGCGGCTATAAACATGATAAATAATAGACAGACAGACAGACAGACAAAACATTTATTCTCTTAAGTAATTTTACATGACATTTTAGGAACAACATATTAACTTAAATGATAGTTTAGGTGACAGTTATACATATTAATTAGTTCTAAGTACAGTTGGCTCTCGTTATCTCGACCTCGCTTATCTCGAATAACCGCTCATCTCGAAGTGAAATTCTGGTCCCTGCCTAAACATGAAAATCTAACAACAGGTAAAAAAAATATTGTGGAAAAGAGGAGAAATTGCTCCTAAGGAGCAATTTCTCCTCTTTTCCACCATATTTTCAATACATCTCTAACTTCAAGAATCCAGTAACATATATAGTTGTTAAATATGGTTGTTCGAATTATTTTTCTTCCTCAATTCTGCAAATCTGATAAGTCGAGGTACAGATATCTCGAAGTATTTTAGAAAGTTCCTTGGAATTCTAAATAACGAGAGTCGACTGTATCTTTCAGCTTAGCCTACTTCATATTAAACATAGTACATGCATGATTAGTATCCTCGCTAGTATTGCGATCAACGCCTTTCAAGGGGAGAATATGCAGCTGTACAACACAAAGAAAATTATGACTGCAGTAGTGCTACATATACTCAGTTTCGCGCAATACCTTCAAAGGCAATTTAAGGGTGATAGTTAGCCTTCTGGGTCAGTTCAGCAGACGACAGATCGGCAATATCTCCCAATTCCAGAGAATAGCCCCTGACACACCATGTTAACCGCCACCTTTGGAGACGACATGCATGGTACGTCAGGACCCTGACTCCGCGTGAAAAGCAAGATAGAAAACCGAAATGTCATCCGTCGCCAGCATACTAAGCGTTGAGTGCATAGTAAATATGTTAAACCTGGTAATGTCCTCATAACTAGTGAGCCGGGACCCGGCAGAACATGCAGAGACATGTGGTCAAGTGCCCAGAGTTAACTTCATCAACCAACTCAAGCCCAGCGTACCATAAAACGGACATAAGCAAACAGTGCAGACCCAGCTCAGATGCCGCAGAACACGGGGTCCGATGATGGTCTACACTGTTTGCATAAAGCTCAGAAATCCCAACAAAATACAACAACAACGAAAACCAGCCAGACGCCCCTTAATTAGGGAACTGACTTAACCAAAGACTTAAGGAGGAAGAGTCCACTCGGCACAAATGGGTTAACCGGAAACTGAGGCACTGCTTGGATGTGGCCCAGGATGTCGCTCTTCAAGCTCTGTCCGGTCTCTGTTAGATATGGCATTTTTTTTTGACCAGCAACCACAATGCTGAGAATAAATAATTAAGCAATTTAGATAAACAGATATCTAAGTAAATAAATAATAAATAAAGGAATAAATATCGTATAGGCCAACCAACTGATACGTCGCTCCGACCCACTGGTTACGTGGATTACAGTTACCACGATTTCGTACAATTCATTAGTAAACCAGCTCTTGCAGCTGTGCACGGCCCGTATTGTCTTTCTGTAGCGTTTGTCCACAGACAGTTGACTGTATATTTTTGATTTTGTTTCACATATTATAAAATATTAGCCTATTTTTACCTTTCTATCAAATTTCAAGTCGATCGGTTATGAAATAAGTTATTTGCAAAATGTCACTCCCATAGACAATAAAACACTATAGGAATATGACGTTTTACATCTTTGTTATTTCGCAGCCGATCGAATTGAAACTTGACAGTGCGCTAGATGATATTTCAGGATCTAATCATCTGTAAAAAAAAAAAAAAAAAACACACACAAAAAAAAACAAAACAAAACAAAAAAAAAAAAAAAACAAAAAAGAAAACAACAAAAAACACAAATATTCCGTCGGGTGCCTATGAAAAAGCCAACCACTTTAACGAAACACCAGTGAACAATTTCGACCAATCAAAAACGAGACCAAAAGAATTCAATAACTAGATGTTTCTTCAAAACTGATTCAATGTCGGCTTGATTATAGAGCACTAACCAAAATTGGCCTTATCGCCCAACATTGACGGGCCGTGCAATGCTGATAGAAAGGAAGGCAATTGTCGATGCTAAAAGAAAGGAAGGCAATAATCACATGGACAACAACCTCAAGGACATTTTGGTATATGTATACTTTGGCTCAATTGTAAACAGCGCAAATTAACCAAATTAACCAAAACTAGCTATAGCGAACAGCAAAGTTGTTCGCACATATATTAAGGCGGGTTTTCTCAGCGACTCTCGCCATAGGTCCAGCACAAGTTACACTACTTTTGTATGGACAGCTCTTCAATGGCGTACTAATATACACACATTGAAACATTGGGTCTACTTTTGTGCGCGGATAAATACGAAATTAAATATAGTCAAAGTCACTTTCTATTTTTTCTGATCAAAGGCTCATAGTGTGAATGCATGCATAAGCTGTTATGATCAGTCAATCTGGTAGTGTGGAGGATTGCATGACATCAAGAAAACGTGCCTATATAATTTTGACCCCCTTAAACCCCACTTTTATATAGTAAAACTGGGGTTTACAGGGTATACAATATTTTTCTTATTTCTGCTCAAATATATCTATGTTTTGAGCAGAAATATGAAAAATATTAGAATTTTTTATCTGAAAATTTTCAAATTTTTGGTGGTGAAATTTTCAATATATTTGAATAGGCGTGTTTTCATAATGAGCTGTTACATATGTAAAATTGTGGGTATCTTCTTTAAGCTGTACCTGCGCTTTCTTGCCATTACGAAATTACTCCTATTCAAATATATTGAAAATTTTACCACTAAAAATGAATATTTTAAAATATAAAAAAACGCTGCTATTTTTCATATTTCTGCTCAAAACATAGATTGTGGGTACTCGTTAAAACCGCCTCGGCAAGGTGGTTCTAACAAGTACCCACAATCTATGTTTTTGAGCAGAAATAAGAAAAATAATGTATACCCCTATAAACCCCAGTTTTACTATATAAAAGTGGGATTTAAGTGGGGCGGAGGGTCAAAAGTATATAGGTATGTTTTCGTGATGCGTTTGACTGTGCGTAGAAGTTAGGGCCATTGAACTAATATTGATATGAGCTTATGAGGAATGATCACTATATGTATATTGTCTGTATAATTTCTACCATCATTTTGTGTCTCTGTTTATGAAAATTTTAAAGGTGAATGATTCACATGATAAGACATTTTATAAGGTAGACAACTGTTGTGACTTCCCGCGCTCTATTCTTTTCTGAAAGGGGTCTACTCTGATGGTAAAAGATTCTTACCTTTAAGGGTAGACTACTTTTAAAAATAGCACAAAAACATTTTTGACAGAGTAACCGCCCCTAAAAGTGTTATAAACCCCCTTAACGCTATGCATACAGTGAAAAACTTTAGTTGACGGCACTTTGAAATATTTTTCCAGAAAATAAGCTTTGTCAGAAAAAAAAAAAAAAAAAAAAGAAAGAAAAAGAAAAAACATAAGCATCATCAATTTGCTGTCTACTGAATAAGCTAAGAGAAAGGTAATCGCAATTTATTGAATAAAGAATATTTCGAAAACACGTCTATTCAAATATACTGAAAATTTTACCACCAAAGAATGAAAATTGTCAGATAAAAAATTCTGATATTTTTCATATTTCTGCTCAAAGCATATATTGTGGGTACTCGTTAGAACCGCCCAAACGAGGCGGTTCTAACGAGTACCCACAATCTATGTTTTTGAGAAGAAATACGAAAATTAATGTGTACCCCTGTAAACCCCAGTTTTACTGTATAAAATAGGGTTTAAGAGGGGAGGTCAAAATTATATAGGCATGTCTCGTGATGAATCACAGAACTTAGTGTATTTAAGATGATATGAAAGTGGTATAACATGATACGGTGATATTATGCCCTGATCCATGGTGCCATTGACTCAATTAAAGGTGTACATATCATACATGTGTGTCACTGATTAATCTATGTAAACAGTCAACTCTCATTATCTCAAACTCCAAGGGACTAGAAGTTTTGTGTGAGATAAACAATAGTTTGAACAAAAGGAGCTGAAATTGCAAGGACCATTTAGAAAAACACAACATATAGTGTTTTTCTTAGTTTGACTTAAGTATCGTTTTGAGTTATCAATGTTTGAGATAATGGGAGTACACTGTATCTAAAACCAAGATAGAGCCGAAGCTGTTTTCATTTAACCCTTTCAGCCTGACAGACCAAAACAAATCCTTATGCAAACAGTGTAGATCCAGATGAGACGGCTCGCAACGAGCCGTCTCATCAGGATCTTCACTGTTTGCCATTCGGCTCTAGATTTTTGACTGATATCCCTATTTGCAACCATGGGCGTGTCCTAATTCAAAGACGGTAGAAACTCACGTATGAAAGTTTAGAATAATCATAGCACTGCATCCATATTTGGTCAGGAACCCCTATTGACCACTGGCAAGAGTCGACACAAGCGATAAGTGCACGGTTGCACGCAATGGCTGTACCCACAATTCTACACGCTAATTATTTGATATTATTGAATCATGCATACAAACAGCAATGAACCAGATCAGAGAGCGCATTACGATTAGAGATGTCCTCTGTCACCGTTACTTTTCTTCGGAAATTCGGAGATGCTGATCAGCCAGTATATTTCTGGTATACTATCAAAGGTATCTAATGATCGCATACGGAGAAATAAGTATTGTTCTTGTTTTGTCTTATAATAATTAGTTTTATACTGTGGAATTCATTGGGAAAATCCATACCGATCCGTTCTCTTAAGTATCCGGGCACTTTATCTCTTTTGCGCAGCGCCTAGGGAGGGACAATAAAATCATTAGGGGATGGTACCACTTTTGGTCTCATTTCACCTATGCCTTTAAGTATACTGGGGTATTTAATCCCATCTATATATGTTATCCTATTTGATCTAGTTGACAGCTCTGTAGAAATTAAGTCCATAGATTAATCAAGGATAGATATTGCAACCGCTTCTAAAATATTACTACCAAGTTCATGAATCCAGTGATACATTGACAAGTTGGTACAACAGAAATCAAGGGCCCAGTTGTTCAAATCATCGTCAGCTTAACGAGCTCGTTAATGACCAAGGCCCAGTTGTTCAAAGCTAACGACGTCATTTGTTAACGATTCGTTAAAATTTACATCGAGTGATACGCAAATATGCTGAAAGTTTTTGCTGAAAAAAATGTGAGTAACTTTTGCAGTGCAAAAGCAACTCCCATTTTTTCAGCAAAAAATATCAGAATATTGTGTATTGAATCCACTAAAACAGTTAACGAAATGACCCTTAACGAGCTCGTTAAGCTACCGACGCTTTGAACAACTGGGCCCAACTCTTTAATTGTTGTATCTAAGGAATGTTCAAAAGCATTGATATTTTTATTGCAAAATATTTGTTCAGCGAAAAATGTCAACGTATTTGTCTTATTTCAAGATAGAATTTTCAACGTCACATTAGTTAACTACGTTTTGAACAACTGGGACCTGATGTGGAAGGATTAAACCTTTTTACCCCTAGCGTCCCATAAAAGGGACATTAGCAAACAGTGAAGACCCTGATCAGACGCCGCGTTCAGGGTCTACTCTGTTTGCATTTAATACAAGGATTTCTATAAAACATGGTAATAATAAAAACTAGCCAGACGCCATTCTATTGGAAATGGACCAGTCCAAAGACTTGCGATAGACAAGTCCACTTGGCAAAACGGGTGAAGCATTCTAACACATTTATCTGGCAGTGTTGTTGAGAAAATGTCTTATTCTGTTGAGAACATACGAGTCATAACGTCAGAAAACATGCCTTTGGACATGTTTGTACGGTAAATATTCAGATCAACCTGCGCATTTGCGCAGTCTGATTATAATCTTCACTGGGCGCATTCTAGATAGCCAAGGATACAAAATTACAAATCATCACGAAAACATGCCTATATAATTTTGACCCTCTTAAACCCCACTTTTATATAGTAAAACTGGGGTTTATAGGGGTATACATTATTTTTCATATTTCTGCTCAAAAACATAGATTGTGGGTACTCGTTAGAACCGCCTGGCGAGGCGGTTCTAACTAGTATCCACAATGTTTTTGAGCAGAAATATGAAAAATATCAGAGATTTTATCTGAAAATTTTCATTTTTTGGTGGTAAAATTTTCAGTATATTTGAATAGGCATGTTTTCGTAATGTTATGAGCTGTCCGCGTAGAGGTCTTCTACCTCATATGTAAAATATCACTGAAACACATATAAAATGCTGCGATAAATAATGTCTTCAGGCGGATGCGCAGGCTGATCAGAGTTTTTGCTAGCCGCACATGTAGGAAATGCTGTGCTACGGCTCATGTTTTGGATTAAAATGTTTGGATAAATTAAACGACAATGTACTACTATCACATTATTCGTATACAGCTGAAGCGATTGCCAAGAACGTTTGTCAGTGGTGTCTGATATGAAAGGTGTTTTCTTAAGCCCTGGCTCCGATGTTATAACACTTGTTTCATGCTCAACTCAGCTGAGCATGAAATTTTCTCTGCTAATAAATATGAAAAGGTCAACTATAGTCGGTATTTTCATATTTATTAGCAGAAAAATGTTCATACTCAGCTTACAGCTATGTTTAGCGAGGAAGAGTTTGCAATTGTTAGTAATTTGAGATTTATAAGCAGAACAAATTTCATGCTCAGCTGAGTCGACCATGAAAAAAGTTTTTTGACCTCGGGACCTGATTGCAGCTTGCATCACGAAAACATGCCTATATAATGTTGACCCCCTTAAACCCCACTTTTATATAGTAAAACTGGGGTTTACAGGGGTATACATTATTTTTCTTATTTCTGCTCAAAACATAGATTGTATTGAGCAGAAATATGAAAAATATCAAAAAATTTTATCTGAAAATTTTCATTTTTTGGTGGTAAAATTTTCAATATATTTGAATAGGCGTGTTTTCATAATGTGAGTCGAGCATTAAAAAAGTTTTTTGACCTCGGGACCTGATTGCAGCTTGGTTATGAGATTGTGTTCGTCCGGAAACTTACGAAAACTTACGAAAACACGCCCATTCAAATTTATAGAAAATTTCACCTCCAAAAACTGAAAATTTTCAGATAAAAACGCTAGTATTTTTCATATTTCTGCTCCAAATATAGATTGTGGGTACTCGTTAGAACCGCCTTAGCGAGGCGGTTCTAACGAGTACCCACAATCTATGTTTTGAGCAGAAATAAGAAAAATAATTTATACCCCTGTAAACCCCAGTTTTACAACATAAAAGTGGGGTTTAAGGGGGTCAAAATTATATAGGCATGTTTTCATGATGTTCCTATACAGTCGAACCTCAATGGCTCGAACATCTTTGGGACCATGGAAATTCGTTCGAGACATGGGTAGTTCGAGCCACTGAGGGTTAGTCATGTCACCAGTTCAGGAAGCAAATAGCGATAATTTTGGGAAATCTTTTCGATTTTCTACACAATGATTGTATGTTGAGTGTGCTCTTTAGAATCGCATCGATGAGGCGAATCTAATGAGTATACACAACATACAATTCCGTGATAAAATCAGAAAAAATCCCTAAATATTTGTTTTCTTGAGCTATTGGACGGATTTTGTAGGGACTAAAAAAAAAGAGTTCGAATCATCCAGTGTAAACGAGCCATCCGGGTTCGAGCCATTGAGGTTATACTGTATGTGGTGTTCTTGTGTTCTGGCTTCAGATCGCCATTGAGTCCTTTGCTTTGTTTTATTACAGCGATTATAATCGACCATCAGTCATTTTTGCCTTTCGTGACTAATGATAGGAAAGGGATTTTTAAAGTCGACTAATCGGAAAATTCTTGTTTTAGAAAATATATTTTCTCACTTTTTATTTTATAGGCAAGAAACGAAATTCTAAACTGTCTATTTGGGTCATTCTAGATTTGCGGTCAATAAAAGTGAAAAACATAAAAATGATAAAATAGCCTTAAACAAGTCAGCCCAAAAGTATTGATATTTTTCTTATTTCTCCATGAAAACATATATCATGGGTACTATTAAAAGCGTCTAGAAAAAATTCTCCAGGAAAACACAAGGCGCTTCTAATGAGTACCCACAACATATGATTTCATGGAGAAAAAAGCAAAATAATACCTGGATACCCCTCTTATTGGTTTGGAACAATGAATAAGTACCTGGAAGAGGGCTAAATTACGAGTGAATATATCTTCTACAATACGATTATTAATCGATGATCAGTCGGTTTTACAAAACCGATAATCGACCATGAAATTCTGGCCGATTCCCAACACTACTATGCGGACCGAACATGTATTTGTACAGAAGCTGCATCTGAATGATGCGTGAGGTTTCGCGCGAATAAAGTTGGTTTAAGTCCCGCAGTAGTTTTCCTACGGGCCTTTGTTCCAAGGCGGCCCCGCTGTTGCAGTTCTTCTTTGTTTGTGCGTCGTGGGTTGTCATGTCCTTGTTTGTTCCTCATCTCTCATTTTTGGTTGTCTCAGAAAGGCTGTGCTTTGTGACTGTGGCATTTCTTGGGTATCGGCAGTAGAATGTTTGCATTAGGAAAACACACCTATTCAAATACATAGAAAATTTCACCTCCAAAATGAAAATTTTCAGATAAAAAAAAACAAAAACTCTTATATTTTTCATATATCTGCTCAAAACATAGATTGTGGGTACTCGTTAGAACCGCCTCGACGAGGCGGTTCTAACGAGTACCCACAATCTATGCTTTTGAGCAGAAATAAGAAAAATAATGTATATCCTGTAAACCCCCAGTTTTACTAAATAAAAGTTGGGTTTAAGGGGTCTAAATTTTATAGGTGTGTTTTCGTGATGGTAATAGCTGGTCTGTACTTGTTTGTATCGCTCTATAACAGTTACTGTTATTACCCTTTTTTTTTTCTTTTTTTTTTTTTTAATATTGCTATAATTCAAAGGTGTATTTCTTGTTTGTTCCTCATCTCTCCTTTTTGGTTGTCTCAGAAAGACTGTGCTTTGTGATTGTGGCATTTCCTGGGTATCGGCAGTTGGATTTTTGTAATAGCTGGTCTGTACTTGTTTGTATCGCTCTATAACTGTTTAGAAAAAGTGATATAGTGGTGCAAAATGGAAGCTGACAATGTTGCAATTTCTTTGTGTTTGAAAGATATTGCTAGTGCAGCACTGAGAATTTGGCGTGACAGGAGGAGACCGAGGCAATAGAGAAGACAGTTTCGAGCACACCATGATTTAAAATGAAAGAGCTTGCTTGCTTCTGAAGATCATCAAAGCTTTAGAAATTTGGAATTTGGAACAGGGTGGCCTTGCTTTTTTCCCTAAGGAACCATTAGCCTGGGCAATAACGTCAAATGATCCAGTTCTGATTTTGCTGATTCTGCCAGGTTCTCTATGCCTTAGACATAGCAAATAGAACATGTTATATTCCACAGGTCTAAGATGCTTGGGTCATTAAACTAAGAAATAACAGTGATTACAAACATGTTTGTGTAAACAGTTAAAGTTTGTTCCAAGAGATCAGGATATGTTGCTGTCTGATGCTGTCAGTCATAGATAAACGCTGAGAAATGATATGTTAATCGTAGCTAAACGCTGAGAAATGAAGCCCTGATATCTTCGAATGCTCTGCGCTTAAATTATTTATTCCAGTATTACTTTGGTTTGGAGACCAGGATATATTGCTGTCTGTATGCTGTCAATCGTAGCTAAACGCTGAGAAATGATAGCCCTGATATCTTCGAATGCTCTGCGCTTAACTAATCTATTCCAGTATTACTTTGGTTTGGAGACCAGGATATTTTGCTGTCTGTATGCTGTCAATCGTAGCTAAACGCTAAGAAATTATAGTTCTGATATCTTCGAATGCTCTGCGCTTAACTAATCTATTCCAGTATTACTTTGGTTTGGAGACTATGATATGTTGCTGTCTGGATGCTGTCAATCGTAGCTAAACGTTGAGAAATGATAGCTGATAGCTTCGAATGCTCTGCGCTTAACTCATCTGTTTCAGATATTTTGGTTGAAGTTGTTTTTTTTTTAACCGGTTAAGAATACTGAATACATGTGGTAGTTTGTCTGTCATTTGTGACATGGGAGACAACTTTTATGACTTCTTGTTTGCTTCCCTGTGCACCAGTCCCATTCTGAAAAGGGGTCTTCCCAAAAAGGAAAGAATTTGCTCCCGGGAGCATATTCTTTCCTTTTAGAGTAGACCACTTTTAAGAGGTGGGGGGGGGGGGGGGGGGGATAATTTTCACAATAGTTGTCTCTCTTGAGAGTGTATCAGCTCCCCTTATGGAGAAATGAGATTGTAACATTTGAACATTGGAATTCTTTTGGGAATTGCTTTTCGACTAAAACATCTTTACTAGGGGAATAAATAAGTTTGTTTTAGATATGTAGAGTTTAGATTCTCATAACAAGACGTAAAAACAGTTGTTCAAAATCTGCCAGAGCTGCTTTAGATTCCTGTGATTTGCATGGATTGCTTTTGAGTACAATTCTGTTTTCGACTTTTGAAGAAACAAAAACAAAACAAAACAAAAATAAAAGCACCGCAAGCATAATACCCCGCCATAGCAATTATTTGTTTATGTATTAAAGTTATCGTTGCGAAAATGTGTAGAAAGAAAATGACGGAGGGACAGAAAACAATCCTAAACCAGGTCTTAATAATATCAATGCATATAACAAGTTTGGTTAAAAGGCCTTGTTATTTACTCAAGTTATCGTCCGGAAACGAAAATATGGGCGTGTCTCGGGCAGATAACTTCGTAAAAATTTGACGAAATTTGCCGATTAGCAATTCCAAAACAGATCTCATTAAGGTCAATGCATATAGCAAGTTTGGTTAAAATCCCTTGTTATTTACTCAAGTTATCGTCTGGAAACGAAAATATGAGCATGTCTTGGGCAGATAACCCCGTAAAAATTTGAAGAAATTTGCCCATTAGCAATTCCATATCAGATCTCCTTAATGTCAATATATATAGCAAGTTTGGTTAAAATCACTTGTTATTTACTCAAGTTATCGTCCGGAAATGAAAATATGGGCGTGTCTCGGGCAGGTAACTCCGTAAAAAAATAACGAAATTTGCCCATTAGCGATCCCAAACCGGATCTCCTTAATGTCAATGCATATAGCAAGTTTGGTTAAAATCCCTTGTTATTTACTCAAATTATCGTCCGGAAACGAAACTATGGGCGTGTCTCGGGCAGATAACTCCGTAAAAATTTGACGAAATTTGCCCATTTGCAATCCCAAACCAGATCTCCACAATATCAATGCACATACCAAGTTTGGTGAAAATCCATTTACGTTTACTCAAGTTATCATCCGGAAACGAAAAACGGATGAACGGACGTATGACGGACGGGCAGACAGACACACGGACGTCCAACGTGAAACCATAATACCCCGCCACTATTGTGTGGCGGGGTATAAAAAGACAAAAATAAATAAATGAAAATAATAAAAAAATAATAAAAACGCTTTAAACTTTGTTTCGCTATATATATTATATATATATATATTGCTCCGTGTTTCCAAACCGGATCTCCTGAATGTCAATGCATATAGCAAGTTTGGTTAAAATCCCTTGTTATTTACTCAAATTATCGTCCGGAAACGAAACTATGGGCGTGTCTCAGGCAGATAACTCCGTAAAAATTTGACGAAATTTGCCCATTTGCAATCCCAAACCAGATCTCCACAATATCAATGCACATACCAAGTTTGGTGAAAATCCACTTACGTTTACTCAAGTTATCGTCCGGAAACGAAAAACGGATGAACGGACGTATGACGGACGGGCAGACAGACACACGGACGTCCAACGTGAAACCATAATACCCCGCCACTATTGTGTGGCGGGGTATAAAAAGACAAAAATAAATAAATGAAAATAATAAAAAAATAATAAAAACGCTTTAAACTTTGTTTCGCTATATATATTATATATATATATATATATTGCTCCGTGTTTCTGTCTAAACTGATTTAGTTTGCTTGTGTATTTTTTTATTATTTAACCTTTTAATCCCTGCAGACCAAATCAGATACACTTGTAAAAACAGTGTAGATCCAGATGAGACGGCGAGGGCCGTCTCATCTGGATCTACACTTGTTTGCCACTCTGTTATTAAAGTTTGACAGAAACCCCTATTTGCAGTAATAGATGTGTCCAAATTCATAGATGGAAGAGTCCCTTTCAGAAACTCAGTGGTGAAAGGGTTAACTCGTCTCTTTTTTCATAGGTGCATGGGTATTTTGATATATTCAGTACCGCATTACAATTGTCCGTAAAGTAATCTAAAGTTGCACTGGTATCATTAATAAGAGCTGTCCCAGGACAGCGTAGCTCGCCTGAGTCGCGCTTTGCCTCTAAAAACTTTGAACGATAACTTTTACATATGGTATTTTTTTCAAACTCCGTCACCGTGACCTCAAGGTATATAACTTCAAACCAGTATCTAAGGGCAAGTATGAACTACTTCCATTCAGAGGTTCAGAAATCGTCGCCTTTTAAAACTTTAACCAACACCGACACCGACACCGACACCGACGTCGTAGTTTCTGCTATAGCTTTGACAAAGTTTGGTTCTTCAGTCATTACATAACACATCTATATGTTTGTTTGAGCTATATGGCCCAGTCAACACTGTAACGATCTAACGATCAAGTGGAGTCGGTTATTTGACCTATTCACACTTTTCCTTGGCAGGCTCTGTCCTCTGAGTCGTTAACCAGTACTTTGTGTACATATTTTGATTAGTAACAGACACCTGCCCTACTCGAAACAGTGGAAAGGAGAGAATGTTTCATAACCAATCTCCACGAAAGTTATTTGGCAGAGCTGGGATTTGAACTTCCGATTCCTGGATCTGCAATCAGACTCGCTACCAACACTGCGGTATGGAGCCCGGCTATTTGAAATGCATACTTCTATGCTATGACTCTAGATAAGACATTTACTCAACTATAACAAATTGATATTTCTAGTATTTCTCCACAAAAGCACGTATTGCGGGTACGAAGCGCTTCTAATGAGTACTCACAACACATTACGAAACACGCCTATTCAAATATATTGAACATTTTACAACCAAAAAAGGAAAATTTTCAGATAAAAAATTCTGATTTTTTTTTATATTTTTGCTCAAAAAATGGATTGTGGGTACTAGTTAGAACCGCCTCAGCGAGGGCGAGGCGGTTCTATCGAGTACCCACAATCTATGTTTTTAGCAAACTAAGAAAAAAATAATGCATACCCCTGTAAACCCCGGTTTTACTATATAAAAGTGGGGTTTAAGGGGGTCAAAATTATATAGGCGTGTTTTTGTGATGATATGTTTTCGTTGAGAATGTTACTCGTAAAAGATATATTTATTTTGGACATCCCTCTTGTCTAGAGCCAATGTTCAACATACCGTTTTCGCTCTAATTACCGCACTGTATGCGTAAGTTATTAAAACACACACACACACACACACACACACACACACACACACACACACACACACAAAAGAAAAACGTGTATAATATCGCGTACACTTTAAAGAAAAGATCAGCAGAGAACTTCATGAGGCGTATTAAATGATTATTACGCAATATTTTTCCGACTTTCTTTACAAAAGTATATGTTGTTGGTACTCATTTGACTTGACTCGTCAAGGTAATTCAAATATTAACCAACATATGCTTTTATAAAGAAGTAAATACAAGACCTATAATCTGAAATCTACGAAATTGATTCACTGAGCGCTTATAGAGATATGTGCGGAAATTGGATCGAGTATGGTAAAATATGAAGATTGGGTTACAGAATATATAATGACAAATTTTTGCACTATATAAAAAAGGGATATAGGCAAGCAGTGCACACCCAGATCAGACGCCACATAATGCAGCATCCGATTAGGAACAACATGTTTGCTTCATGGATACAGCAAATTTTGTAACATGATTATAATGAAATAAAGCAGACACCCCTAAAGTGATAAATAGACTCGTCTAATTATAAAGATAAAAGAGTATAGGTTACTTACTACTCCTTAACTTACTTACAGTTCACAGACATGTGCCAGGCTGTGAGTGATTATCTGACCATACTTGCTTTTAAGCCTGTGATACGACCTTGACAAAGTCCATACACAACAAAGTAACAGTTGTTTTTTTTTGTTTTGTTTATTTTTTTCTTTTTTTTTTTTAGAAAATAGGGTTTGACATTTTCTCCTCAGTAGACGATATGTATGAACGAGAGGAACTCCGTAAAAAGTTTAATTTCGTTCTAATCAATGTATTCTGTGTGTTGTTTATTGCATTGTGGTGTGATTGGCTCTGAATAAAATACAGTCGACTCTCGTTATCTCGAATTCCAAGGGACTTTCTGAAATACTTCGAGATATCCGTACTTCGACATATCAGATTTGCAGAATAGAGGAAAAACTAATTCGATTAACCACATTTAACAAATATATGTCCCAGCGGGCACATGACGTTAATACAACGTCGCCTCAACGTCGATGCAACGTCATGACGTTGCATCGACGTGCGGACGACGTTGTATAAACGTCATGTGCCCGCTGGGGTGTAATTGGACTCTTGAAGTTAGAGATATATTAAAAATATTGTGGAAAAGAGGAGAAATTGCTCCTTATGAGCAATTTCTCCTCTTTTCCACAATATTTTTTACATGTTGTTAGATTTTCATGTTTAGGCAGGGACCAGATTTTTACTTCGAAATAAGCGGTTATTCGAAATAAGCAAGTTCGAGATAGCGAGTCAACTGTATGTTTAAACTCATCCATATTATTTTTTGCTAGGACAATATTAGTATGAAATATCAAACGCTATTTCTAGGGAAAAAACACGCTATTATTTGACAAGAGTACTGATTGTTTTTATCCCAGCGTGTTAAAAATTGAAATATCGACAGAAGCATTTTTATATAATAACACACAACAGGTATTCACCAAATTTTGCATATTATCAGGTTTGTAACAAAACTTATAATACGTGCATTCTGGTTTATGGCCATCCTTGACCGAGTTTCACATATTATAAGTTCTATTATCCAAAACTTATAATATACAATTTGGTCAAGGCTATGTGTATCCAGAACTAAGCTGAGTTACGGCAAAACCGACCATGCGCATGACTGGGGGGATACTGATCATCCAGAGAGTCTGTGTAGACAGGCCAGTATATCTCTGTTCATCCTGTGGCTTCCACACGATGTACAGACATTAATGCGAGGATCCCATCACGAACATACACCTATAAAATTTTGATCCCCTTAATCCCCACTTTTATATAGTAAAACTGACGTTTACAGGGGAATGCATTATTTTTCTTATTTCTACTCAAAAAGATAGATTATGGGTATTCGTTAGAACCGCCTCGCCGAGGTGGTCCTAACGAGTACCCACAATCTATGTGGCGAGGCGGTTCTAACGAGTAACCACAATCTATGTTTTTGAGCAGAAATATTAAATCTATCGGAGTTTTTATCCGAAAACTTTCATTTTTTGGTGGTTAAATTTTCAGTATACAGTCGACTTTCGTTATCTCGAATTCCAAGGGACTCACTGAAACACTTCGAGATATCCGTACCTCGACATATCAGAGTTGTGAGAGTGAGTAAAATAATAAATTGAACAACCACATTTAACAAATGAATATGTAATTTGACTCCTGAAGTTAGAAATATATATATATAATAATATGGAAAAGAGGAGAAATTGCTCCTTAGGAGCATTTTCTCCACTTTTCCACATTATTTTGTTACCTGTTGTCATAGTTTCATGTTAAAACAGGGACCAGATTTTCACTTCGAGATAAGAGGTAATTAGAAATAAGCGAGTTCGAGATAACGAGGTTCGACTATATTTGAATAGGCTTGTTTTCGTAATGATGACACAATTTTATGGGCGACAGATCCGTCAGCGATGCTCTTGTCATCTGATCATTCATGGAATTTTTAAACATAAACCAATACATGAATACTAACATGCGCAAGAAAATGTTAAAAAATATATATAATAAACTTGATTTGAGTGAAATTAAGTCTAAAACTGAAAATAAGCCGGACTACGTTTTTGAACGGACACAAGTGAAAGCCGGATGTAGCTTGAAAACATACATGCCAGCTAAGAATGACAGATGTATATGTCATTAAAACTCCAAAGATATATTAAGAGACCGGCGCGGGCGAGATTCCCGCGCCGGTCAGTCAACATCGCCTGTAGAGGAAATCGCGCAAAGTTAAAAAAAAAAAAAAAAAACGATCAGAAAGTTTGTCAATCAGACTCAGAAAGCGACTATGCTATGACACAATGGGGCCACCATGCCAGTTCATAAAAGTAACAGACAAAAACCGGCTTGCCTAAGGTAATGGTATAAAACATAACTTGTTTACTGTCGTGTCAGTGTACTTTTAATATTGAATAAGTTCAAGGCTGCGTTCAGTAGTGCAGTGATAGTGAACGGTTTGCCCTGGATCACCGTACCTAATATAAATTTGTTGGTACATATATAGCTGAACACTTTCCAGATCCGGAGTTCGATCACAAAATAAACCACAAATGTTTTTGTTTGTGTGTGTGTGTGTGTGTGTGTGTGTGTGTGTGTGTGTGTGTCATTACAAAAACTTGCCTATTCAAATGTACTGAAAATTTTACCACCAAAAAATGAAAATTTTCAGATATAAAATCCTAATATTTTTCATACTCCTGCTCAAAACATAGATTGTTTGTACTCGTTAGAACCGCATCGTCGAGGCGGTTCTAACGAGTACCCACAATGTACGTTTTGAGCAGAAATAAGAAAATAATGCATACCCCTGTACACCCCAGTTTTACTATATAAAAGTGGGGTTTAACAGGGGGGGGGGGGTCAAAATTTTATAGGCATGTTTTCGTGACGTGTTTCATTTTTCATCTTTTTCCCGTTGATTGTCTTTATTGTTTATTGAAATCTCTTTAAATACACTTTGAGCAAGCGCACGACAAGACCTACAATAAGACCTATATATGTTACCAACAAAGACTCAGACCAGCCTGTCCATCCAGCCAGTAAATTTCCCTCAGTATTTGTTTTCTTGACTCATCGGAAGAATTTCTTAGGGACTCAAAAACGAGTTCGAATTAGCCATGCTAAACGAACCAACGGGGTTTGAGCTATAAAGGTTCGACTGTAATAATGATACTCTATTACTAAAACACAAACATAATAGAAAGTAAAAGAAATGATGTATTTGCAAAAGACATCGGCCTGGGGAAATGCATTTGACATCAGTTCATTCTGGAAGATCGTTCGTCATCTCACACAATGGAAAATATTATTCATTACCATATCAGTCAAAGCTTATGGTCACGTTGAGGAGCTGTGTAGGGCCGTTGTGGGCATTTGGCTTTCGCATGAGTTTTCTTATGCCCTGTCTAAAACAGTGTTACTTCTTTGATAAACATTTACAAGCATCGTTTATTCGTACGAGACAGAAATGGTGGGGCAGAGGAAGGCGCGCGGGGTGGGTAGGGGGACGTGCCCATAGACTTCGCTGATAAAGCTACTGATCTGATAGATCTTACACGTTACTGATCTCAGAGGCGGACCAAGATGATATCTGTGGGGTAATCGATTAGATCAAATTTCCGTACTCTACGTATTCGGAAGACTAGTCTGAGCAAAAAGTATAGACCCAGATCAGACGCCGCAGAACGCGGCGTCTGATCAGGATCTACACTGTTTTCCACATACCCAGCAATGTTACACATATTCAGAGGTAGTATATGGTAAAGAGTAAGGAGTCTGAATATTTAGTGTAAATACGGTATCCCGAATGTATCCAAAATTTCCCATAAAAATGAAATTCTGAGTCAGCGGGTATTCGACCCGGGGGTTTGACTGAACCACATAATAATAAAAATAATAAATGAAATAATTTTATAAGCATCAAAAACTTGTTTTAATCTATCTTCTCGTGTTATAATAATAAAAATAATAACTCAGTATGAACATGAACACAAGTTGCCGTTTAAAGTCCCTAATCAGGAGCAGAATAATTACAAATTAAATACAACCATTACAGTCATATAATAAAAATATCATAATGGTGTCCTTTCAAAACTACCCAATAAGACAATGTTAGTGCACTACTGCCTGAGATATAATCTCTTTGATTACCCATACGTTTTAAGTTCCTTATCATGAGCAGAATAATTACAAATTAAATACAACCATTACAGTCATATAATAAAAAATATATCCTAAAGGTGTCCCTTCAAAACTACCCAGTAAGACAATGTTAGTGCACTACTGCCTGAGATATAATCTCTATGATTACCCATACGTTTTAAGTCCCTAATCACGAGCAGAATAATTACAAATTAAATACAACCATTACAGTCATATAATAAAAATATCATAATGGTGTCCTTTCAAAACTATTCAATAAGACAATGTTAGTGCACTACTGCCTGAGATATAATCTCTATGATTTTGTTGTTTATGAAATGACTTCCTTTTCAGATCATACTCCAATTGAATTAAAAATTACATATTTCCTTTTTACTTCATATTAAAACTGACATTTGATCCTGCACTTTGTTTTAGATATGATGGGAAGAAAGAAATCAAACTCAAAATAATCAGAAACTAGAAGATCCCTAAAGGGGATGAATGCCCCTGCTAATGCCAGTTTGGCTTTGTTGATGTATCATTTTACCATTTTCAGAATCGTGTGGGCTTCACGCACACCCTCAACCTGTTTTCTTGCCAGGGTGTAAGTTTCTGAACATGACTGCTATGGCATAGTTATAAGGTAAAATTATTAAATAAATCAAGTACATTTTCTGCAGTGCAATTTTCAAACCACAATCATGAAAACTGTAGGTCGCAGAGACATGAACTTCACTATGCAATGTGAATATGGCAACTGTGTAAGTAAATGAAGGGTTTGTAAATTGATCAGAGTTCTGTAAACTTTATGCACATGCCCTGCCTATATTCTTCCTTTGCTGCAAGTTTTAAATCATTATCTTGAAAACTGTAGAAGCTGCAGAGACACAAGCCCGACTATGTCATATGCATTAGGCAAATTTTCTAAGTAACTCCAAGATATGTAACTCTCGCAATGATAATTTAATCAGACTTCTGTTACCTTTATGCTCATGTCTAGTCGTTGGATTTTTTTTTTTAAATCAGTCTTTTAAAATAGTGATGTCTGGGTGGGCGGGCGTCGGGCTCGTCCGAGGTTTACCTTTTGGTTAACCTTTTTTCAAAGTTGTATGTAACTTTTATTCTTCAGCAGATTGCTTTCATATTTGGTAGGGATGAAAAGGAAGCCCAGTAGGTGTGTCACATGCAAGACTCTCACTTTGTTTTTATGTATTTATCTCCCCTGTCGTCCGATGTTTACCTATTGGTTAACCTTTTTACAAAGTTATATGTCACCTTTATTCTTAATTGGATTGCTTTCTTATTTAATAGTGATGAAGATGAGGATCAGTAGGCATGTATTGTACAAGAGAGACAACTCTAACATTCTCCGATATATACTTGTCTCCCTTGACATCCGAAGTCTACCTTTTGGTTAAACGTTTTTTCAAAGTTGTATGTTACCTTTATTCTTCAGTGGATTTCTTTCATATTTAGTAGGGATAAAGAGGAGGACCAGTAGGCATGTAGGGTGCAAGAAAGACAACTCTCACTTTCATTGTTATGTACTTATCTCCCCTGAAGTCGAAATCTTGTGCAGGCCATAACTCCTATACTGTTTGAGATAATTTGATAATATTTGGTAGGTTCATATATCAATTCAAGAAGAAGTGTTGCAAACAGGAAGGACAACTCTCTTGCTTTATGTACATATCTCCCCTGAAACAAAAATATTGTGCAGGCCATAACTGCCATACTGTTTGAGATAATTTGATAATATCAGGTCAAGTAAGAGTGTCACATGCAAGAAGGATACGTAATATCTTTTTGTTCTTATTTCAAGTTAACTCCCCTGAATGAATTTCTAAGCCAAATTCTTGTGCACTTCATAACTTCTTAATGGTTTGAAATATTTTGAAAATATTTGGTAGAGACATAGATAAGAACCAGTAGGTACGCCCCTGTAAGAGAGACAATTTCTTTGATAGGTACTTATCACCCCTGAAGCTGAAAGCTTGTGCAGCCAAAATTGATTTTTGGACATATGTTTCAAAAATCTGTCCTTTAAAATAGCGATGTCATGGCCGGTGGGCATTGGGTCTCCCGAGGTTAACCTTTTCATTGACCTTTTCAAAAACCTGTCCATAATGCTGTTAGGCATTTTTTTTGTCTGCAAGTTTCAAATCATTATATTGAAAACTACAGAAGTTGCGGAGACACAGACCTTACTAGGCCATATGTATAAGGTAAAAATTCTAAATAATACAGGGCTATGTAAATCTAGCAATTAACATTTGATCAGAGTTCTGTAACATTTATGCACATGCCAAACGCTTATTCTCACTATTCTGCAAGTTTAAAATCATTGTCTTGAAAACTGTAGAGGTTGTGGAGACACAAACCCTACTATATCAGGTGTATACGGCATTTTTTTTCTAAGTAAATCTAGAGGAGGTAATTCTAGTAATAAAAATTTGATCAGAGTTTTGTGACCTTTATGCACATGACCAGCCTATATTTTTACTTTGCTGCAAGTTTCAAATTTTACCTTGAAAACTGTAGAAGTTCCTGAGACAAACCCTACTAGGTCATGTGTATAAGGCAAAATTTCAAGTTAATTCTGGGCATGTAACTATAGCAATAAAAAATTGAATAAAAATAAAAACTTTGCTGCAAGTTTCAAATTGTTACCTTTAAAACTGTAGGAGAAGTTGTGGAGCCACGAACCATAGTATGTTTTGTGTATAAGAACATTTTCTAAGTAAATCAAGGGTACATAACTCTAGCAATAAAAATGATCAGAGTTCTATAACCTTTATGTACATGCTCAGTCTATTTGCTTACTATGGTGCAAGTTTTAAACCACTGCGTTGAAAACTGTAGGAGGAGTTGTGGAGATGAACAGTACTATAAAGTGTGATGGACAGACAGACATACATATGAGGAAGCATAAACTTTATGTTCTCCTCCACTTCGTGCTTTGTGGGGAGGGGGTGGGATAGCGTGGGAATGGGGTTGGGGCATAAAAATAAAATAATAAAATGACCTTTTATTTAGTTAATTTTTAGGTATATTGATTTTGTCAAGTATATATTGGTAAATCTTAGTGAAAAGTCATTTAAAAGGTAATTCTGAAATATACAATTTTAGACATGCATTAAAAAAAATTAAACCCCAGCACTGTTCAGGATCAAATGTAGGATTCAGCCACTCAAATGGTGTTTTCTCTATTCTAATCCCTCACATCTGCTGGAGTACACCTTTGTGTTATAGCTGACATGTAATAGTCAATAGGCAGGCCAACTAACTGACCAGATAATTTCAATTCTGTGGCTGCAAACTGGACACAATCATTGATATTGCTGCTAATGACAGATTAATGGACTTCACTCCTGGTTATCTGACAGGTCAGTTTGATGGAATAGGTTTCTTCCTGGAAGAATGAGGTCCCTCTTTAAGCCCGATGATGCTTACGGGAATATTAAAGTTGAAAAACTTTTATGGGATAAAAGTAATGTCATTTGTTTCCGGGATGTCTTGTCGGATAATTTAGTCGATTTAGACTTATTAGTGGACAGAATTGTTAACGAAAATTTAAGCATCGATGATGGGGTGTCGAACTTTGGCGCAATACTGTACAATAAAGCATACGAGGTATTTGGTCAGTTGAAAATAATACATAACGGTAGATCTTGTACTCAGCGAAAAAATAGCAGTCCGTGGTTTAATAATGACTGTGTAATCGCCAGAGCAGAACTTAAACGGGCTAACAAATTATTCCGCAAATATAGGACACTTGAGTATCACGAACACGTAGTAAATGGTCGTAAACAATATCGTAAGGTTAAAAGGCGCGCGCAATTCAATTATAAGCAAAATCAAAGGCAGAAATTACACGAAATGGCTATTAATAATCCGAGGGGTTTTTGGCATGAAATTAAACGCATGAAAGTGGACGGATCGAGTCCAAGTAAAATTGTGCTGTCCGATTTTTTCGATCATTTTAAACATTTATTCTCTGATGGGAACAGTTTTACAGCAGATCACGTTGAACAGTTTATTAATCAGAAATTTAATGAGAACTCTACTTCCACGGACACAGATCAGCCGTATGACACTTCCTTGCTTGATGCGCAAGCCATGAGGTAAAAAATGCAATTTTCAAACTTAAACGGAATAAGAGTCCGGGATTGGACCTGTTGCCTCCTGAGCTTTTTATAGATACATCCGATTTATTGTCTGAACCATTATGTAAACTTTTCAATTATATTTTTTATAAATAATTTATATCCAGAAAGTTGGACACGTGGTATAGTAGTTCCAGTTCCCAAAAAGGGCAATTTATCTGATGTTAATAACTATAGAGGGATAACGTTGACTAGCATATTTTCTAGAATTTACTCTCACATTCTTGACAATTGTCTACGTACATGGGCGGAGGACATAAATATCTTAAACGTGTGCCAATTTGGGTTTATGCAAAACAAAAGTACTATAGATTGCCTTTTTATATTGCAGTCCATCGTAAATAACCAACTATATCGTAAAAAGAAACTCTACTGTGCCTTTATTGATTTTAAAAAGGCTTTCGACCTTGTTTACAGGAACGGAATTTGGTATAAATTATGCGAAACGGGTGCATCATTGAATTTTGTAAAGTCTGTTAAGGCTATTTATAGCTCTGTTAAGATTTGCGTTCGCTCTCTTGGTAAATTTTCTGACTATTTTGATGGTTTTGCAGGGGTCAAGCAGGGGGAGCCGCTGTCTCCGCTGCTTTTTATTTTATTTCTGAACGAGCTAACCGAAGAATTACAAGTTAATGTCGATTTATCTACTTTTGATAATTCCATAATCGAAGACTTTCAGAAATTTGTACTATTATTTGCAGATGATACCATACTGCTTGCCAATACCGCTGATGAGTTACAGTCTTTGCTCAACAAATTGTATGTCTACTGTAAAAAATGGAATTTTACAGTTAATGTTAATAAAACGAAAGTAATGTTGTTTAAATCTTCAACTAGACCTGAAAATTTCGAGGTATCATATGATGGAACGGCTCTGGAAATTGTTCGCAATTTTATTTATCTAGGGGTGAATATTTCCTGCAATGGTAAGTTTTTTCAAGCCCAAAAACATTTGGCAGAACAGGCATTTAAGACGCTTTATTCTCTTAGTAACGTTTTTAATGACAATGTGTTATATGTTCAAGATAAACTAAAGTTGTTTGACTCACTAGTTTTACCCATACTTATGTATGGTAGCGAAATATGGGGTTTTTACAAAAGCAACGATATAGAGAAAGTTCACATAAGATTCTTGAAACAATTACTAGGAGTGCGTAAGCAAACAAGTAATATAGCTGTGTATGGTGAGCTGGGCCGTTTCCTTTTATACGTAACGAGGAATGTCCGAATTTTGAAATATTGGTTTAAGATACTTAACTCTCCAGATTCACTACTGTATAAAGTTTATTTGCAGCAAGTCGAATTTTTGAACGTCGATGTAAAATTTAATTGTTGGGCTACATCTGTCCGAAATTTATTGAATGAATTAGGTTTCACGTATCTGTGGGATTTACAGTGTGTATCAAAATTACAATTGAATATGGTGATTCAAACTGTATACGATCAATTCTGTCAAAATTGGTACAGCGAACTTGCTTTGTCGAGTAAACTGGATACACTTAAAACCTTAAACAAATGTTTCAATTTTGAAAAGTATCTTTCATGTCTTAATATTGAAAAACACCGTATCGCTTTCACTAGATTCAGATGTTCAGCTCATAAATTGATGATTGAGGAAGGCAGATATAGAACTATCGACAGAATAAATCGTATTTGTCAGTACTGTAACATGAACCTCCTTGAAGACGAGTACTATTTTCTTCTTGTATGCCCTGCGTATCGAGAAATTAGACTATCCATATTACCAAAATATTATTGTAGCTGGCCTACAAAACAGAAGTTCACCAAAATTTTAAATTCAAGTCAAACTGGTATCTTGAGAAAGTAAGCTAAATATGCTGGCTCAAACTCGGCGAGGCGGTTCTAACGGGTACCCATAATCTATGTTTTGAGTAGAAATGTGAAAAATATCAGATTTTTTTTTCTGAAAACGTTCAGTTTTTGGTGATGACATTTTCAAAGTATTTGAGTAGGCTTGTATTCGTAATGCAGATTCATTTTGCTGCGACACTTTTTTTTTTTTTTTTTTTTTTGCTCAGATCTTAGTCACTAGTCTCTGACACGGCGAACCGTTCCGTTTCTTGCTATATTACACAATACAGGCGTTTGTTCTTTACTTTTACATTTCCAATTCAATATTCTATCGGGAAATAGAAACTTAGGGTTCAAAATGCAGATATATGTTCAATTTTAAGGTTGTGACAAATCTGTTAAAATCATATCGAAACTTTACAAGCGCTACGAAGCTGCCACAAAGTTCACAGTCAACTCATGATCGTTCCAAAAATATTTAAAGCGTTTGTATAAATGCCCGGTAAATTTTGCATTTCGTTTGCTGGCTCAAACTCATCTAAATAATTTATCAAAATTAAGTACCCAATCAAAATAGCATTTACCACCTAAGCAACACAAATGGTGATTTGCCTGCTAATATAAATACAGACAACCCTCTATATACCGACACTCGATAAAACGACAAAATTCGTTATAATGATAATTTGACTGTCACGTCACGTTCGCTTAAGAGGTAACAATTAATCACAAATTATGCAAGAATATTGTAACTAATACTTTAAAGAAACGTATGTTTTGGATATTTGTTAGAATCGCCTCAGTGAGGCGATTCCAACAAATATTCAAATCATATGTTCATTGAGGAAATAAGAACAAAACAGACCTTTCTTACAAATCAATCTACATATTAAGTATTTTGTACAACAGCAAATTCATTTTAATGGCAACGTCCTTGGGAACAAATGCTATCGTTGTAACGAGGTTTCACTGTATAATTTAGCGTGCACATAACCAAAACGTGTGTTGCAAAAGGTGTTTTTATTCTAAGAATATCACATTTGTGACTTTTGCACATAGCCACAACACTAGTGACAAAAAAAAAAAAAAAAAAAAAAAAAAAATGATTTGAAGCTTTTTCAAGCTATGATTGTTTATTTTAGAATGGCCTCCCATGCGTAGTTATACCTTTGATTCGGACCTGACAACCGGGCGAAATATGTGCAGTTATAATGTCTATACTCGAAAATAAAGAGAGGCTGCTTTTATACAGTGAGTACTTCGAAGCCACTTTCTGGGTCGCTTGGACCCAAGCCTATGAATTATGGCACGATTAAGTTTTTCTCATGATAGTAAATTTAGCGTTACTTTACGTACAGACCGTTTTTGCAAGTTTGGCACGTTCATCATATTGAAAGATCCAATTTTGCTGTTACTCAGTATTTGAATACTGGTTCTTTTTGTCTAACACACACACACACACACACACACACACACACACACACACACACACACACAATTTCTGCATTCCATTCACTTGATTGCAAAGCTCTCAAGGCAAACAGAATTTATACCACTGGAATGTTACAGGCTGTTCCTTCACATTCCCTGTGATGACCAAGGATCGAACACATTACAGGCGGACAAGGAAGACCGATCAGCCTGCTCTGACTGACAGGCCGATGTAAGTTTTTGCTGGACGCATATAAAATACGGTCGCACCTTGTTATCTCGAACTCGCTTATTTCGAATTACCGCTTATCTCGAAGTGAAAATCTGATCCCTGTTTTAACATGAAACTATGACAACAGGTAACAAAATAATGTGGAAAAGAGGAGAAATTGCTCCTAAGGAGCAATTTCTCCTCTTTTCTCCACTATATATATAACTTCAGGAGTCAAATTACATATTCATTTGTTTAATGTGGTTGTTCATATTATTGTTTTCCTCATTCTCTCAACTCTGATATGTCGAAGTACGGATATCTCGAAGTGTTTCAGTGAGTCCCTTGGAATTCGAGATAACGAGAGTCGACTGTATTGTAGAAAATGCTATACCACGGCTCATATACAAGTATGTATACATGTTTCTATTAATTACTATTCGTCCTGTGTACATGAGCAACATGCATTTTTGAAAAATAATAATGAAAGTGTATTCTACAATTCATATTATGAACTCAAACGTATTTGAATGATGAACAGAACATTTATGATACAAACTGCGTATCAGAATGAATGTCTGTAATCTATTACAGTGCCTTAATTTCTACATGCATTACATAATATGGGAAGGACCGTAATTAATGTCTAAGAACTTGTGGTCCAATCCTTTTGCCCATATAATATTATGGCAATAAAAAAAAAAAAAAAAAAAAAAAAAAAAAAAATATATATATATATATATATATATATATATATATATATATATATATATATATATATATATATATATATAGAGAGAGAGAGAGAGAGAGAGAGAGAGAGAGAGAGAGTTCCTTGTATATAATGAGTGCGCTAGCGCACCACAAAAAAAAAAAAAAAAAAAAAAAAAAAAAAAAAAAAAAAAAAAGCCCTATCCGACGGGTCATTCAGAGAAATCAAGCATAATACTGTTCCATGACACTTGTTTTTTAACAAGCGTAGTGGTGCAGTAGTTATGTCTCCTGACTCTGAAGGGCTAGGCGCTGCCGTCGTAGCCGGCGTGGGTTCGAGCCTCACTCAGCCCAGTGGTATTTCATATTTCTCCCTATACAATTTTTCGGAAGTATTTGCATCAGTATTGATCCTGGGCCGGGATTCTTTGTTGAAGTTTGTTTAAATCTTAAATTATAACAATATTTTCAAGCTTCAGTATCCTATGGATCCAGAGAGTTCCTTGTATATAATGAGTGCGCTAGCGCATCCCCAAAAAAATACCCTATCCGACGGGTCATTCAGAGAAATCAAGCATAATGCTGTTCCATGAAACTTGTTTTGTAACAAACGTAGTGGTGCAGTGGTTATGTCTCCTGACTCTGAAGAGCTAGTCGCTGCCGTCGTAGCCGGCGTGGGTTCGAGCCTCACTCAGCCCAATGGTATTTCATATTTCTCCCTATACACTTTTTTTCTGAAGTACTTGCATCGGTATTGATCCTGGGCCGGAATTCTTTGTTGAAGTTTGTTTAAATCTTAAATTATAACAATATTTTCAAGCTTCAGTATCCTATGGATCCAGAGAGTTCCTTGTATATAATGAGTGCGCTAGCGCACCCCCCCAAAAAATACCCTATCCGACGGGTCATTCAGAGAAATCAAGCATAATACTGTTCCATGAAACTTGTTTTGTAACAAACGTAGTGGTGCAGTGGTTATGTCTCCTGACTCTGAAGGGCTAGACGCTGCCGTCGTAGCCGGCGTGGGTTCGAGCCTCACTCAGCCCAGTGGTATTTCATATTTCTCCCTGTACACTTTTTTTCTGAAGTACTTGCATCAGTATTGATCCTGGGCCGGAATTCTTTGTTGAAGTTTGTTTAAATCTTTAATTATAATAATATTTTCAAGCTTCAGTATCCTATGGATCCAGAGAGTTCCTTGTATATAATGAGTGCGCTAGCCACCAAAAAAAAAAAAAAACAAAAAAAAACAAAAAACAAAAAAAAACCCCAAAATACCCTATCCGACGGGTCATTCAGAGAAATCAAGCACAATACTGTTCCATGAAACTTGTTTTTTAACAAGCGTAGTGGTGCAGTAGTTATGTCTCCTGACCTTGAAGGGCTAGGCGCTGCCGTCGTAGCCGGCGTGGGTTCGAGCCTCACTCAGCCCAGTGGTATTTCATATTTCTCCCTATACTTTTTTTCTGAAGTACTTGCATCAGTATTGATCCTAAGCCGGAATTCTTTGTTGAAGTTTGTTTAAATCTTTAATTATAATAATATTTTCAAGCTTCAGTATCTATGGATCCAGAGAGTTCCTTGTATATAATGAGTGCGCTAGCCACCAAAAAAACAAAAACAAAAAAAAAAAAAAAAAAAAATACCAAAAATACCCTATCCGACGGGTCATTCAGAGAAATCAAGCATAATACTGTTCCATGAAACTTGTTTTTTAACAAGCGTAGTGGTGCAGTGGTTATGTCTCCTGACCTTGAAGGGCTAGGCGCTGCCGTCGTAGCCGGCGTGGGTTCGAGCCTCACTCAGCCCAGTGGTATTTCATATTTCTCCCTATACACTTTTTTCTGAAGTACTTGCATCAGTATTGATTCTGGGCCGGAATTCTTTGTCGAAGTTTGTTTAAATCTTAAATTATATATATATATATATATATATATATATATATATATATATATATATATATATATATATATTAGAAACGTACTGATATGACTGCGTGGTATAAACATATTCTGATAATCAGAGAAGGTATGCACCTGGGCCCAGTTGTTCAAAGCTAACGATATCGTTAATTAACGATTCGTTAAAATTTACATCGAGTGATACGCAAATATGCTGAAATGTTTTGCTGAAAAAATGTGAGTAGCTTTTGCACATTTTTTCAGCAAAAAATATCAGAATATTGTGTATTGAATCCGCTAAAACAGTTAACGAAATGACCCTTAACGAGCTCGTTAAGCTAACGACGGTTTGAACAACTGTGCCCAGATTTTGTAGTATGCGCACATGTAGAAGGCACTGATCTGATTGCGCGGTAGGTACATATAAAAGGATAGAAGTATAGAGAAGACACTATATGTGAACTTGGCCACCTGAAAATTTGTTTAGGGACATATAGAGATAACATAGAACGAGGTCAGCCCGCGCATCTGCACAATGTGATCTGGACCTTTTCTGCCCGGTTATAGGATTATAGGAAGTGTAGAATATTTAAATGTTAAGTAAAGGTCCCTATCGAATTGTGTGTTTTCGCTGGCTGATCTGGTTTTACCATGGGTAAATGCCCTCAATACACAAGTTCTCATGACACGGTTCAGTGATAGTTTACACAGACCATGTCAGAGTGTCTACTTCATTACATGCATTCCGTATGATATCAGAATAATCAGTAGTGGCATATCTAACTATTTGTTTATAATGATCTTCTTGTGCTGCTAAGCAGCGTTTGTCCCAGGTCCACTTTATACGACCAAATTCAAACATCTCTCTCCTAACTGAGGTCTTATTATATTGTGCACATTTTTCTGGACACAGTTCAAAACCTCCAGAGAAACAAATGCTAGATCTTAGTAAATTTCTGTAGGCATTCTGATTTTTCCAGTTCTTTATTATATACTTGTAATGAGCACACCATCTTGCAATTGGCCTCCTCTGCTCTGTTGTAAGAGTCTTGTCGTAATATTTTGAGTCTTCTCTCCCTGATATTACATTTGGCATTCCTTTGGTTTGCAACTGGAATCGAAATTCATATTCATTACGATGGAACAGCCATATGTATTGACACATTAGATTAAACTGAGAAAATGAATGAACTCTCAGTTTTGGGAGTATCTCATCAAATGACATATTATGTAAGTTCTCTAAGTATTCCCTCATTTTTACAATATGATCTACCTTTATGATTACTGGAAAATTTGCCATGCCCCTCATCACTTCTTTTGTCTTGAAGATTTTAGCAGTTGACTGCGATATTGTATTCCAAAACTGGTCGGTGATATTTCCATATATGGCTATAATAATGGGCTTATTCTCAACAAACAACATCTTGGGAATTATTCTTGTGATGAACATGGTGTCTGTATCCACGTATGCGACGTACTTTTTTGATGTACATATTTCTGGGTAAAACATATCCCTTTGCATTCTGTCCTTGCCAGAATATCCAGGTACCGTCACCTTATTCATGTAACATTGCCTTGGAAAAGGGAATGTTTTCCCTATATCATCTCCGAATGCATGATCTTCCGGCTTTTCCTGATCCAACACGACCACCATAGAGGCAATGTCCGGCCAGAAGTAACGCATGCTCTGAATCAATATACTCTTATAAAACTTAACGAATATTGGTTTATAAGTGGTCATTCTGAGATACAATTCCATGTTCTTGTGTGCATCGTGAGCCTCGGAAGTCCATTGCTCGGTATTATCTCCTCTTCCGCTTTTCTGCATCAAGCTAGCATTTCCTGTTATCACAAGTCTATCAATGAGACCGTGATGCATTTTTATTATAATAGAATCAGGTGAACGAAGCTGATCGAGCAGTAGAATCAGAGCTGATAAAGAAATTATTGATATTAATATAAAAATCCTTTTATTGTTCATTTTCACTAGCCTGAGCTGTTTTTGAGCTTTTATTTCCAATACTTGTCAAGCGACTATGCATATAAATGTAGAATATATTTGATACTAAAGTCAATTAACACACCCAGATGAATATACGTAATAATAAACTGACGAATAATTTTTGATTCGGTATTTTTCTTAACCCTTAAAGCGCCAAGAAAAACTGCATCTAAAAGATGTCGTCTGCTGAATATTCTTGCAGACTTTTCAAATCTATTTTTGCATACAAGCAAACAGTGTGAATCCTGAGCAGTCTGATCTGGGTCCACAATGTTTACAAAAATGGCTTTTAAAATCACAAGCAGATGACAAAGCAGTCGACAATAGTGGTGACTGGCGCTTTAAGGGTTAAACATTTGGAATACCCTTTTTAGTAAACGTCAAAAATTCAACGCATTTAAAGCGAACTCGCAATCACATATACGGCTTTTTGACGTAATGCTGTTTCCAGTATAATTCACAAATTGTCACATTAACTTTTCAAACAAGACAGCGATAGACGTACAACATAAACGTCGGGTTACTTAGTGTTTAAAGAATAAACTGACTTAAAACGTAGTATTTAGACTAGCTACTAGTCGGGTATCAATATTATTATCTTTTTTTTTTTTTTTTTTTTTCGCAGGCTTCTCCGAAGAATGAGATGAAATGAAAGATAGAAAATGAAATAATGGCATAATGATGATTTATGATGCATTTATTTGTTTAACACATTTATTAATTCTTGATTTCTTTATATGTATGTATATATTTTCACCTCTGCTTGATTAAAACCGTGTTTTTACAGAGTTGGTGAAATGCAATTTTCAATACAAATTGACAAAAAATTAACATATACATACACGTACCTACCTACTTACGCACATATACATACGCACATAAACATAAATACACATATACTTACATATACACATATCTACACCTACCTACACATACATATATAAACATACATACATATACACACATATCAATATCAATATTTATTCAATATATCAATATTATTCACTATCAATATTATTCTCATCAATGAATTGTAATTATTAATGTACTTAATGAATTAAGGGCCATCTATTGCTTTCTGCTTGCCTAACCTTTTCTATAGAAGTAACTCATGTCTTAGTTATACCATGGTTCGTGCGCATGTACGATGCGATAATGCACGAGCGTGAGCGAGTGCATTATCGCACGAACATGCGCAGAACCATGGTATAACTGATTTATCACATTTGCATGCATGTAGGTCATCTACATCGCAAGATATTTCATGTTCAATGTTAGGACTTTAGGCCACTATGTGATAACTTAGAGATATCGGACTAATTAAATGCGAAATGTACTCTTAGCAGTGATTGGCTTTTATTGTCTTTCTAATAATCCTTATCTAATTCCCATCTGGTTAAAAGCATTCCTTCTCCAATTAATTGTTTATATAAAAGCATATTGAAACTGACTATGAGAGTTTTAAGGATAACATAAATACTGTTTAGAAGCCTGCCAGTACTCTGCATGTAGCACCAGTTTTATCTTGTGTACCGTATTTACCCTAAGTATTCGGACACCACAACTTCTTACCATATATGCTCTAAAATTTGTACAATTCACTACCCGATGTTGTGTCTAAAAATTGCTGGATGGGTGGCAAACAGTGTAGACCCAGATGAACGCGGCGTCTCATCTGGGTCTATACTGTTTGCTTAGGCCTGTCAGCCCGAATACATATGGTAAATACGGTATTGATAAATTTTAGATGAAACAGAAGAAAAAAAAGAATTATATTTAATGAGTATTTCATATTATAAACTGTTGTATCAACATAATTGAGAGACGATTGTATATCTATTTTGCTTTGATGTCTGGATAAGCTTTCTCTATAGCTTTTAGATAAGAAGACATATGGGGTGATAATTAAGGATAAATGCTGTGGGTACTGTTTTCTGAGACAGTTCTAAAGAGTAACTACATATCATATATATTAAAAAAAAAACAACAAAAAAAAACACTGATTTGGAGTCTTGTGGTGACAATCTGGTATGTACATATCTCGGTGTTTTGTTCCAAAAAATTGTTTTTGCATTCTCATTCGAATCACTTCTGATGTGATTTAATTTTACAAAAACAATCTTTTAAACAACTTGACATGATTTTAGGTTACGGTATTTACCTTAAGGATGCGGACCACTTAATTCCCTGCCATATTCATCCTAATTTTGAATACGCCCATTTCTCTACTCATCGATATGTCTGATGTTGCTGGACATTACGAAAACACGCCTATTCAAATATATAGAAAATTTCACCTAAAAAAAAAACAAAAAAAAAAAAAACTGAAAAATTTCAGTTAAAAAACTGATATTTTTCATATTTCTGCTCAAAGGTGGTTTTAACGAGTACCCACAATCTATGTTTTTGAGCAGAAATAAGAAAAATAAACCCTGTAAACCCCAGTTTTACTATATAAAAGTGGGGTTTAAGGGGGTCAACATTATATAGAAATGTTTTCGTGATGATAAGTGACAAACAGTGAAGACCCAGATCAGATGCCACTTTATGGGTCTACACTGTTTTCAAGGACTTGCTCTCAGACTACTTAGTATAAATATGATAACATGTGCTTCGACAGAACTGTTCACATATTAAGAGTATGAGTTATCTCAGTCAAATGGATTCTCTAATTTATTAGGTTTCACACTTTTTGTGGAACGTTAAAAGAAAAAGAAAATTGCTAAGACATTTCTAGAAAAGAAGAAATTGAATTACTTTATTTCAGCCGTCTTCATTTTTTCAAGCGACATGAAAATTATTTTCTGAATGATCGTTTTATTATAGACTTCATAACAAATTTTATAGATAATATTTTCATGATTCTTTAAGTATGCTGTGAGTACTCTAAATATTGAAATACCATAATTCATTACTCTCATTAACTTTAAAATGAATGAAACGTAATGAATATTAATGACCGGAGCTGTATCAAATACACGCTGAAAAAAACCAAAACAAAAAAAACCAAAAAAAAAAAAAAAAAAAAACCACACAAATATTTATCCATCACGAAAACATGCCTATTAATTTGACCCCAGGGCCCTTAAACCCCACTTTTATATAGTAAAACTGGGGTTTACAGGGGTATACATTATTTTTCTTATTTTTTATCAAAACATAGATTGTGGGTACTCGTTAGAACCGCCTCGTCGAGGCGGTTCTAACGAGTACCTACAATCTATGTTTTGAGCAGAAATATAAAAAATATCAGATTTTTTTTTATCTGAACATTTTCATTTTTTGATAAAATTTTCAGTATATATTTGAATAGACGTATTTTCGTTATGGTTCTGATCTGAGTCTGCTCTGTCTGTTCAGGGAAATGTATCCCAATACTTAGAGTAATTATATACACTGCATTATATATGCATACAATGTATATGAAATAAAAGCTATTATTTTCTACAATATATCATAATTACCATGAACTTAAACATTTTTGCACAGAGGGGGTGGGGTGTGAGCGTATGTTGCCTCGCAAACTACATTGATGCATTATAAAAAGTCTCTGATTTTAGCTCTTTTGTGTGTTCTTTGTTTCCAAAATTTCTGTTCTTTTAGATTTTCATTTTACTTCACTGCAGCTGGTGTAAGTTCCATGCGGCAGCAGTAGGACGTCTCTCCGTATTTCACCACAGTGCAGCTTATATTTTTACCTCCTTTAGGATCATTGAGCCCATTCGGGTTACCTTGAAAAAAAACAACAACAAAAAACTCTTAAGTAGGTGCTAGGGCGCATATGCAGCCTCGCAATCTACATGGCTACATAAGACGAGACTTAATAAATTGAAGTGTCCGAGTTTGGTCGCAATCTGGACCCAGTTGTTCAAAGCGTCGTTAGCTTAACGAGCTCGTTAAGGGTCATTTCGTTAACTGTTTTAGCGGATTCAATATACAATATTCTGATATTTTTTGCTGAAAAAATGTGAGTAGCTTTTGCACTGCAAAAGCTACTCGCGTTTTTTCAGCAAAACATTTCAGCATATTTGCGTATCACTCGATGTAAATTTTAACGAATCGTTAACTAACGACATCGTTAGCTTTGAACAACTGGGCCCTGTTATATTATTATTTCACTTCACTGCAGCTGGTGATAAGCGCGGTGTGGAGACCCGCAAAACGTCTCTCCATTCTTCATTATAATTTGGATTATTTCATTTCCTTTGGGATCATTCGGCGTATCTTGAAAATCGGATGCCACTTAAGCTGGTGCTAGGTGTGTGTGTGGGGAGGGGTGGGAGGAGGGGGGTGGGGATGGGGAATGGAGAGACTGAATAAAACCAAGTCACCGATTATCTTTATTTTTATTTTGTGTGTTTTTTGTTTCCAAAGGTAACCTTGTTTTGATATTTTATCTACCAAAGGTAATATTTCAAACGTCAGGCTTCTTCCTACTAGTTGGAGAGCAAAATAAAACATCAATCCTTTCAAAAGCTTCAATTACACCTTGATTTAACAGACCATAAGTAATAGCAAACGTCATCTTCTCAGTCTTCATAAAGAATGTGCACTTTTTTTTTTTTCATCATCAAAACAACCAAAATGAAATTTAGCTTTTCCAACTTTCTCTTATCAGTAAGCAATCAGGGCCCAGTTGTTCAAAGCGTCGTTAGCTTAACGAGCTCGTTAAGGGTCATTTCGTTAACTGTTTTAGCGGATTCAATACACAATATTCTGATATTTTTTGCTGAAAAAATGTGAGTAGCTTTTGCACATTTTTTTCAGCAAAAAATTACAGCATATTTGCGTATCTCTCGATGAAAATTTTAACGAATCGTTAACTAACGATGTCGTTAGCTTTGAACAACTGGGCCCAGTATGTGGTCAGTAAAACACTGAACACTTCAAGTGTGTGCTGTAATGTTTCAGTCACCAAGCAGAGTCCTGCGAGGTGAAATTCGTATTTTATTACGAAAACATGCCTATTCAATTATACTGAAAATTTTACCGCCAAAAACGGAAAATTTCAGATAAAAAATCCTGATATTTTTCGAATTTCTGCTCAAAACGTAGATTGTGGATACTCGTTAGAACCGCCTCGACGAGGTGGTTCTAACTAGTACACAAAATTTATGTTTTTGAACAGAAATAAGAAACATTATTTATACCCCTGTAAACCCAGTTTACTAAACAAAAGTGGGGTTTAAAGGGGTAAAAATTATATAGGCATGTTTTCGTGATGAACTATTAGAGGCTGGCTATACAAGGTATCATACATAAATTTGAATCAGCTTATAAACATGACAAGGTCAAGGAGCTAGTCTACGTAGTATTGACAATAGATTACCTGGATATCGGAGACTGGTTTATTTTTTATTGTTCAGTAACAAAACCTGCAGTCATCCTTGTTAAAAAAAAAAAAAACGTTCACTTTGAGAAATAAATATCTGCCGAGCATTATGAAAATGGTATTTACCACACCGACTAGCGGAGGATCAGTTGAGCCTGCGTTTCCGCACGTTGTCGCTTGTCTTCACTGTTCGTATCCGAAATTCGACTCAATATACTAACCGCAAAAAGCTGACGTATTTTAATGTCATAACACGACCCATGGTTAGAGAAGGCGAAAAGACAATTTTACATGAACTCTTTTAACCCTTAAATTGCCAGTCACAACTGTCGTCTGCTTTGTAATCTGCTTGTGATTTTAAAAGCCATTTTTGCAAACAGTGTAGTCCCAGATCAGACTGCTCTTCCAGAAGCTGTTTGATCAGGGTCCACACTGTTTGCCTGGATGCAAAAATAGGTTTGAAACGTTTGCAAGAATATTCAGCAGACGTCAAAAACAGACGACATTTTCATATGAAGGCTTTCTTGGCATCTTAAGGGTTAATTTCATACACTATTTTAAGGGGTCATATTTCATCTATTAAGGCGCGACATTTCAGGTTGAACGCTTAGCATGTTGGTAATTTTTTTAGCAGACTACATTTCCTCTTTTCAGCTCACCTGAACCGAAGGTCATGCATGATGAGCTATTGTAATCACTTCCCGTCCGTCGTCCGTTCGTCCGTTCACACCTTTGAACGACATCTCCTCTGAAACCCCTGGGCCAACAAACTTCATACGGAGCCTTGTGTTAAAGGGGGATTGAAGTATGTACAAATGGTTATAGTCCGTAAATCTAGATGGCCGCCATGTCCATATATAGCTCCCATTGACTTATAATGGGGAAAACTTCTTCTCTGAAACCGTGAAGCTTACGGCTTATATATTTAGTTTGTAGCAATGTTTAGTTGTCCCATACAAAAACCCTGCCAATCAAGCCCAAGGGCTCCAAACTGGGCACGCCCCGGGACCGGGGGTCATTAGCTCCCAAAGACTTATAATGGGAAAAAAATATGCTTATGTAGAGATATATAGCTAAAGAACTTTCAAAAATCTTCTTCACTGAAACCACGAGGCCAAGAGCTAACAGATTAAGTATGCAGCTATGTTTAGTGATCTTCTACATAAATCCTGCCAATCAAGTCCCCTATGTTCTAAATTCGCCACGCCCCGGAGGGAGGTCATTAGTTTCCATAGACTTATAATGGGAACACATTAAAAAAAATCTTCTTCTCTGAAACCGTGAGGCCCACAGTTTATATATTTCGTATGCAGCAATGTTTAATGGTCCCCTACATAAATCCTGCCAATTAAGCCCCTGTGGTCCAAACTGGCCACGCCCCGGAGGTCATTAGCTTCCATAGACTTTTAATGGGAAAACCTTAAAAAATCTTCTTCTCCGAAACCATGAGGCCCTCAGCTTATATATTTAGTATGTAGCAAAGTTTAGTGGTCCCCTACATAAATCCTTCTAATCAAGCCCTAGGGCTTCAAACTGGGAACACCTCGGGAGGCGGGGGACGGGGGCGGGGGTTATATGCTTATAGAGAACTATCTAGCTAAAGAACCTTCAAAAATGTTCTTCTCTGAAACGATGAGGCCGAGAGCTTACAGATTAAGTATGTAGCTATGTTTAGTGGTCTTCTACATAAATCCTGCCAATCAAGCCCCTGGGTTCCAAATTGACCACGCCCCGGGGTCATAAGTTTCCACAGACTTATAATGGGAAAAAAATTAAAAAAAAAAAAATCTTCTTCTCTGAAACTATGAGGCCAACAGCTTAGATATTAAGTGTGCAGTAATGTTTAATGGTCCCCTATATAAATCCTGCCAATCAAGTCCAAAAATGTCCATGCCCCAGGGGAGGGGGCGGGGTCATTAACTTCATAGACTTATAATGGGAAAACCTTAAAACATCTTCTTCTCTGGAACCATGAGGCCCTCAGCTTATATATTTAGTATGTAGCAATGTTTAGTGGTCCCCTACATAGATCCTGCCAATCAAGTCCCTAGGCTCCAAAACTGGCCACACCCAAGGGAGGTGTCATTAGCTCCCATAGACTTATAATGGTAAAACATTTAAAAAAAATGGGAAAAACTTAAAAACATCTTCTTTTCTGAAGCCGAGGGGTCCCCTACATAAATCCTGCCAATCAAGCCCGTGGGCTCCAAACTGGCCACACCTCAAGGGGCATATGTTTAAATAGAGCTATATAGCTAAAGAACCTTCAAAATGAACCTTCTATGAAACCATGAGGCCGAGAGCTAACAGATTATGTACGCAGCGATGTTTATTGGTCTCCTACACAAATCCTGCCAATCAAGCCCTTGGGTTCCAAACTGACCACGCCCCAGGGTTCATTAGCTACCATAGACTTATAATTGGAAAAACTTAAAAACTCTCCTGCTCTGAAACTTTGAGGTCCACAGCTTATATATTTAGCATGCAGCAATGTTTAGTGATCCTCTACATACATCCTGCTAATCAAGCCCCTGGGCTCCAAACTGGCCACACCCCATATGTTTAAATAGAGTTATAAAGATAAAGAACCTTCGAAAATCTTCTTCTGAAACCATGAGGCTGAGAGATAACAGATTAAGTATGTGTGTAGTGATGTTTAATTGTCTCCTGCATAAACCTGCCAACCATGCCCTCTGGGTCCAAAATGGCCACGCCCCGAGGGTCATTAGTTCCCATAGACTTATTATGGGAAAAACTAAAAAGTCTACTTCTCTGAAGTCATTAGGCCCACAGCTTATATATCTAGTATGTTGCAATGTGTAATGGTCCCCTACTTAAATCCTGCCAATCAAGCCCCTGGGGTCCAAACTGGCCACATCCAAGGGGTTCATGTGTTTATATAGGCATGTGTACATAGCTAAAGAAGCTTCAAACATCTTCTCTGAAACCATGAGGCCAAGAGCTAACAGATTTAGTATATAGCAATGTTTGTCGGTCTCCTATATAAATCCTGCCAACCATGCCCCTGGGGTCCAAACTGGCCACGCCCCGGGGGTCATTAGCTCCCATGAACTTATAATGGAAAAAAACTAAAAGAATCTCCTTCTCTGAAACCATGAGGCCCACAGCTTATATATTTAGTATGTAGCAATGTTTAGTGGTCCCCTACATAAATCCTGCCAATCAAGCCCCGTGGGGTTTAAATTGGCCACACCCCAGGGGTCATTAGCTTCCATGAACTTATAATGGGAAAAGCTTAAGAAAATCTTCTTCTCTGAAACCATGAGGCCACAGCCTATGTATATAGCATGTAGTAACGTTAAGTTGCCCTCCCCTCACACACACACACCTGTATATAGCAATGTTCAGTGGTCTTCTTCATAAATCCTACCAACCCTGAAGTCCAAATTGGCTATGCCCTGGGGTTATTTATTAATATAGGGCTATATAGCTAAAACTTAAAGAAAAAAAAAACTTCCCTGAAACCAAAGGGTCCTTAGCAGGTGCGGATCATCATGAATCTTGCGCAAAATGCATGTCTTGTTGATTTCTAGTCAAGTTTGTAATTGGGTTTGTTATGACCTATTTTTTACGGTCCAGTGACGTTTTTAGTTTTCCTTTTAAGTCATGTTCTGAGTAACTGATGGTCCTACAGCAGTAATACTTGGCACTTGCAGACATCTTAGCATGGCCTCTTGAATGAAGTCATCTATATTTGACCTTGACCAAGGACCTGTGTAAATTTTTGCATTTAAGTCAGTTTCTCAGTAATTATCGGTCCTACAGCAGTAATACTTAGCATGGCCTCTGAGTGCAGTTATTTGTATTTGACCTTGTTCTATATTTCATGGTCCATTAGGCATGATACTTGTTTATATAATCATCATGAAGCTTGGTCAGAATGTTTGCCTTGATCATTTATGGATCATTTTTTAAGTGCTATGATACTCAGGTGAGCGTTTTAGGGCTATCATGGTATCGTCTTTTTTTATTTTATATATATATATATTTTCTAGAAAACAAAGCTTTGACATTTCATACATATTGTCCCTTTGCGTATAGCATGTAACGTCAAATCCTATTTTCTTTGGAAATTAAGAAAACCGTCAATTTGGCGTATGGAGACAAATGATTTTACTTCTGAGATTTAACGCTGATTGAACCTGAATAATAGAAAACACCTGGCACTTAGGGCAAAGACAGGCAGTACTTAGAGTAAATACCGGAGTAACCCTAAGAACTGGGACAGACTTGAAAACATAAAATTTATAATTATTATTGCATAAAAAGCAGTGTCACACGTTATTAACAGTTCTGCATTAACCGGCGAAAAGCCGTGTATTAACAAGGCAATTCACGCGCTGTTAATGCACGGCTTCGCAATTTTCAACATGTGTACTGTCCTGCCCTAGAACGCGCATAGTCCGTGCAAATAGCGTTCGCGCGACAGCGGGGAAAAGGCGAAACAAAAAAGTACAACAAATATCGCGAAATATAGCAAATATTTCAATTTTTATGCAATAATAGCGATCGAACATGGTTTTTCAATGCATTAACATTCGCCAGGTCCCTTTGGTCTCGGTTTTCAACACCTCCCACTGGACTTGGCGAATGTGCCGGCCTCGGTGGCTCAGTTGGATGCGCCGTCCGACTGGAGACCAGGAGGTCGCGGGTTCAACACCGCCGAGGTCGGCAACATTCTTTCGTGGAGATTGATCATGAAATATTTTCTACAGTCATTCTCTCCCTTCCGCTGATTCAAGAAGTGCAATTGTCAGTTTCTGGCGAAAGATTGTGCACAATACTGGTTAACCGCTTAGAGGACTAAGCCTGCCCAGTAAACGTGTGGTTAGGTAAACTGACCGCGCTCGACTTGGCCCTAAGCCCCCAACACAAACACAAACAAACTTGGCGAATGTTAGTGCATGAAAAACCATGTTTGGTCCCTATATTGAAACTCAGGGACCAAGATGAGCTGTTGCATAAGACTAGCCCTACAGAGAGCTTTTTGGAAAATGCCTATGCATTGGTGTGTTCTAAAAAGTGCTTGCTGACACTACATGGTGTATTCGGAGCTGCCTCACACAGCTAGAGTGCTTTCAAATCTGACCATTGCATGGCAGTGAAACACAAAAAAATGTGAACAATACATGTGAAAGTAAGCATATGATTTTAATCGATGATCAGTCCATGTTACAAAACCGATAATCGACTATGAAATTCTGGCCGATTCCCAACACTGTCACTGTCATGTCTCACAAATGACCGAACACACATTTGTAATCAGGAGCTGCATCTGATTTGCGTGAGGTTTCGCGCGAATAAAATTGGTTTAAGTCCCATAGTATTGGCCGTTGTTCCAAGATGGTCCCGCTGTTGCAGTTCTTCCTTGTTTGTGCGTCGTTCTTTTATATGTGGAGTTAGTCATGTCCCTGTTTGTTTCTCATCTCCTCCTTCTTTTGTGTATCTGAAAGACGTGCTTCGTGATTATAACATTTCCTAGTTATCTGCATTTTTTGTAATAACTGGCCTACACTTCTTTGAACTGCTTCTATTATTTTTTCTTTTTTCTTTCTTTCTTTCTTTATTTTTTTTAAATATTGCTATAACTTAAAGGGCATTTACGTGGTCTGACTTGATATGTATGTGTAAGACATGCATGTTTCAGGCCTTCATGTCTTTTTATGTTTACACGATATGTATTTGTCCTTTATATCTTTATTTTCCACAATCATATAGTGTTAAATAAACTGGTGCAAAATGGAAGCTGACAATGTTATAATTTCTTTGTGCTTGATAGATAATGCTAGAGCAGCACTGAGAATTTGGCGTCACATGAGGAGGCTGAGGCGATGGAGAGGACACCATGCTTCAAATGAAAGAGCTTAATTGTTTCAGAATATCATCAAAGCTTTAGAAATTTGGAATTTGGAACAGAGTGACTTTGCTTTTTCTTAAGAAACCATAAACTTGGGCAATAACCTCAAGGGAACCAGTTCTGATTTGCTGTTTCTGCCAGGTTCTCTATGTCTTAACAATTAGAACATGTTATATTCCACAGATCTAAGATGCTTGGTCATTAAACTAAGAAATAGCAGTGTTTAAACACATGTTTTGACATAAAGTTTTAAAACCTGTGTGTCAAGACAACCCGTGTAAACAGTCTTTAAGTTTGTTTCAAGAGATCAGAATATGTTGCTGTCTGTGTGCTGATAATCGTAGCTAACATAGAGAAATGAAAGCGCTGGTATCTTCGAATGCTCTGCGCTTTACTCTACTATTCCAGTTATTTTGGTTTGGAGATCAGGATATGTTGCTGTCTCTGTGCTGATAATTGTAGCTAACCGTTGAGAATTGACATCGCTGTTATTTAGCGCTTTTATCTTTGAATGCTTTGCGCTTAACTCAACTGTTCCCGTTATTTTTGATTGGTGATCAGGATATGTTGTTGTCTATGTGCTGATAATCGTAGCTAAACTTTAAGAAATGAAAGCGCTGTTATCTTTGAATGCTTTGCGCTGAACTCACCTGTTCCAGTTATTTTTGATTGGTGAATATGTTACTGTCTGTGTGCTGATAATCGTAGCAAAACGTTGAGAAATGATAGCGCTGATATCTTTGCTTTGGCCTAACTCATCTGTTCCAGATATTTGGAGATCAGAATATGTTGCTGTCTGTGTGCTGATAACCGTAGCAATACGTTGAGAACACTCTTTATTCTTGGGTCCATTTCTATTGGTCTGAACATTATGATTCGTCATTCGTTTACGGATTTATGAGTTTGATTTATGGCTTGGGTACCATGATTACAACTACTTGAGAAATGATAGTGCTAAAATCTTCGAATGCTTTGCGATTAACTCATCTAGTTCCATTTACTTTGGTTTGGAGATCGGGATATATTGCTGTCTGTGTGCTGATAATCGTAGCTTACCGTTGAGAAATGATAGCGCTGTTATCTTCGAATACTTAACTCACCTATTCCAGTTACTTTGGTTTGGAGATCAGGATATGTTACTATCTGTGTGCTGGTAATCGTACCTTACCGTTGAGAAATAATAGCGCGCTGATATCTTCGAATGTTCTGCGCTTAACTAACCTCTTTTCCAGATATTTTGGTTGATATTGGGGTTTTGTAACCGGTTAAGAATACTGGATACACGTGGTAGTTTGTCTGTCATTTGTGACACGGGAGACAACTTCTATGACTTCTTGTTTGCTTTCGTGTACACCAATCCCTTATCAAAATTTGTCTCCTTGAAAGTGTATCTGCTCCCCTTTAGGAGAGAGGAGGTTAAAATACTTGAACTTTGGAATTTACATTTTTGAGGGAATTATTTTACGATGTTTTAAAATATCTTAGCTATAGCAATAAATACGTTTGTTTTAGATATGTAGAGTTCAGATTCTCACAATGAGAAGTAAAAACAGTTGTTAAACATATTTGTCTTAAATTCAACTTGAACTTTGTTTTATTGATTTATTTGCAATATTACGAGTATTAAGTTCTGCCAGAACCGCTTTAGATTCCTTTGATTTGTATGAATTTCTTTCGAGTACAATTCTGTTTTTGACTTTTGAAAAAAAAAAATAAAATAAAATAAAATAAAATAAATAAATAAATAAGATGAAATAAATAAATAAAATAAATAAATAAATAAATAAATAAATAAATAAATAAATAAGATAAAATAAAATAAAATAAACTTTGTTTCGCTATATTCTGTATGTATTGCTCCGTGTTTCTGGATGATTTTATTTAGTTTGCTGGTATTTTCATTTAACTCTTTCATCCCTCCAGACCAGTACCGATACATTTACAAACAGTGCAAGCGCCGTCTCATCAAGAGCTAGCGCCGTCTCATCTGGATCTACACTGTTTGCCACTCTGTTATTAAAATTTGACAATAACTCCTATATGCAGTAATGTATGTGTCCAAATTCAGAGATGAAAGAGTCCAGTTCAGAAACTCAGGGGTTAAGGGTTAACTCGTCTCTTTGTCATAGGCGCATGTGTATTTAAATATATTTAGTACCACGTTACAATTGCTCGTAAAGTAATCCAAAGTTGCACTGGTATCATCAATAAAAGCCGTCGCAGGACAACGTAGCTCGCCTGTGTCGCGCTTTGCTTCTAAAAACTCTAAACGGTAACTTTTACATACCGTATTCGACTAAGTTACCACACCGTGCGCTTGGATTTTTCAAAATTACTGGGAAAACTTGTAGAAAAATATGTATCCACCTACTTAAAGTAAAACAAGATCAGCAAATGACTTATTTAATGGTGCTTACGCGATGTTGTGTGTGTGTGTGTGTGTGTGTGTGTGTGTGTGTGTGTGTGTGTGTTTTGATTTTCTTACCAAAAGCATATGTTTATTTTCTTTCTAAAAGCATGTTGTAGGTGCTCATTTGAATTGCATCGACAAGTCGATGCAATTCCAATGGGTACCAACAACATATGCCTTTATAAAGAAGTAGACAAATAGTAGGTTACACAGGTTGTAATCTGAAGACTACGGAATTACTTGACTGTGCGTTAATAGGAGTATGTGCGGTAATTAGGTCGAATACGGTATTTTCTTTTTTCAAAATCCGTCACCTTGGTTTAAACTTTATTTTGATTGCTTCTAATACAACATTATTTACAACAATACAATATTTTCCAGGATCTGACTGTAAGCCTTAGCTTGTCTGAAAGTCATCTCCTGGTAATACAGGCATATAGCTTTCATAGATGTTATGAGTGGCTGAGCCTTTTGACATATTTGATCATAAGCAATTAAACCAAAAGCTTGATAACTTATATGCATGTATGTAAATCGTTACATACATACATACGCACGTACGTACGTACATACATACTTACGAACGCACGTACATGCACATGTACATACATACATACATACATACATGCATTCATACACGCACGCATTCAGGCACATACACAAACACATGCATACACTTATGCGTGCACGCACACATACATCAAACATGCACAGAGAGAGAGAGAGAGAGAGAGAGAGAGAGAGAGAGAGAGAGAGAGAGAGAGAGAGAGAGAGAGAGAGATGTTCCATGACTCCATAAGTTGATTCTTTCAATATAATTTGCATCAAAGTTACGTTAGTACCTTTATATCATAGGAAACGTTTCGACTTGACTATGGATTCTTGAACGTGGCAAAACATGGTTTCATTATCTTCATCAGTGGCTGTTACTTGACCGTGGAGCAATTCTTGAACAGAATGCCTGTGCAAATAGTCAGAAAGATAAGTATTCCTGACACTGGCATATCTAGGACAGTGGAGAAAAAAAATAATATAACAGCTTTCAAATTCACCGCATGCACAAGATGGGCTTGGAACAATATTTGTAGAGTATAAATGTGAATTGAGTGAGTACACCCCATGAGCAATCTTGCATGTAGAATTTGGCCAATTCTAGATCCAGCATTATAGTACTTAGGAGGGAGTCTTCTGTGTCTACTGAGGCAATATTTAAATGCTGTGACAGTGTTTGCATCTTTTATATCTTGGGGCAAGCTATTCCAAGCTCTTATAGTTGAAGGGAAAAAGGAGTTAAAGAAGAGATTGGTACGTACGCGAATAGATTGTATATCGTTTGCGTTTCTTAAGCTATAGGGGTTACTATCGCCAACAAGTGGAGGCAGACGATCAAACAGGTAATGTGGGGGGGGGTGGGGGGGGTGGGGTGGGGGGGGGGGGTGGGGGGGGGGGAACCCATTAACAATCTTATAAAATATAACTAACTTGTGTTTTGTGCGTCTTTCTTGTAGTGTTTCCCGTCCGAGCTCTGCAAGAAGTTTTTCAATACTACAGAGTTTAGTTGCCCCGCTTACTATACGACCTGCTTCGTTGTGTATTGATTCTAATTGGTTTGTGCATTCGGTGGAGTAATTGTCCCAAACACTGTCACTATATTCGAGTAGGAGGCGTATGAAGCCTATGTAGATTTTTTTCTAGTGCAATCCTATTTATATTAAATTTTAGAGCACAGAGGAGGTTTAATCTTAACCATGCTGGTTCAGTAATTTTGGCAATATGTTCTGTCCATGAGCAAGTGTTCGAAAATGTTACTCAGAGATGTTTGTGACTAGTAGATTCTGAAATGACTGTATCGTTCATTAAAAGTTGCGGATGTAAAAAGGATTTTGTTTTAAAGATATTAAAAGAGACATGGTTTTCCTTGCATTAAAATCAACCAGCCAATCAAGAGCCCATAGAGATATGGTGCCCAGGTCAAGGTTCATAGTAATGGCCGCTGTCTGAGGGTTTTCTACAATGATATACAAACTGGTATTATCAGCAAAAAGACGTATTGAGGAATTTATGTTTTTGACAATATCATTTATAAAGATGAAATAGCAGAGGACCTAGTATTGAGCCTTGTGGGACTCTAGCGTATACAGACGCCCATTAGGATAAAGCACCACTTAGAATGACACACTGTCGTCGGTTTGACAGGTAGCTAGAAAACCATTTGATCACATGATCAGAACAGCCAATTCTAGATAGTTTGTAGAGAAGTCCCCTATGCCAGACTCTGTCAAATGCTTTACTGGTGTCACAGAAAACACCTCTTACTTCTTTTCCTGCGTCAACAGCTTCACAAAAGGCATGGTATGTATGTAAAAGTTGAAAGGTTGTGCTGTCGCCTGGAACGAAGCCTGACTGAAATGTGGTCAATATTTCGTTGTCCTGAATATAGTTAAAGAGGTGTTTATGAACACAGCGCTCCATTGTTTTTCCAACAGGATCTAAAACAGAGATGGGTCTATAATTCGAGGGTGACGAGTTGTCATCTTTCTTATGAATAGGAGTAAGATAGCCATCTTTCCAAGGCGATGGAAAGTATCCTTGTCGCAATGATCTGTTAAAGAGAATAGAGAGAGGTTTAGAGAGGATAGACAGAGACTAAGATGATTTGGACCATGTGCTTTGTTACGATCCAGATTCTCAAGAACATCTTTTACATCTTGCACTGATATGGTTATTGAGTCTAATGTTTTGTCGGTGAATAGGTCTAGATCGGGCAGTTGCTTATTCTAATCATGTATTTGAGTTTGTGAAGAAAAATAGTCATTCAACATATTCGCCTTATCAATCTCTGTTTCAGCACTTACTCCATTGAATAGAAATGTAGGTATTTTTGTAGAACTTTTGTTTAAATTTAACAATTGCTTTGAGGTTTTCCAAAACAGTTTGGAGTTTTGCATTTTCAGTAGATAAAAGTCGCTCAAGGTTTTCATAGTAAGATTTTTTCGATTGTAAGATTTTTTCGATAAAGTCCGTCACCTTGACCTCAAGGTCATTCATTTGCGCCGGATGGTACAGCATATAACTTCAAACCAGTTTTTTAAGGGCATGTATGAACTACTTCCATTCAGAGGTTCAGAAAACATAGCCTTTTAAAAACTTTAACCAACGCCAACACCGACACCGACGCGGACACGGACACCGACACGGACACCGACACGGACACCGACGTCGTAGTTTCTGCTATAGCTCTGACAAAGATTGGTTCTTCATTTAATATATATTGCACCTATATGTTTGTTTGAGTTTTATGGCCCAGTACTCACAACACATTACGAAAACACGCCTATTCAAATTAAAAACTTTACAACCAAAAAAAGAAAATTTTCAGATAAAACATTTCTGATATTTTTTTATATTTTTGCTCAAAACATAGATTGTTTGTATTCATTAGAATCGCCTCGGCGAGGCGGTTTAAACGTGTACCCACAATCTCTGTTTTTTTTAACAAAATGAGAAAAACAATGCATACCCTGTAAACCCCTGTAAACCACAGTTTTACTATTTAAAAGTGGGCTTTAAGGGGTCAAAATTATATACGCGTGTTTTTGTGATATAGTTTCGTGGAGAATGTTAAAAGATATATACTGGGTCAGAAAACTAACTATACCAAATTTCGGGTTGCACAGTGAGCCCAGGAAAGCTCACATATCTATCTATCTTTAGCGGCAGACATCCAGCCTTCGCCTTGAAACCATATTGAACGTTTCAACCAACCGCAAATGTATACACGTCGTTTTTGTGCTTTTTTTCACGTGCAATCAGTGCACAGGTACATGTGGTATACATACGAGTATAAAACTATCCCTGTTGACAGTCTTCTGTGTATAAATTAAGGATAACACCTTACAATTCATGATTTTTAAACGGTATCATGGAGAGACTTTCCCAAAATCAGCGTTTACGACCAGTTGGGATACTAGAGGCCGGTTTATGTCAAATGATGTCGCTGCGCGCTTTGGTGTGATGTGCTATGATCACTAGACTTCTTACTCGTTACAAATTTTATGGGACTGTAAAACGATCTTCGACGGTCTGATCGTCCTCGCGTTACAACGGCTAGTTTTGTTTGTGTTGAGGTTTTACGGCCCAGTCAACCCAATGGGGTCATGTCGAGCGCGGTCAGTTTACCTAACAACACATTTACTGGGCAGGCTTAGTCCTCTAAGCGGTTAACCAGTATTGTGCAAATTCTTTCGCCAGAAACTGACAACTGCCCTTCTTGAATTCGCGGAAGGGAGAGAATGACCGTAGAAAATATTTCATGATCAATCTCCACGAAAAAATGTTGCCGACCTCAGCGGGGGTTGAACCCGCGACCTCCTTAGCCGGATCGACATATTCGGACGTCATACCTACGTAACCGGTTCCGAACCGCCGTTGCAACCGCTGCCGTAACTCTTGGTCGGACGAACTACAGAATCAGTGCAAAGACAGTGAGGAACCGACTCGCAGAACGTGGCATCAAATGCATGCGTCTCTGCCATGGCCAGGTGCTAACGCGACGTCATCGACATGAACGTATGAATTGGGTACGTCAGCATCAACGTTGGACCAGACACCAATGGAACGCCATCTTGTTAACTGATGAGTCGCGGTTTTGCCTTCAGAGGATAGATCGACGTTCCCGGGTCCACCGGCGTCGAAAAGGACGCTTTCCGACGTCTGCGTACGTGAGGTCGATCGCTTTGGTGGTGGAAGTGTCATTGTATGGGGCGGTATATCATTCAACAGCCGCACGTAGCTCATCATCGTCAATGGGAACTTTATAGGACAACTCTACCGAGATGAGATCCTGGCCCCTGTGGTGGTTCCATACTTTAACGTCAACAGGACAATGTCAGATGTCATGCAGCACGTGTCTCAGTTGACTACCTTCAGCAACAGAACATTGACTTACTGCCGTGGCCTGCACGTTCACCTGACTTGTCACCCATAGAGCATTTATGGGACGCACTTGATCGACGCGTTAGACAACGTCAGCCACAGACCCTGGGTGATCTGAGTAATGTTCTGGTGGAGGAATGGAACCGAATCCCTCAGCAGCAGATTAGAACATTTATTTACTCCATGCGACGTCGTTATTTGGCAGTGCGAGACACTAACGGAGGCCATACAAATTATTGATATATTGTGATTTTGGTCAACATACCCCAGAGTGACAAAACGTGACAGCGACGCCAAATGTTTTAAATCAAACTGAACAATTCTTACATGAATTATTCAGCGTATAACAAAGGGTTAATTTTTTCATACTTTGAAATTTGGATTTATTTGAAATCTGAAAAATATGGAATTAAATTTCAGGTTAGAAACTTTTTTGACCTAGTATATATTTATTTTGGACATCCTTCTTGTCTAGAGCTATGTGAGCAACATACCGTATTTGCTCTTATTACCACACTGTAAAGCTGGCACAAATGATCGAATAATTAATTAATTGATCGAAAAATTCCACAAAAATGATTGTCGTTACAGATTCGCTTATAATCGATCATTTGATTTCTGTGTCTGTTACTTTACCGTTTTTACCCTTAGTATTCGGTCACCTCAACTCCTTACCATACTTTATCTAAAAATTGAACAAGTACAATTTACTACCCAGTGTTTACCTAAAATTAGCTGAATGCGTGGCAAACAGTGTAGACCCTGATGAGACGCCGCGTTTTTCGGCGTCTCATTAGGGTCTACACTGTTGCCTCAGGCCTGTCTGACCAAATACGTACAGTAAAGTATAACATGTTAAGAGTCGTGCTCAGACAGACAGGTAAAACTATGACCTAATTTTTAGTGATTACTAATTGATTATCGGTCACAATGGCAGGACTTATAATCGATTATCTTTTAGGCTCTGATTAGCCAGCCTTACAGCAAACTGTGTTCGTAAGTTATTAATCACGCACACACACGCACGCACACACGCACACACACACACACACACAGTAGAAAACGACTGGAGACCAGGAGGTCGCGGGTTCGACCCCCGCCGAGGTCGGCAACATTCTTTCGTTGAGATTTATCATGGGATATTTTCTACGGTAATTCTCTCCATTTTGCTGATTCCAGAAGGACAGCGAAAGAATGTGCACAATACTGGTTAGAGGACTAAGCCTGACCAGTAACAGAGTGGTAAGGTAAACTGACCGCGCTCGACATGACCCAGTAGGTTGACTGGGCCGTAAAACCTCAACATAAACAAAGACACACTAGAAAAACTTGTATAATAGCGGGTAAACTTTAAAGAAAAATCAGCAGAGTACTTCATGTGACGGATTAAATCATTATAACGAAATATTTTTCTGACTTTCTTTACAAAAGTATGTTTTGTTAGTACTCATTTTAATTGCCTCACTTGTCAAGGCAATTCAAATAAGTACCAACATACGAGTTTATAAAGCAGTAGATACATGACCGGCAATCTGAAACATTGAAATTGCTTGACTATGCGTTTATAGAGGTATATGCGCTAATTGGATCGAATGTAGTACAATATGAAGATTAGAAGGACAATTAGGTTACTGAGTATTTGTTTGTTTGTGTTGGCCCAGTCAACCCAATGGGGTCATGTCGAGCGCGGTCAGTTTACCTAACCACAAGTTTACTGGGCAGGCTTAGTCCTCTGAGCGGTTAACCAGTATTGTGCACATTCTTTCGCCAGAAACTGACAACTGCCCTTCTTGAATCAGCGGAAGGGAGAGAATGACCGTAGAAAATATTTCATGATCAATCTCCACGAAAGAATGTTGCCGACCTCGGCGGGGGTTGAACCCGTGATCTCCTGGTCTCCAGTCGGACGGCGCATCCAACTGAGCCACCGAGGCCGGTTATTACTGAGTATATTATGACATATTTATGCAGTATAAAATTGATAAAATAAGAAAACAAATTGAAGTTAAGTTTCAAAACCAAAAAATTATGAAATCTCACCTCATACGAGAATATACGAGTAGACCCCTGCATACCCTATTTTAGTAAAACAATATCTATTCGTTCTAAGAAATAACAGTACATGTTTATACGTACAAAAATGTGAGTGAGGATCTGAATGGAAGCATTGGCTTGTCTATACAGTTCTTTCCTCATAATATTCTGGGCCCGGTTGTTCAAAGCGTCGTTAGCTTAACGAGCTCGTTAAGGGTCATTTCGTTAACTGTTTTAGCGGATTCAACATACAATATTCTGTTATTTTTTGCTGAAAAAATGTGAGTAGCTTCTGCATTGCAAAAGCTACTCACATTTTTCAGCAAAAAATTACAGCATATTTGCGTATCACTCGATTAAAATTTTAACGAATCGTTAACTAACGAAGTCGTTAGCTTTGAACAACTGGGCCCTGATGTATACAACAATTATATATTACAACATGGCAACATTCAAATTGTTGAAACCAGTAAATGGAAATATGTAACAAGAAAGGTTTATTTGTTTTGTTGAGAGAGAGAGAGAGAGAGAGAGAGAGAGAGAGAGAGAGAGAGAGAGAGAGAGAGTTCATGTAAAGACTTGTTAATGTAATTTCAAGAATATATCACATTCATTGAAAGATTGGCTGTCTATATAATTTATGGATTGGGATCTAGTCATCAAATAATTTGTCATTTGTTACAAAAATCGTATAATGATCTGACATTATAGGATGAAAACCCAGCGGACATACATCGTTGAGAAATGGTCGAATCAACATCTATGCAAAACCATGACGCTGCATCGACGTTAATGCGATGTATAAACGGTCTGTATCCGCTAGGGGAGGTCTGGTGCACAAACATGTACAATATTCGCAGGCGAACCGCTGAGCATATGGTCCCTACTCCAAATGTGGATATGCATTTACTTATTTTATTAATTTATACAATATTTCCAGCAGGTGACACTGAGCTAGGATAGCCTGTCTATCAAGTGGCCCTCTATAACAAAAATGTGGACATTATATATAAAATCTGCAAAAAAAAGCGGTATAATTTAAATCTGCATTAACAATCTGACTAAAATCGTCAACCAGTATGATTCACATCTACATTAGCAGTATGATTAGAATCTGCTTTAACAGTATGATTGAAATCTGCATTAGCATTATTATTAATATCTGCTTTAACGGTATGATTGAAATCTGCATTAGCATTATTATTAATATCTGCTTTAACAGTATGATTGAAATCTGCATTAGCATTATTATTAATATCTGCTTTAACAGTATGATTGAAATCTGCATTAGCATTATTATTAATATCTGCTTTAACAGTATGATTGAAATCTGCATTAGCATTATTATTAATATCTGCTTTAACAGTATGATTGAAATCTGCATTAGCATTATTATTAATATCTGCTTTAACAGTATGATTGAAATCTGCATTAGCATTATTATTAATACCTGCTTTAACAGTATGATTGAAATCTGCATTAGCATTATTATTAATATCTGCTTTAACGGTATGATAAACGTCTGCTTTAGCAGTATGGTTAAAATCTGCATTAGCAGTAGGATTTAAATCCGCATTAGCAGTATAATTAAAATAAGCATTAGTAGAATGATCGGAATCTACTGTGTTTGCCCTTTACAGTTTAGCAAGTCTTACGCAAAATGTTATATGGTAAAAAATTCTATGTTTTGAATTGATAAGTAGGATTTTTTTTTTATTTGGGCTTAACGTCGCTTTCAACAATCTTTCAGTCATATCGCGACGGTGTCTGGATGTGGCAGGGAGCTCAATGCTCACTTTTAGAGTGCTGCCTCACTGAAATATCACGCCCCAGACACTTTGACATGATATTCCACCCAGTCACATTATACTGACACTGAGCTGACCAGTTCCGATTCCTAGCTCTACTTTCTTAATGCTGTGTGCCAAGCGAAAGAGCAGCTAGTACCATTTTTAAAGTCTTTGGTATGACCCGGCCGGGGATCGAACCCACAACCTCCCGGTCACAAAGCAGACGCTCTACCACTGAGCCACTGTGCCGGTGATAACAAGTAGGATATAGTTACGTTTAAGCTCGACTGTGATGTTTGGCGTAGTTCTAAATTCTGTGATTTGTCTTACACGTAAGGATAGGCGGAAACAATACATCTGCCAGATAGGGTGACATAATACAAGGACATACACTAATGAAACTTTTTTTTACTACATCTCTATATAATGCATCGATATTGGCCATATCGACATAAACTGTAGGAAAATAAGTTTACTACATTCTGCGTGAGGCTTACGCAAATTGTAGAACATTATTACATTACTACACTTTGCGTTGTAATAAACTGAATCCTTGTTTAGATACGTCATCAGATATCCAAAGTCTCTCTTTAAAAATCTGTAACAAGTTCGGTAAGGAGTTGATGTACGAGTTTGTCGAGTACCGTATTCCCAGCGGGCACACAACGGTGAAACAACCTCGATTTAACGTTGATTCGACGTCTTGACGTCGAATCAACGTTGAATCGATGTTGTTTTAACGTTGTTTGCCTGCTGCATTTAAGGGTAAAGAATATACTTTCAGGGCAGGCAACTCTTTCGAAATTGCCTCCATTCTGAAAAGGTTCTACTCTAAAACAAAAACAACTGCATATTTTGATTGTTTCCTTTTACAGTGGAACCCTTTTCTTTTAGAGTATACCCCCTGACCCCTTTTCAGTACGGGCTTGATAAGCAGGAAAGCAAACAGGACGTCTCAAAAGGTATCGCCCTCTTGAACAATGTCTACTTTCTCAACAGTCCTAATAATCAGATATTCTCCGGTAGGTTTGCCTTCAGTTTCTTTACAGTGTCTTTACCGCGTATCAGGTCGGCTACTTTCTCCGCAGCCATGATAACAGCCGCATTAGTATTACCAGCTATAACATTTGGAAGAATAGATGCATCCACCACACGGAGTCCTTGGATCCCTTTCACACGAAGTTTAGGATCCACAACAGCTGTTTTATCATTCACAGCACCCATCTTACACGTACAAGAGTGATGGTACACCGTGACCGCTAGATAGCGCGTGTAGCACTCCCAGTATGCATCAGACCGGAACTCGTGTTGTGAACAGAAAGACATTTTGGATTGGTCAATGTTGACACCAAGGTTTTTCATTGTTGGTGTGTCCATGAACTTTTCCCATATTCTGATGCCTGCAATAAACTCATCAATGTCCGTTTTGTTAGTCAAATACTGCGGATCCAAGATCGGATAATCAAAGGGGTCTGTACTTTTTAGTTTTATAGTTCCTCTACTCTTCGGATGGGTTGTACTAATAACTGTATTAAAACCTTCATCATTAGGAGTGGGTGCTAAAAACTCTTTTGCTACTTCGTCTTTGAATTTGAAATAGTTCCCATGAATAAAAGAGCTGAAAATAATAAACTGTACATCAGTATTACCTGTTCCTCTCCTGGATTCGTCGATATAAAAGAATGCAGATCCGTCCGTACCGCCGATGGAAAGAGGTCCGGTTCCAAACAGATGATACTTTATCTTCGAAAATAAGTTTTCTTTAAGATTTTCAGTTATGCTATAGGAGGAGTTTATCCTCGAAAACATGAACACCATTAGATGATCCTGAAGATTCTGGCCGACAGGAAGGTCAGCAACAACGTCTATTCCAAGTTCATTCAAATGATCCTTTGGTCCAACACCACTTAACATCAGAATCTGAGGTGATCCGATTGCCCCGGCTGATAGTATGACTTCTTTCCTCGCTTTGACAAAATATTTTCGCCCATCACGGATAACATAAACTCCTGTTGCTTTCTTGTTCTGAAACGCTATTTTAATAACATGGCTGCCTAAGACTATATGAAGGTTATCTCTATCCGCTGTATTTCCGAGAAATTCTACTCCTGTGCTACTTCGAACGCCCTTTCTTACTGTCACTTGCACTGGACTAAAGCCTTCTTGCTCAGCACCATTGTAATCATTTACCTTATAACCCATCTCTTCGCCCGCTTTCATGTACAAATCAGCAAGAGGCGTTACTCTACCTCCACTAACAGCTAAAGGACCCCCTGTAGAATGGTATTTTGATGATTTCAGTTCATCTATTTGTATATCCTCTGACTTAAGAAAATACGGCAATACATCTCTATAGCTCCATCCCGTACAGCCATTGGCAGCCCAGTCGTCAAATTCGTACCTAGATCCCCTCGTATACTGGACTGCGTTGAGCATGCTAGAACCTCCCAGAACACGACCACGCGGCCAGAACGCGCGTCTCTCTTTTAACCCAAGACATGAAACATTTTGTGGCTTTGTATAATACTCCCAATCGTGTACGGTATTTTCTAGATCGAGCCATCGTATTGGGACATGTAGCCAGGGGTTCTCGTCCCAAAACGTTCCAGCTTCCAGAAGAAGCACTTTCTTGTCTTGATCTTCGGAAAGTCTCGATGCAACGACGGAACCAGCCGAACCTCCCCCAACAACTATATAATCATATTCTGTGTCCAGTCGTTCAGTTAATATAGACCGCCTCGAAAAGGGGCCGATATTTGTATAGTAAGCTAACACCAATGCAAAAGCCAAGACAACGAGTGCTTGGTTCATCAAACTCATCTTTGGAACAGTTATCTGACAAAATAAAAAGAGAGTTAAATTGAATGATTACGTCTTCAAGGGAGATCAAGCTGACCTGAAAGTATTTGCTCCCCACCCACTTTCTGAGAGTAAATCCGAAATAAATTTGAGATAACTTATGTTGGCATGGTCTTACTTTCAAAAAAGGAATGGAGATTCAGCTTTAACTATTCTGTCTTTGTTGTGTGTCTGTTTATCTAACATTTACTGTATTGGGACAGACAAGCCTGATCAGACAGTGTAGATGCAGATCAGAAGCCGCATAATGTGGCCTCTGCTCATCATTACGAAAACACGCCTATTCAAATACATGTAGAATTTTACCATAAAAAAATGAAAATTTTCAGATAAAAAAATCTGATATTTTTTATGTTTTTGCTCAAAACATAGATTGTTGGTACTCGTTAGAACCGCCTCGGCGAGGCGGTTCTAACGAGTATCCACAATCTTTGTTTTCAGCAAAAATAAGAAAATTAATTAATACCCCTGTAAACCCCAGTTTTACTATATAAAAGTGGGGTTTAAGGGGGTCAACATTGTATAGGTATGTTTTCGTGATGTAGTCTACACTGTCTACACTGTTGTCACTCATTCAGCAGTTTTAGATACATCAATGAGACCTTTTTAAGGTTTGAAAATAACACAGAAATAGAAAAAAACAAAAGTCTGATACATTTCATTATTTTAGGAAACCTCCTATTTATATGTAACAGGGTTTTCCCTGACAGGTTTTAACCAAGGATCCCAGGGACTCCCTTATGATGAGTTAAGTGGCCCTTAAAATTAGATTTAGGGGTATTGTTTTAAAGAGGCTAATATTTCAAGCACTAACCGCAGCTGCATGTTGTTTTAAAGAGGTGAACCCTTCAAGCACTAATTACTGCTGCAGCAGACGACATTAAGTAGTTCTTTTTTTTTTTTTCAGAGAAAAAATGCTTGACGTTTCATGTCAATTGTCTGCCAGCAGACATTTCATATGAAATGTCAAGTTGTTTCTGTGAAAAATAAAAAATCAATTTTAGAATGTTGTCCGCTACAATTTGCTAAGTGCTTTATAAGTTAACTTTTGCCAAAATATAAATAATTCTTGGCCAGATATAAATTAAAATACAAAGCCATAGATAAATAAAATTAATTTTGCATTTGATTATGTATATATCACTCAGGGCCGTTTAGGCTAACTTTTAAGGGTCCCGAATAAGGTCTTGTTTGGAGTGGGGAGTGGGAGGGGTGGGGGTGGGGGTAAAATACTGATGTAAGCTTTAGGTTAACGTACCGCCAGACTCTGAAACCCCATATGGCCGTGTAACGCAGACATACTTAATAAATCCTATTCAATGCCAACGTAATTTTTCTTATTATTACGCGACTACCGGGACAGTACTCGCGAAAAAGACGGGTACAACGGTACAGTTGAGTGAACTGTCGTTTGGTTCCTCAGAACAGAAACTGCTTGCCCGGGCGAGCAAATATTTGATTATCGTAACACAGTGGACCATTGTACATATTCTTTTCAGATCAGAAGCTGCTTGCCGGGAAGTTTTATTATTATTATTATTATTATTATTATTATTATTATTATTATTATTATTAACTACCATTATTTTCGTTTTATTGTAAAGTCTTTCAAATCGGAAGCTACGTGCCGGGATGTTTTTCACTTTTATTATTTACTGACACATTGGACCATTGTACAGTTTTCAGGCCGGAAACTGCTTGCCTTTGATAATCGTGACACAGTGAACAATTGTAAACTTTTTTTTCAGATGGAAGCTGCTTGTCGGGTGAGCATGTTTGTTTTTCTTATTCTTGAAACCATTTTAACCATTTTGACTGAGCTGAGCGTAATGATAAACATCACGAAAACATACCTATATAATATTGACCCCCTTAAACCCCACTTTTATATAGTATAACTGGGGTTTACAGGGGTATACATTATTTTTCTTATTTCTGCTCAAAAACATAGATTGTGGGTACTCGTTAGAACCGCCTCACCGAGGCGGTTCTAACGAGTACCCACAATCTATGTTTTAAGCAGAAATATGAAAAAATATCAGAATTTTTATCTAAAAATTTTCAGTTTTTGGTGGTGAAATTTTCAGTATATTTGAATAGGCGTGTTTTCGTAATGGCAATTTTTATTGCTCTATCATCATTTCTCAACACTCGCATAAAGGAAAAACAATCAAGCTATAAAATATCGGTTTCCGCACAGGAAAACCTATCTGCATAGCGGATTGGTTTTCCTGTGCGGAAATCGAAAGTTTATACAAAACATAAGAATATGGCTGTTCCATGTTAATTATATAACATAAAAATGTACAAAAATAGTTGGCTATTTTCCTGGGGGCTACTCACTTGACCTTCGTGAATTATTAAGTAATGTCAGGCTGCTAGACTTCCTAACTCCCCAACAATATGGCACACTGATTGATAACAGACAACAGTCCTGCAAGACGAGGAACGCAAGGTAGTCTTATACCACACATGAAGTTAACTGAGAGATAGATGCCAAAAGTGTGTTCCATCACGAAAACATGCCTATATAATTTTGACCCCCTTAAACCCCACTTTTATATAGTAAAACTGGGGTTTGCAGGGGTATAAGTTATTTTTCTTATTTCTGCTCAAAACATAGATTGTGGGTACTCGTTAGAACCGCCTCGGCGAGGCGGTTCTAACGAGTACCTACAATCTATGTTTTGAGCAGAAATAGGAAAAATATCGGAGTTTTTTATCTGAAAATTTTCAGTTTTTGGAGATGAAATGTTCTATATATTTGAATAGGCGTGTTTTCGTAATGCCATATTCAGACAGTGTGAATCCAGTTCTTTTGCGGGGAGTCAAGAAGGCCATACAAATTTGATAGTAATGGTTCCATATTAAAACAAATATGAAAATAAATACATCTCGATTTTCAAACGATTAATTATCCAACGTGCGAAAAGAAAATCAAATTAAGTTTTAAGCGTGTTTTCAATTTTGTTTGTGAAGGAAATAACTGATTTTTGGTGTACAATGACAGTAGCTTAGGAGCTGGAAAAAAATCTGTACGACAGTCCACTGTGAGTGAGGAAAGATAGAACAACTCAAACACTTGGGGTCAAAATGTTATAAAACTTTACTCTTTTTTATTTCAACTATTATAAAATAAGTCATGGTTATTTATTTTCAAAACGAATTGACTACGGATGTTTACGTGATACTTGACCCATAAGAAGTTGCTCTTTACCCTAAAGGGCGCCGACCTGATTATCTCATTATATATGTCATTGACCCAATGTGAACTAGAAAGCTGTGAACAAGAAAGTTTTAGTGACAAAAATGCATTCAAAAAGACACTCAAATATTAGTTGCGTTTTAAAGAACAGACTGATGAACAAAAAATCCTTACCTTGAAATACCGCACTTACCTTAAGTTTTTCGACAAATAGGACTGAACAAACATTGTAGACACAGATCAGACGCCGCGTTCTACAGAACGCGGCGTCTGATCTGGGCCTGCACTGTACGTCCCTCTTCCAGCAGAATTAAACACATTAACCCTTGGCCTGTTGAATAAATTAAGATGCCACGCCCATTTCCAGTCTTCAGCCAATCAAATTACGCGATCAAGATTTTTGATATAAATTCACATACTGAATGGCAAACAGTGCAGATCCAGATTAGTTGGCTCTGGATCTGCACTGTCTACAAAGGCAGGACATATCCGAGTTCAGCAGGACTAGGGTTAATGGGTAGTAAAACTGACTGATTTAAATTTTAGGACAAAGTAAGTTTAGGAATTAAAATATTCGAATACTGAAGGTAAATACGGTACGGATTTTAAGCAGTGGCTTGTTGCATAAAGTTTAAGTTGGAGTTTTACGGCACAGTCAACTCTGTTAGGCTCATGTCGAGCCGACCTCGGCGGGGGTTGAACCCGCGACCTCCTGTCTCCAGTCGGACGGCGCATCCAACTGAGCCACCGAGGCCGGCCCCGGTAACTACATAAAGAAACGTCATTACTGCATGTGTCGATTGTAGTGGTTCATAGGATCTGACATTACGTTAGCAAAGCTTCCACTTTTACCCACCATGATAATTAATGAGAAATAGGAGTATCTGTTGTCTACATAATAAGGGTAATTTTCTGAATTTTGCAGTTTTTTTTTAATTAGCTTATCAATGTGTTTGTTACTTCTAGTAATTATTTTATGCATAATTCTTCCTTTATATGCTTAATAAAACATACTATTCCTCATTTCACATATTATATGGTGAATATGCATTGACTTACATAGCTCCAGATGAGAGGGCTAACAAGATAAATATTTTTTTTCATTTATCTGAAAAACAAACAAAAAAAAAAAAAAAAAAAAAAAAAGAAAAACATATGTTGTGGTTTTTCTTTAGAAGCGTATCTGTGTGGCGCTTCTAATGAATTGCCACAACATATGTTTGTTGAAAAATCAGACAAATTTTAATATTTTTGGTCAAAAGTGGCTTATCCAGATCTATGACAAAAAGTAGACATTTTACATAGACATGAGCAACCTCATTACAAAACCAACAAAATCATTTCGAAAACACGCCTATTCAAATATGTAGAAAATTTCACCTCCAAAAACTGAAAATTTTCAGATAAAAAACTCAGATATCTTTCATATTTCTGCACAAAACATAGATTGTGGTACTCGTTAGAACCACCTCGCCGAGGCGGTTCTAACGAGTACCCACAATCTATGTTTTGAGCAGAAATAAGAAAAATAATGTATACCCCCTATGTCTGTATGGGGTTTAAGGGGGTCAAAATTATATAGGTATGGTTTTGTGATGGTGCACCCAGAGAAGACTCAGATCAGCCTTGGCATCCGCCCAGTCTGATTAGTCTTCGCTGTGCCCTAAATGAGTAGCTAAGTGTTCATGCGGACAGTGAAGACTCTGATCAGATTGGGCGGATGCCCTGGCTGATCTTAGTCTTCGCTGGGTGCACATGTCATTTTGTTGGTTTTGTCATGAGGTGGCTAATGTGTTCTTTCAACCCTGTAGACCAATACAGATATCTTTACAAACGAGCAATCTCGTCAGAATCTATACTGATGGCCATTCTGTTATTGATTTTTGACTCAAATCCCTATTTATTACAAAGGATGTGTCCAAATTCAGAGATGGAAGAATCTATTTCAGAAATTTAGGGTGAAAAAGGATTAATGTATTGCCCTTCACTCTTGGCAAAGACCTCCTTGGCATGAAATGGCTCATGCCTGTCTAGGACCATGTTTGTTTGTTCGTGTTGAGGTTTTTCGGCCCAGACAACCCGACAGAGTCATGTCGAGCTCGATCAGTTTACCTAACCGCACTTTTACTGGGCAGGCTTAGTCCTCTAAGCGGTTACCAGTAGTGTGCCATTCTTTCGCCATAAACTGACAACTGCCCTTCTTGAATCAGCGGAAGGGAGAGAATGACTAGAAAATACTTCATTATCAAATCTCCACGAAAGAATGTTGCCGACCCGGCGAGGGTCGAGCCCGTAACCTTCTGATCACCAGTCGGACCAGAAGGTTACGGGTTCGATCCCCGTCGGGTCGGCAAAAGTCTTTCCTGGAGATTTGATCATGAAATATTTCCTACGGTCATTCTCTAGGGCCATATATCACGCATTTTACCAGAATCAGCACTGAAGAATAAATAAAGTAAATATATGAACTCAGGAACTGATACAATCAGACCCACATCAAGCCCCCAACACCAACGGAAAGACAGACAAATATAATTAGCCGCAAAATGAACAGACGGCAAGTAGAGTTGGCAATCCTTTTCCAAAAGGTGGCAACTGTTTTACCCAAACTTAAATGTATCTTAAACTTACATAATTGTTAGGAAAAAAAAAAACAAAAAAAAAACATTAGGATGTAAAACATAAGATTTAGCGAAAAGTAACACAATGAAAATACAACCTTGGAACGTCAGTAATAAATTATTGGAAGGATGGGGTATGTGTGTTTGTGGAGGAGGAGGAGAGGGGGCGGGGGACACTTAAGCTCGCCCACAGCTTCCATAGTGGTAAAAAACATATATTTGTTCGGTCCGCGTGGAGGTCTAAATCATTACGGGCTACAACATTATGAAAACACGCCTATTCAAATATTTTGAAAATTTCATCACCAAAAACTGAAAGTTTTCAAATAAAAATTCTGATATTTTTCACATTTCTGCTCAAAACATAGATTGTGGGTACTCGTTAGAACCGCCTCGTCGAGGCGGTTCTAACGAGTACCCACAATCTATGTTTTGAGCAGAAATAAGAAAAATAATGTATACCCCTGTAAACCCCAGTTTTACTATATAAAGTGGGGTTTATGGGGGTCAAAATTATATAGGTATGTTTTTCGTGATGAAAATCACAGATAAAGCCTATAATGAAGCAAAGATGAAGACTCAACAGAAACAACGTGTTGAGACACTAGGAGATCCCTGGGTTGTCAAACAACACCACTGGAATACAGGAGCAAAAGAAAATCACCAGCTGAACCATGATCAAACAAATGAATAAACAACAACAACAACAACTTTGGAGTCGCGCCATGGAAAATTGTGCCGTTGGGGCATGAAGAAGGAATGCCCAGATCAGCCTGCGTAGGGCCTTTGCAGTCCGCTTTCAGAATCTTTAGATACTGAAGGAACTGATCTAAAGGGGGATGTGCAGGCTAGTGTAGGTTTCCGCTGTTCGCATATGTCCCAAAGACTTATTCATATGACTCGACTTATTCTATATACTGCAAAAATGTTAATTTTAATTCTACGAAAAAACGCAGTTTCTTACCAGACTAAAAATGTTCCAATACTGATAAAAACATGACAGTTCCACCAGTTTGATAATTTACTTTAATATTTGATATGTTGATATCCGTCACCTATATATATATCGTCACCTATATCTCAGAAAGCTCGCTAACTATATCAAAGTTTTACCTTTTAAAAAAGATTCAGACACGGTGGTCAGTGATCGCCTTAACCCATTGTAGACTGAATGAACTCCCCCACATTATATATTGGAAGAGTCCTATTTCAATTTTAGGTAGGTGAGGCTATGAGATTTAGACATTCCTGGAGAAAAATGACTGGAGTATTTGCAAACAGTGAAGACCCTAATCAGACGCCGCGCGTTGCGGCGTCTGATCTGGGTCTGCACTGTTAGCCAATTACCCTTTTAGGGGTCTCCCGATTACAATGGCTTAACTCATCTATGCCTAGTGTCATGTAAAAGGGACACAGGCAAGGGACACAGGCAAGCAGTGCACACCCAGATCAGACGCCACATAATGCAGCATCCGATTAGGAATAACATGTTTGCTTCATAGATACAACAAATTTTGTAACATGATTATAATGAAATAAAGCAGACACCCCTAAAGTGATAAATAGACTCGTCTTATTATAAAGATAAAAGAGTATAGGTTACTTACTAACATACTTCTTAACTTACTTACAGTTCACAGACATGTGCCAGGCTGTGAGTGATTATCTGACCATACTTGCTTTTAAGCCTGTGATACGACCTTGACAAAGTCCATACACAACAAACTAACAGTTGTTGTTTTTGTTTTGTTTATTTTTTTTCCTTTTTTTTTTTTTTTTAGAAAATAGGGTTTGACATTTTCGCCTCAGTAACAATATGTATGAACGAGAGAAACTCCGTAAACAGTTTGATTTCGTTCCAATCAATGTATTCTGTATGATGTTGTTTATTTCGTTGAGGTGTGATTGGCTCTGAATAAAATATGTTTAAACTCATCCATATTTTTTTTTTTGCTAGGACAATATGAGTATGAAATATCAAACGCTATTTCTAAAGGAAAAATAAAACGCTGTTATTTGACAAGAGTACTGATATTTTCTTTTATCCCATCGTGTTAAATATTGAAATGTCGACAAAAGCATTTTTATGTAATAACGCACAAACAGGTATTCACCAAATTTTGCATATTATAGGGTTTGTAACAAAAACTTATAATACGCGCAATCTGTCCATGGCCATCCTTGACCGAGTTTCACATATTATAAGTTCTGTTATTCAAAACTTATAACATACAATTTGGTGAAGGCTATGTGTATACAGAACTATTAAGTGAGCTGAGTTACAGCAAAACCGACCATGTGCATGACAGGGGGGATACTGATCATCGAGAGAGTCCGAGTAGAAAGGCCAGTGAATAGGCTTGTTTTCGTAATGATGACACAATTTTATGGGCGACAGATCCGTCAGCGATGCTCTTGTCATCTGATCATTCATGGAATTTTTAAACATAAACCAATACATGAATACTAACATGCGCAAGAAAATGTTAAAAAATATATATAATAAACTTGATTTGAGTGAAATTAAGTCCAAAACTGAAAATAAGCCGGACTACGTTTTTGAGCGGACACATATTTCAATATCCAATATGGGAGTGTAAGCCGGATGTAGCTTGAAAACATACATGCCAGCTAAGAATGACAGATATATATGTCATTGAAAATCCAAAAATATATTAAGAGACCGGCGCGGGCGGGATTCCCGCGACGGTCAGTCAACATCGCTGTAGAGGAAATCGCGCAAAGTTAAAAAAAAAAAAAAAAAAAACGATCAGAAAGTTTGTCAATCAGACTCACAAAGCGACTATGCTATGACACAATGGGGCCACCATGCCAGTTCATAAAAGTAACAGACAAAGACCGACTTGCCTAAGGTAATGGTATAAAACATAACTTGTTTACTGTCGTGTCAGTGTACTTTTAATATTGGATAAGTTCAAGGCTGCGTTCAGTAGTGCAGTGATATCGAACGGCTTGCCCTGGATCACTGTACCTTATACAAATTTGTTGGTACATATATAGCTGAACACTTTCCAGATCCGGAGTTCGATCCCTATATAAACCACAAATGTTTTTTTTTTGTGTGTGTGTGTGTGTGTGTGTGTGTGTGTGTGTGTGTGTCATTACGAAAACATGCCTGTTCAAATGTACTGAAAATTTTACCACCAAAAAATGAAAATTTTCAGATATAAAATCCTGATATTTTTCATACTCCTGCTCAAAACATAGATTATAGATACTCTTTAGAACCGCCTAGACGAGGCGGTTCTAACGAGTACCCACAATGTATGTTTTGAGCAGAAATAAGAAAAAATAATGCATACCCCTGTAAACCCCAGTTTTACTATATAAAAGTGGGGTTTAAGGGGGTCAAAATTTTATAGGCATGTTTTCGTGAGGTGTTTCATTTTTCATCTTTTTTCCGTTGATTGTCTTTATTTTTATTGAAATCTCTTTAAATTCAATTTGAGCCAGCGCACGACAAGACCTACAATAAGACCTATATATGTTACCAACAAAGACTCAGACCAGCCTGTCCATCCAGCCAGTAAATTTCCCTCAGTATTTGTTTTCTTGACTTATCGGAAGAATTTCGTAGGGACTCAAAAACGAGTTCGAATTAGCCATGGTAAACGAACCAACGGGGTTTGAGCTATTAAGGTTCGACTGTAATAATGATAAGCTATTGCTAAAACACAAACATAATAGAAAGTAAAAGAAATGATGTATTTGCAAAAGACATCGGCCTGGGGAAATGCGTTTGACATCAGTTCATTCTGGAAGATCGTTCGTCATCTCACACAATGGAAAATATTATTCATTACCACATCAGTCAACGCTTATGGTCACGTTGAGGAGCTGTGTAAGGCCGTTGTGGGCATTTGGCTTTCGCATGAGTTTTCTTACCCCCTGTCTCAAACAGTGTTACTTCTTTGATAAACATTTACAAGCATCGTTTATTCGTACGAGGCAGAAATGGTGGGGCAGAGGAAGGCGCGCGGGGTGGGTAGGGGAACGTGCCCATAGACTTCGCTGATAAAGCTACTGATCTGATACATCTTACACGCTACTGGCCTCAGGGTGGGACCAAGATGATTTCAGATGGGTGTTCGATTAGATCAAATTTCCGTACTCTACGTATTCGGACAGACTAGTCTGAGCAAAAAGTATAGACCCAGATCAGACGCCGCAGAATGAGGCGTCTGATCAGGGTCTACACTGTTTGCCACCTACCCAGCAATGTTACACATATTCAGAGGTAGTAAAATGGTCTTGTTGAAGAGAAGTATAAGGTAAAGAGTAAGGAGTCTGAATATTTAGTGTAAATACGGTATCCCGAATGTATCCAAAATTTCCCATAAAAATGAAATTCTGAGTCAGCGGGTATTCGACCCGGGGGTTTGACTGAACCCCACGAAACGCCTCTGAATCTGCCCCTGGATCTGACACACAGTTGATACAGTTCATATGGATCCCAGCGGAGACAGTACGCTTACTACTGTCGAATAGGGCTGCGAGGAAAGTCAGCAAACATCATCGTAGTGCGAGTTGTAAACAAAGTGAAAACGTAGGAAAAGATACAACTATGCATTACTGACTTTGAATGTGTGTGGGTTTTAGCTCAAGACAAATTTACTCATTCTTTTTTTTTTTTTTTTTTTTTTTTAACTTGGCTGAGGTTCCGATATAATTGGTCTGCAAGAGACGCAGTCATTAATAGAAAAGCAGTTTTCGATGGTTATAAAGCGTGTTTCTTTTTTTCTTTTTTTAATACAAAAAAGCGTTTATCCGGCATGTAGAAATGCGAAAACCAGTAAGTATTAATCCGATCATCAGATATAGCGAGAAGTTGTTGTTGTACTCTGATGAATTTTGTAATCTATAAACTGTTCTGATATGTACATCACGAAAACATGCCTATATAATTTTGACCCCCTTGAACACTTTTATATAGAAAAACTGGGGTTTACAGGGGTATACATTATTTTTCTTATTTTTGCTCAAAACATAGATTGTGAGTACTCGTTAGCCGAGGCGGTTCTAACGAGTACCCACAATCTATGTTTTGAGCAGAAATATGAAAAAAAAAATGTCAGATGTTTTGTCTAAAAATTTTCTGTTTTTGTTTTTGGAGGTGAAAATTTCAATATATTTGAATAGGCGTGTTTTCGTAATGAGAAATGAGCAAAACAGTAAGAAATGAATGAGCAAACCAGTAAGAAATATTCCGATCATCAGGTTTAGTGAGAAGTTATTATTTGGTTTGCGTCGTAGTGAAATATCACAACAAAGCACTGCAGATCTATAAATTGTGTTTTATATTTGTTAAATGGTTCAATACAATCAATTAAACTGTCTATCTGTCTGCTTGTCTTTTCTAAGTTTTAAAGTTTTAAAATGTCATATAATAAAACGGTTGATGACTTTTGATCACGTCGACCTTAGGATGTATCAACCATGCAGAGAAAGTGATATTCGCCTCGATCAGTATCATTTTCTAGGGTTGATAAAAATACTGATATCGGTCTAATTAAAAGTCATCAACTGTATGTCGAAGTATGGGGTGACATTTACAACCTCGGCGAAAGCAATTTATGACAGATGTTGCGATCACAAATTAACCTTTGAAAATTCGCAAAAAAAAAAAAAAATGATAATAAAAACAGTATTACGAGGAATGGTTTGGAGTGAATCTGCCCTTAATGAATGATTACAAAAAAAAAAAAAAAAAAAAAAAAAAGCCGGAGCTCTCACCTTTTCCGGCCACCTCAGCAGCTTTGAGTGGAACTCTATTTCCAAATATAAATAATGAGCCCAATAATCTCCAAGGAACGGAAGTTCAATAATATTAGCACAACATGCAAATGAGTCACAATGTCAGAAAAAGTAGCGTCAGATATGTGCGCCCAACGAAGACTCAGATCAGCCTGCGCAATCATATTTTCCCCCTACTTTTAGGTGCACTCAGTGAAGATTCTGATCAGACTGCGCGAATGCGCAGTCTGATCTGAATCTTTACTGGGCGCAAATGTCCGAAGGTACGTTGCGGCATAAATGATATCAAAATATTGTCGTCAGCCTTGAACCCGAAAATCTTTAAATCCTATAAGCTAGACTCTTCCAGATAGGCCGTAGAAAAAAGGTTTCCAAAATCAAAGAACTTCACGGCTGAAATTTCTTTGTTTAAAAAAGAAACGAGTTAAGGCAGCGCGTTTTTTTTTTTCTTCTTCTTCTTTATTATTCTGACAGAACTTTTGCTAATTATTCAGTCAGAGGTGCATTGTCAGAGTACATTCAAATATCCTAACATTAATTTTCATTTCGAGCAAAGTTGACTGCATGAATAATGACCCTTGAAATCATAATAGACTCCAAGGGACGAACCTGTATTATTAATCTTGCATTAATGGTAAGTTTGAGAACTATGGGGTTAACAGTAGAAGCTTATCCTTTTCGACCGATCACATAAGAATGTCGTAAATAGCCGAGACGTTCTTTTTTTTTTTTTTTTTGCTTGGCGTTCTATCTTAAATGAAAATATTTGTTCTGATTGACCATATTTTATCAGAAACCATTTGTCTTTTCTTTTTCTGTTTTTTGTTCTCAACTATTTACCCTAAAATTATAGTTACGGCCAAAACTTTGTCTGACATACAATTTCTATAGTAAAGTGGAAATTTTGGAATTTTTGTCTAAGAAAATATTTTTTTTACTTTTGTGTGCTGAATTTAAACTATTGATGTTTCAAAACAATATTGTGAAAATTTCAGAAAAATTGAACAAAGGAAACTTGTTGAAAAGTCTGCCTCCATGTTACCTACCTTACAGATTTCTACATAATTTGCATTCATTTTTACTATAGGAAATTTCTACATAATTTCTACATAATTTGCATTCATTTTTACTAAAGGAAAAAGTGAAAATATTTGATTTTTTTTTGCAAACCAGTAACTAGAATAAAACAAATTGTGTATGGGTAGTTACGACAAATAGTTTTCCATTAAATCATGCCAAAAGTTTACAAATTTGTTTCTTCTGTGTAAAGCGCCAAGCGAAGAACGACTTTCTTAAAGATGTCGAAAGCACAGTATGTACATCTTAGTACAGACACTACATCACGAAAACATGCCTACATGTATATAATTTTGACCCCCTTAAACCCCACTTTTATATAGTAAAACTGGGGTTTACATGAGTATACATTATTTTTCTTATTTCTACTCAAAAACATAGATTGTGGGTACTCGTTAGAACCGCCTCGCCGAGGCGGTTCTAACGAGTACCCACAATCTATATTTTGAACAGAAATATATATTAAAAAAAGAAATATCAGAGTTTTTTTATCTGAAAATTTTCAGTTTTTGGAGGTGAAATTTTCTATAAATTTGAATAGGCGTGTTTACGTAATGAAAACATAGTATAGAACCTGGCTAAAAATAGCCACAGTGACACACCACAGCCCACAAATGACACCAAGAGGAAGAGCAAACAGACCATGACAGACAGTACATAAGCCACAGAGCAAGGAAAAGCAAAGATATCAGCTCCCTCTTCCCAAACAAGGTAATCACAATGCTAGGCATGCTCAATTAACATAATAAAAGACGCCACATCACGAAAACATGCCTATATAATTTTGACCACCCTTAAACCCCACTTTTATACAGTAAAACTGAAGTTTACAGATTTACAGGGGTATATATTATTTTTCTTAGTTCAGCTCAAAAACATAGATTGTGGGTACTCGTTAGAACCGCCTCGACGAGGTGATTCTAACGGGTACCCACAATCTATGTTTTGAGCAGAAATATGAAAAATATCATAATTTTTTTATCTGAAAATGTTGATTTTTTGGTGGTAAAATTTTCAATATATTTTAAAGGGCGTGTTTTCGTAATGAAACAGGACGAAACATGAAAAAAGCCCCGTAGCGAGTAGCCACAAGATCAGATCTTCACTTCGAGATAAGCGAAGTCGAGATCAAGAGAGTCGCTCAGCGGGGTAATATACAATCGACTCTCGTCATCTCGACTTCGCTTACTTCGAATAGCTGCTGGTCTGAAAGTAAAACTCTGGTCCCTGTTTTAACAGGGAAATCTTACATCAGGTAATACTCTAACCTCAGGAGTCAAATTATATATTCATTTGTGAAACGTGGTTGCTCGAGTTATTTTTTTTTTTTCATCAATTCTGCAAATCTGATATGTCGAGGTACGGATATCTCGAAGTATTTCAGAGAGTCCCTTTGACCTCGAGATAACGAGAGTCGACTACATGTCCGTAAGAGTTTTTCAGTAACAGAAATATTTGCATCAGAAACAACAAGAGGACCATTCAAGAGGACCACAATGGTCCTATAGAGCACCCCTGAGAATCCAAGCAAAATAAGGCCTGTTGCCTCTGACAACTTAAGCCGGCTAACTTGATTTCATGCTTGTTAGCAAATAAATGTTCACAAAGTATCCATGAATAATATCAGTAGCTTCAGTGTAACTTCAGAATTGTAACTTCACTCTTACCATAACTACAGACAAAGGTCAAGGATAATCTTGGTGAAGGAGAGAAGAAATCACTATATATATATATATATATGAGTATATATATGAGAAGGGCATAATTACGTCAAAACTGGAAGAAAAAATACTGTTCTATTTCTTTGCACATCATTCAATGGTGCTTTACATTTGTACAAAGCTTTATGAAGAAATCGTTGAATTTTTAAAGTTATACAGCGGACATGAAACATTACCATTTGAACTTCGACCTTGTATTGTCACCTTGACCTTCATCGGACAGGGTTCAGGTATATAAAGTATGCACATCAAACTGTAATGGTGAAAATTTGACTAAAGTATCACAAAAATCCTTCAAACTGTTAAGGACATATGGACAGACATGAAAAGTTAATCGACACACAAAGACAGAAAGACATACAGAGAGACGAGCAGACAGACGGACAAAATCAGGTCATAATATTACTAAAAACAGTCAATCAGTGGAGGAGATATGGAGCGGACACAATCTCATTATCTGAAATAAACAAAGGGACATAATTACGTCAAAACTTCAAGTAGAGTTATGATTCTTTTTCGCTGCACATCGTCTGATCGTGCCTTATTTTTATACAAAGTTTTATGAAGGAATCTTAAACGGTTTTAAAGTTATAGCGCGGACACGGGGACACAACCTCACTATAGGAAATAAACAAAGGGCATACTTCTGTCAGAACTGAAAGTAGGGTTATGGTTCTTTCTCTCTGTACAACGTCTGATCATGAAGAAATCTTAAACGATTTTCGAGTTACAGAGCGGCCACAACCTCACTATATGAAATAAACAAAAAATCAGAATTACAACAGAACATAAAGTAGGGATACGTTTTTTTTCTCTCTCTCTCTCTCTACACACACGATCTGATCATGCCTTCTAATTATACAGAGTTCATGAAGAAATCTTAAAGGGCTTTTAAGTTATAGTGTGGACACGCAATATTCCCTAAAATAAACAATTACATAAGAACTGAAAGTTGGGCTACGGTGGTTCTTTTTCTCTGCACATCGTCTGATCATGCCTTATTTTTATACAAAGTTTCATGAAGGAATCTTAAACGGTTATTAAGTAATAGAGCGGACATAAAATATTGCCTGAAATAAACAAAGGGGCATAATTTAAAGTAGGGTTATGGTTCTTTTTCTCTGCACATTTTCTGATCATGCCTTCTATTTGTATTAAGTTTCATGAAGAAATCTGAAACGGTTTTCATTACGAAAACATGCCTTTATAATTTTGACCCCCTTCAACCCCACTTTTATATCGTAAAACTGGGGTTTACAGGGGTATACATTATTTTTCTTATTTCTGCTCAAATACATAGATTATGGGTACTCGTTAGAACGAGTACCCACAATCTATGTTTTGAGCAGAAATATGAAAAATATCAAATTTTTTTTCTGGAAATTTTCCTTTTTTTTTGGTTGTAAAATTTTCGATATATTTGAATAGGCATGTTTTCGTAATGATAGTTTTTGAGCGAACACGAAATATTGCCATGTGAACTTTGACCGCGGAGTGTGACCTTGACCTTCATTGGACGGGATTGATTAATAAGTTCTGCACATCATCTTGGTATGGGGAACATTTCAGCAAACTTAAAAATCCTTCAATCGATGACGGCGATATGGAGCGGATACGAAGAGTTAACGGACAGGCGGGCGGACGGTCAACCTAACGACATAATACGAACCGTCTGTCAACGGACGTATAACAACCAACATCAGAACCACTGCCTTCGAATTCTGAATAGTAAAAACTATCGCGTGGGGGTTGGGTTAAATCGATTTTAGTGGCACCAAATCTTCACCCTGTGGTCAAATGTTGTAAAACAAAATACAAAATTATTGTCTTGCTCGCATAGAGGCTTCCTAACTCAATCAGTGAATTATCATAGAAAATGACTAAATCGAATTAAATCACTGTAGTGAAACAATGAACACGACATGCCCTGTCTTAGCAAACAGTGTAGATCCAGATCAGTTGGCTTCTGAAGAAGCCAACTGATCTAGATCTGCACTGTTATTAAATATGTGAATTTCTATCAAAAACCCGGATCAAGTAATCTGATTGGCTGGAAATTAGACGTGGGCGTGGCATCTTAATTTATTCAGCATGAGAAGGGTTAAAGTCTGGTTAATTTTTTGGCTTCAAATGTTTTTGTGAAGGATCTAAGTGTTTGATATATGATGTGTAACTCGACTGCAATGGTCAAACCTTTAAGGTTACCAGTGTACCCTACGTATTGGGACACCTTATCTACTTACCATACTTGTCCTAAAATTTGAAATCGTCCATTTTATTACCTGTTGAAGTGTCAAAAATATTGCTGTATGTTTGGCAAGCAGTGTAGACCCTGATCAGACGCCGTAGAATGCGGCGTCTGATCTAGGTCTACACTGTTTGCAAAGGCCTAATTGTCCCAATACTCACGGTTATTATGGTAAAAAAGTTCGCTACTTCGGAATCTTTATACGTTAAATTAAATATATATATATATATATATATATATATATATATATATATATATATATATATATATATATATATATATATATATATATATATATATATATATATATATACGAGAGGGTAAGTCAATAAGTAACCAGCCTATCCCATTTCCAATTGACCGAGACACCCAAGATTTTCATGCCTTGTTTTAATACATGTGTTAGGCCTGAGGGCAAAGTGTCATTCATTCATAAGATATTGAATGTCAAACATGGCTAGCGATTCAAAAGTAAGCTTTTCGTCAAAAGTTGAGTACCGTGCTGTGATTCGGTACTTGTATTTGAAAGGGAAAGCAGGTCAGGAAATACGTTGCGAGTTGACCAATGTTTATGGGTCTTCTGCACCATCGTATGCACAAGCTAAATTCTGGGTTGGGGAATTCAAACGCAGTAGAACGTCTTTAGAAGACGAAACCAGGTCTGGACGCCCATCAGATGCCACCGATGAAGAAATGTGTAACAAAGTACGGGATCTGGTGTACTCTGATAGGCGAATTAAGGTTGAAGAAATAGCGAATGCATTACACATTTCACATGGTAGCGTTTCAACAACTTTACATGATCACTTGGGTATGCACAAGCTAACAGGCCGTTGGGTCCCAAAATCCCTTAGCGACGAGCAAATGGCAACCAGAGCATCAGTATGCAGCGCATTGTTGAAGCGGTTTAGGCCAAAGGAAGATGATTTCCTTTCACGTCTGGTGACTGTAGATGAAACCTGGGTCCATTATTATGAGCCAGAGAATAAAGCTCAAAGTCGCCAGAGTGTAGGGCCGGGGTCTCTGAGGACAAAGAAATTCAAAACGCAACCCTCTGCTGGCAAGGTGATGGCAACTGTATTTTGGAATGCACAAGGCGTTATTATGTTGGACTTTCTATCAAAGAAAAGTACAATAACAGGTGCGTATTATGCAAATTTGCTCGACTAACTGAGAATTGTGAACCGTGCAAAACGCCGAGGTAAACTCTCCAAAGGGATTGCGCTCCAACAGGACAATGCGAGAGTCCACACTTGGAAAATTGCAATGGATGCTGTTGAGCGGAATGGGTACGAGCTAATACCGCACCCCGCCTATTCTCCGGACTTAGCTCCTAGTGACTATTTCCTATTCCCAAACTTGAAAAAGGATATCCGTGGACGTCATTTCCGGTCCAACGAAGAAGTCGTGGCGGCAGTTGAGGAGTGGGTCACAGACAAGGACCCTGGCTTCTTCAGTTCTGGGCTGATGGCACTGGAACACCGTTGGTCCAAGTGCATCATTATAGAGGGCAATTACATCGAAAAAGATCGATCTCACCCAGAAATAAGTCAGGCTGGTTTTTAGTAATAATAATTTTGGCCCCCCCTTGAGCCCCGCTTTTGTATGGTAAAACTGGGGTTTGCAGAAGGGAGGGTGCGTTGTTTTTCATATTTTGCTAGGATAAATGGATTGTGGCTGCTCGTTAGAACCGCCTCGCCGAGGCGATTCTGACGAGTACCCGCGGCCAGTGGTTTGGGAAGAAATATGTAAAATATCATTTTTTTTTATCTGAAAATATTCAGTTTTTGGAGATGAAGTTTTCTATATGTTTGAATAGGCGTGTTTTCGGAATGGTGTGCGGTTCCCACTAAATACAACTCACAAATAGAAGAAAAAATATATATAATAGTAACCCCCTTGAACCCCACTTTTATATAGTAAAACTGGGGTTTACAAGGGCATACATTATTTTTCTTATTTCTGCTCGGAACGTGGATTGTGGGTACTCGTTAGAACATCCTCGCCGAGGCGGTTCTAACGAGTGAGCACGGTCTGTGTTTTGGGAGGAAATGTGAATGATATGAGTTTTTTAACTGAAAATTTTCAGTTTTTGGAGGTGAATTTTCTACATATTTGAAAAGGCATGTTTTCGTAAAAAAAAAAAAAAAAAAAAAATGAGCAAATTTCGTCTAAAATATTTTTGTTATTTTTTTTTTTCCTCAAGAAAATAGGAAATGACATTAAATGCGAGTCGTCTCCTAATAGAAAACTATCGTTCATTTGTTGTGTGCAAACTTTATCATCAGCATACCCAGGGTTAAGAATTTTCTGTTATTCTAAAAACATAAGCTATGAAAATCTTGATGTAAAATAAACATAACAAGACAAAATATTTAAACGTAAATGTCTAAGTACCGGCGTAAATTTTGTTCATGTTTACTTAGAGATCTGGGACGAAGGTATACTAATGTTTAATTGATTTTCAATGAAACAGGTAAAAAAGAACAACAATGTGATTCTTTAATGTATGCTTTTATTAAGCTTTATGAAATTTCTTGATTGAAATGAAAATAGACATTAATATGTTTATAACGCAGTTTGTTAGAAGATTGTTTTATATATATATATATATTTGCCGGGATCGTCTCACACCGACGATCCCGGCAAATATAAAAATCCTTTGTGAGCAAATCGAATACTCTATATATAAATTCCAAAGCTATATTTAGAGACCGGCGCCTAAGGGAGAGTTTTGGTTCTGTACACTATACTACATAAAAGAATCTAGTAACTCTCCTCTGCTCTCATAAGCTGTTGTCCAAACTGAATTAGCCGCAACCTAAGAAAACACACCTTCTGACACGTGCGCCCAACGAAGACTCAACTCAGCCTGTGCATCCGCGTAGCTGATCAGAGTCTTCGTTGTTCGCCTGAAACTTTGCATCCTTCGCTTTCCAAAATGCTCCGAGTGCGTATTTTGGCGCGAATGCGCAGGCTTATCTGAATCTTCGCCTGGCGCATATGTTCGGACGTTACGGCTCAAATTAAGAAATACCTCGTAGATCAGCTCTAGCAGTGATTTTTTGAGTAATAAATCACTGTATGGAGGTCAGTTGTAAAATATATCAAATCACGAGCGCGGAGTGCGACTGATTTATCTATTTGTAACTGAACGACAAACTTTGATGTATTATTCAATACAAGAGGCCCATGGGCCATGGGTCGCTCACCTGAGTAACATAGCCACTGCAGATATGCAGACGTTATGCAACATTTTTCCAATCCTGTCATCGCAACTAAAGAAAAGATCATCCTTTAAGCAGTCAATGGAGCGTGATCATTTGAACAAACTCTCAACCACATTTCAACAGTAGGATGAATGTGAAATGTGGTTGCAATTGCCTAAGTGGTTTCTGAAGAATCATGATTTTATACATGTAAACAGCACAGTGGCAGGGAAATATAATAAACATAAACAAGATGGTAGCCATCTTGGATTTCCAATCAGAATGATTTTAGCTACTGTTGATCTACAAGTTACCTCGATACTTCCACTGAACTTTGAGTCAATTGCCCTTTCGGTTCAGGAGAAAAAGTTCAAAACAGATTTTCAAGATGGCCGCCATGGCCGCAATTTGGGATTTCCTATCGCAACGATTTGAGCTATTTTTGATCTACAAGTCACCCTAATGCTTCCTACCAAGTTTCGAGTCAATTGGCCTTTCAGTTCAGAAGTAGAAGGGAAAAATAGATTTTCAAGATGGCCGCCATCTTGGATTTCCGATCGGAACGATTTTAGCTATTTTTATATCAACAAGTCATCCCGATGCTTCCTACCAATTTTCAAATCAACTAGCCCTTTGGTTCAGGAAAATAAGCGAAAAAACGAGTTTCAAGATGGCCGCCATGACGGCCATCTTGGATTTCCGATCCAAACAATTTAAGCTATTATAGATCTACAAGTCACCCGAATGCTTCCTACCAAGTTTCGAGTCAAATGGCCTTTCAGTTCAGAAGAAGAAGTGAAAAATAGATTTTAAAGATGGTTGTCATCTTGGATTTCTGATAGGGATGATTTTAGCTATTTTTATCTAGAGGTCACCCTGATGCTTCCTACCTAGTTTAAAGTCAAAAAGCCTTTCGGTTCAGGAGAAGAAGTCAAAAATAGATTGGCGGCCATCCTGAATTTCCAATTGGAACGATTTTAGCCATTTTTAATCTATAAGTCACCCCGATGCTTCCTACCAAGTTTCAAGTCAATTGGTTTTGGGGTTTTGGAGAAGAAGCGAAAAAAAGATTTTCAAGATGGCCACCATGGCGGCCATCTTGGATTTCCGATCAGCATGATTTTAGCTATTTTTGATCTACAAGTCACCCTGATGCTTCCTACCAAGTTTGGAGTGAATTGGCCTTTTGGCTCAGGAGAAGAAGCGAAAAATAGATTTTCAAGTTGGCGGCCATGGCGACCATCTTGGATTTCCGATTGGAACGATTTTAGCTACTTTTGATGTATAAGACACCCCGATACTTCCTACCAAGCTTCGAGTCAATTGGCATTTGGGGTTAGGAGAAGAAACGAAAAATAGATTTTCAAGATGGCCATGGCGGCTATCTTGGATTTACTATCGGCACGATTTTAGCTATTTTTGATCTACAAGTCACCCGATGCTTCCTACCATGTTTGGAGTCAACTGGCTTTTGGGTTTAGGAGAAGAAGTGAAAAAAAAGATTTTCAAGATGGCTACCATGGCGGCCATCTTGGATTTCCGGCATGATTTTAGCTATTTTTGATCTACAAGTCACCCCGATGCTTCCTAGCAAGTTTGAAGTCAATTGGCCTTTCGGTTCAGGAGAAGAAGCAAAAAATAGATTTTCAAGATGGCGGCCATGGCGGCCATCTTGGATTTTCGATGGCACGATTTTAGTTATTTTTGATCTACAAGTCACCCCGATGCTTCCTCGTAAGTTTGGTGTCAATTGGCCTTTCGGTTCAGGAGAAGAAGCGAAAAATAGATTTTCAAGATGGCGGCCATGGCGGCCAGCTTAGATTTCCGATCGGAACGATTTTAGCTATTTTTAATCTACAAGTCACCCCAATGCTTCCTACCAAGTATTAAGTCAATTGGCCCAGGGGTGTAGGAGGAGTAGGCTTTTAAAGCAATTGTTGACGCCGCATGACGCACGATGCACGACGGACATTAACTGACCACAACAGCTCACCATGAGCACTTCGTGCTCAAGTGAGCTAAAAACACGCACAAAAGCTGATCTATTTCGATACTAACACAAAGAAAACGATGGAAAAGTAATTATATCCTTCAGATTCTTCCAACTGTCCGCCATCGCACAAAATATCCTGCCAACAGTTTTGACGGTAACGCTGTTGTTTACATGCATGTCTTACGTTGTTGGCGCGAGAAAAACCACGTTACACCGTCTTAAGTCGTGGAAACAAAAACTGACCTTAGCAAAGTGTCAAAATGACGTCGGAACGGCGCCAGATAGCGCCCAGTGATTTGTTGCAGAATAAATCACTGAAGTTAACCATTGGCTATAAAGACCAGTTTTAACACTACGTCACACAATCAAATCATTCGGAACCTCTCGGTCTTTAATGGAGAGCCTCGTTCTGATTTGGATGGCAGAATGTTGTTGTTTACGTTTATCGGACATTGAAATGGCCAATGTTTTTCAGAAAAATAAAGCAGCTTTCTTTCGTCAAAAGTTTATTTTCATATGAGATTCTCGTCGACTGATCATTTAAATACCATAACCATTAATTTTAACCCATATTTTGTCAATCAACTAGCTAAAACTAGGCGCTAAATTGGTCACCATAAAGCCAATATTACGGTTGCGAGCCTGCTGCTGACGTCGGAAAATATCATTGAAATAGTTGTATTTATTTTAAGGAAAAGCAGTTAAATTACTTCTTAAAGCTATATTTCAAAACACTAGATAATATTTTCGATTGAATATTAACTAAAAGGAATTTATAATCCAAGTGAAAGTTGGCTTGAATCAACTGGTACCAGTGGAACCGGAAATGATTTTGCCATCCACAACTTTTGGTCACGTGGCATAACATTGTAATCACGTGGTCAGTAGTCCGGATGAAAACAGTAACATTAAAAATGTCTCTAGGTGAGGAGTGCTAGAATAGTTATCAATTATCAGATGTACCACGCAAGCCTTCGTAGATGACATTTCTGTACTAAATACAAACAAATCATTAATCTTCAACCTTGTCCTATATTCTCAGATGAGGTGATAAATAGGGCGACAATTTCAGGTGCTTTTGTTGTTTATTAACTAAAACCTATCTTATGGTATCCCCGGACACGCGTGAAGTTGCATTTATAGCTGATCCACAGTGTATAACCGTACAGTAATTTAAATATAACTAGTGGTCGACAACAAACAGAAGGGAAGAAAGTTGTTTACCGATAAGAAAACGAAATATCTGTCTGCATGTACAAATGGGGAGAGAAATGAATATAATTACAAGTATCATTCTCATAATCTCATACAGCGATAGGTTTTTTGTTGTGTGTGTGTGTGTGTGTGTGTGTGTGTGTGTGTGTGTGTGTGTGTGTGTGTGTAGACATCATCTTGTGCTACTGAATCAATACTTTCGCTTCTTTTGTCGTCAGTCAACACGGTGAATTCAGGTCGATATTGCCGAAGACTTTGCATTTTTCTGCTAACACCAACGTAAAAAGCTTTGAAACATCTTTATTCTTTGATAGCTAATATGTGTTGAGCAATAGTTAAGATTGTTGGTTCAACGTGAAGATGTAGATAAAAATGTGTACAGAGGTTTTTATTATTAAAACCATAGTCTCTTGAATTGCACACGTTAGTTTTGAAAGACTGTCCGACTAGCGACAAATTCAACAAAACATCAGCTGTACGACTAGTACCGAATGTTTCAAAGTTTCACCATTGGGCAGAATTGTAGCTAAGTGCATTATTTAATAAGTTTAGAAGGTATAGAAAGTAAGGATAGAATGTCTTATTTTATTTGATTTTATTTATTTATTTTTTAAAGGTTCTAAGACAGACAATTTGTCCATACAACAGTGAACGAAAGTTTGAAGTTTGAGGTTATTTGAGGTTTTATATCATACGCAACATTCGCCGTTTATTTCCTCTCTATATAGCTACCATATTTTGCTAGGCTCGATCCAGGGCTTTCCCTGTTTCTCCAGCCCAGCGTTTCTTTTTCAGTAATCAATATAACATAAGACTAGTAACCTGAGACATTATTTTGTATAATCCACTTTTAAGGACGACTTGTAAATTATGATATAAAATTGTCAATGCGGAAGTAAAAAAAAAAAAAAAAAAAAAAATACACACACTGCAGATAATAATAAATTTTATAGGCACTTTCTCACGTGAGGTGCCCAAGGGTTTGGGGTATCTAATCACCCCGTGTGCATGAAAATATGTGAAGATACCCAGGAAATACCAGGAAGAACAGTCTTCACGGTCGAAGCACCAAAAGAAGAAGAGATCAGGAACATATAATAATAAAATAAACACAACAAATGAAACTTACTGACACACTAACAAATGAGCCAGCGCACGACAAAACCAACAAAATGGCATGTTCGCCCCAACGAAGACTCAGATCAGCCTGGGCATCCGCCCAGTCTGAACAGAGTCTTCGCTGTGTGCTTAATGAGTAGATAAGGACCCAAATTTTTTTCCTGCGGACAGCGAAGACTCTGATCAGACTGCGCGGATGCGCAGGCTGATCTGAGTCTTCGCTGGTCGCACAAGTCTTATTGTAGGTTTTGTTGTGCGCTGGCTCAAATATGAGTTGCACAAAGAGACCGATTTGGAACGGTCAGTGAAAACAATATTGAGGTAGGCGAGGATCGGGCCTTAAACCAGTTTTACGAAACCGCGAATTTTACTCTGATGCAGCTCCAAAATACACATTTGCATTCAATCGATATAAGGGTCCTCCACCTCATCAGTGAAACATTACAGTGACACACCGATAATCACGACCAGTATGATAAAATAAAGCAAATGGCTCAATGGCGATCTGAATCAAGAACATAAGACAAAAAGGACCACGATGTGCCCGACCACAGACATTGATAGTCAGGAGTCAGCTTTAACAGATTTAATAGGGAGCCACCATTTAGCCTAAGGACCGATCTTCCGTCATGTAATCGAAAAGGGAAGCAGTTATAGACCATAATTGGGCTAACAACCATGCATGTGGTTTGCCGCAGAATATCCATGTTGAAACCTATCAATGCTTTTGAGTTGTTAAAAAAAATCAGTTTTGCTAACAACCTTTCTGAATTCATAGACTAAGTCACCATGATATTTTAATTCAGCAAGACCTTCTTGCAGAACAGTTTTTAAACCAACGTTATATTCAAAATATTTATGTAGTTTGTGATACCGGTACCCCATGCTTAAGAAGTTAAGCAGTTAAAATTTTATTCCGATTATTAATGTGACTGACTTGACTAGATGTTCTAGCGCTACAGACCAACTGAGAAATGTATACTCCATAGGATTTAGCACATGGAACAATGCCACCCAAACACTAAAATTTACAATATCAAAATCAAAGTATTATTCTAAATATTCTTTAAACCATACTGGTCAATGGATACGTATAGGCTGCGTAGCAATCGCACAAGCTTCGTATTCTGAACGCACAGGCTTCTAATACCCCGTTTATATGCATGTTTGCCCCTAGGGGCAAATTTACCCCTAGGGGCAAAATTCGTCATGTGAACGCATTTGCCCCTAGGGGTAAAATTTGCCCACGTGGGTAAAATACCCCTGCTATTGGGTAGGGGCAAATATTTGCCCCTAGGGGTAAATCTTGTGAATATGATTGTAATGGTTCAAAATACATACATATCATACATATCATATTCATTCTGCTTAATTACTTTTCTGTTTTATCTGATATCTACAAGAACACTTGTTTTCATTTATACCTGTAATCTGGTCAAATTAAATGACTGTTACAAGTATTGTCACAAATGAATCCTGTAAAGAACCTCATTTGTGAAATGGAATAGAGCCGATTAGAATTAGCAGGTGTGCAGGCTGATTAAGGACATGGCTGCTGTGATGTAAATTGTGTAGTTTTACCTATTACTTGACTCATGTCACAAAATCATCAGAGTTGAGCTTTTCCATGACCCTATAATATATATGTCAGCAGTACTTGTGTGATCCGAATTATACAGCAGCAGCAAGTAATTTATTTTTTTTTGTATATATCATATCATTGTTTTCCTGTTCCTTGATAAGTTCTAATAATTAGTTCCGTTACAAATTGTTTCTGTTTTTTTTTTTTTTTTTCTTTCATTTCTTTTTTTTTTTCTGGTCCATACAATATAGCTTTAACTGGAAAAAACATGGTTTGCAAAACATTAGTTATATATCAGCATTGTATGTGCTGAACTTGTCTGTGTACAAAATCTGTGCTTTTGCTGCTGCTGCTGCTACTGTTGATTATTATTATTATTTAAAGTAATGCACGTTTACCCCTTCTTTCAATATCCCATATAAACGCAACCGTTTACCAACGTGGGTATTTTACAAGAAGGGGCAAATATTTACCCCTAGGGGTAAGCTTAATGCATGTAAAAGGGGCTTAAGAAAGATGGCCGAATGCTTATCATTATCGCAAGTAACAGTTTTTTACACTTATCTAACTGTTGTATAGGGAGGGATTCAACGAAATAAAATTAAATAAATAAAACAAAAAAGAAAGAAAAAAAAAAAAAAAAAGGACCCAAACAGAAGTTTGGCAGTTAAGACGTATCCACCTGCAGTTTCACTTTAGACCGATCGTCCTATGAAACTATATGTTTTGGGCTAGTGTTCTGGTCGATAAATTGTGAATTACAATGGTCAAATCGAAAAACATCTATACAACTGTTGTCACATCTCTTGTGAAAAAGTAAAATCTGGATATTTTGATACAATGTACCTAGTGTCGTAACCGATTACAACGCAAATGCTGTGAAATAAATTTGAAAGTCCTGTATATGTAGAACAATGTAGAGATCAAACATGGTTTTTCATTCATTAACATTCGCCAGGTCCCGTGGGAGGTGCTGAAAATCGAGACCGAAGGCCTCTTAAGGAACCTGGCGAATGTTAATGCATTGAAAAATCATGTTCAATCGCTATTATTGCATAAAAACTGAAAACATTTGCTACATTTCGCGTTATTTGTTGCACTATTTTGTTTCGCCTTTTCACGGATGTCTCGCGAACGTAATTTCCAGGGACTATGCTCGTTCTAGGGCCGGACACTACACATCTCGTGACTGCAGCAATTCTGTGGCCCCGGTACAAGCATATTGAAAGTTGCGTAGCCGTGCATTAACATTGCGTGAATTGCCTTGTTAATACACGGCTTTTTGCCGGTTAATGCACGGCTTTTAATAACGTGCGTTACTGCTTTTTATGCATAATAGCGAATGATAACAAATTTATGTCAACAAAGCAGTCAAGCAGCCTTACTTGGTGATGCTAAAGACGTTCTGTATCATTAATACGGAACCCAGTTTCAGTCTCAGCTCTTTTATTACAGTGACTGCAACATTCCTTTTGCAAATGCGTATCCAAATGTTGAATCAACTATTTCTTTCTGTTAAACGTTTTGTTGTAGACTTCGCAGAACTTAGGATCTTTGTGCAGCGCCATGTGTCTCGATAAAATTCCACGATGTTTGTACCTGTTACCACATTTCGGACAGCTAAACTGTAGAACACTGCAATGACTGGCATAGTGGTGCTTCAGGCTATCTTTATATGTAAATTTTCCATTACACTGAGTGCATGTATATTTCTTTTCTGACTCATGCACAAGCTCATGTTTTCGCAATGAGTAATCTCTATTATAAGAGTTGGTACACTTATCACAGTGGCAGATTTTTGTCTGAAAACAAAGAAAAAAATCATGGACAATTAATATAATAAAGTCAAAAAGAAGAAATATCTCAGATATTATGCAAAAAGCATCTTCGCCATAATGGAAGAAGTTTGTTCATCAAAATATTTACGAATCCTGCTATCAGCAATTCGGCCGAAGATTGAATGTCATAGAGTCCAGAAAGTTAAAAATTATGCAAGGACAGAGATTGACAATTGAGCTGAGACATAGACATGCCAGGAAATCTAATGTTTGGCTCTACAAAGGCTCAGATTATCTTTTGTATTTATTATATATTAAGTAAATGACAGAGCAGACGCCAATGCTGAACCTTCACTGCAGTTTTGCAGGAGCTGCCGGCCTTCGATTCAAGTAATATGATGAAAGTTACAGAATGATTCGTGACCAGTCTTCCCTTCTCCGTTCCCTGTGCGTTGTATACGTTTGAAGGCACGTACATTGTAATAAAAACCTGGCATAAAAATGTATGCAGTACAAATATTACTTAGCTTAATACTTAACAGATTTGACTCAGACTTATCAAGTTTATAATCGGTAGTGTAAATAAATATAACTGGAGAACTTTTGTTCATTCGAATCGAAAATGTGTGTTCGCATAGCGGAGACTGCAACTGGGTTCCGTATTAATTATAAAGAAGGTCTTTATCATCACCCTCTAACACTGGTTGAGTGTTTTCCCAGCTAGCATTCTTCGTAAATCTACATCGGGCCGTCATCGGCCCGTCAGCTACCCTGACGGGTCGATGACGGCCCGATATAGATTTACGTAGAATGCTGACTGGGTTCTTGAGATAAATGTGTTAACATTCTTTATTATTCTACATACAGGACTTTCAACTTATTTCGCAGCCTCTGCGTTGTAATCGGTTACAAAGCAAGACACGTTTTATCGTACTGTCTAGATGTTACTTTTTCGCAAGAGATGTAACTTTTTCTTGCTACAGACAAAGTTTCACAAGTAAACAGAGGTCCAGAGGGCAGATGTCAGCACTGGATATTGCTATAAAACAGTTAGTTAAATGTAAAAACCGTTTGTTACCTGTGGTAATGATTTGTATTCGGCCATCTTCCTTAGAAGCCTGAAGCATTTGCGATTCAACGAAGCAAGTACATATCCACTTACCAGTGTGTTTAAACATATCTTCAGGTTGTCTGCCCCCTGGCCCCGGTCCATGACGTATGCAGATTGGCTGATCCTGCTAGCGTCTTTGACTTGTCTGAAGTTCTGACGAATGAATAATAGTAATAATAGTAAAAAACAATAATTTTATTATTATAGTTGACAGGGAGAATATTCAGAGACTCGGTAGCAAATTTGTACCCATTGGTTTACCCATAAGTTGTTGGTATAATTGATTGTCATTCCAGATACAGATATTATAAAAAAGAAACAAAGGCCTCACAAACGTTCTGACAAGACCACAAACTATCATGTTTATGAACCTCAGAGAAGGAAGTTTGTAATGACAAGCAAGGTAAAAGGAGTTTTCCTTAATGAAGGTTATAAAAATTAAATCAAGAATTAAATCAAGTCTCACCGACATACAACGATTCACAAACATCCATTCAAGACCAAAACCTAGACAAATGTTTTTGGTTTTGCAGTGCGCTTCCCCTCTCAACTATTCCTATTTTCAGAATTAATGCAATATTAAATTCGTCGACACTATCAAACACATCATTTCTCTCGGATCCATAGGTTGCTCCACTGAGCACTGACTTGAGAAATCAGATTGAAGACCTTTTGTGCAGCAGAATGAGCAATTCTGTCCCGCCAAACAGACACTCAACACGTAAGATGGCCCAGGCAATATACTCAAATATACCGGTTTCTGCGTCTGTGATTTCATATGCAGCGTTTGTGGTGTCCTTATTTGTTCCTCATCCCTACTTCCTTTGGGAGGGAGAGAAGGGGGTGGGGTGGATGGGGCTGTGTTTCCTAATTGTGGCATTTCCTGGGTATCTTCACTTATATCGTTCCAGTTATTCGAACACCGATAGCTCGTTCAACATGGCTGATTCGAACTCGTTTCTGAGTCCCTTCTACATTCTACCGATAGCTCAACAAAACACATATTTAGGGATATTTTAAGGAAATGTATTCATTTTATTATGAAAATGTATGTTGCGTTTACTCATTAGAATCGCCTCATATTTTATAAAAAAAACTCAAAATACGTCCCTAAATTACCCCCGCTTGCCTCCTGATGTGACGCTTTTGTTATTCCTCAGAGGCTCGAACAATCTATATCAAGAACTAATTTGCACGGTCCAAAAGATGTTCGAGTCATTGCAGTTCACCTATAAATGACATTATTAGTTAAAACATGCTATCAAATGTTTGATTTTTTGGAGCACACTATGGGGTAATTAACAAATTTACAGACTGAATAAGAAATGAACAGCACGTGGACTACAAATCACAGAACGGAACGGAACTGCAATCACCGTCGAGTGTAAGTGTAGTGGAGGAGTTGGGGTTCAGACTCTATGATGGCCCCGACTTAAAAACTATTCATTAGATGGTCTGGGGCCGAACATTTTGTGTCTGTTTCTCGGCTCATCGGGGTTCAACTGGTGGTTTTCTTTTGCTCCAGTATTCCAGTGGTGTTGTTTGACAACCGAGGGATCTACAAGTGCCCCGTTGAGTCCTCATCTTTGCTTCATTATAGGCTTTATTTATTGTTTGTTTTTTTTTTTTTTTTTTTTTTTTTTTTTTGCTCGTAATAATTCGTGAAAGAGTTAGTAAACCTCCACACGGACCGAACAAATATGTTTTTACCACTAAAGAAGCTGAGGGTGAGGGTCGGAATCCCGTAAAGTAAAGCTAGCAAAAGCACCCCCCCCCCCCCCTCCCCCACACACACACAGTAAATTATTACTGACCCTTAAAGGCGTAACTTTCATTGTGGTACTTTTTGTTTATTGTTATTGTTATGTAGTGTTTATTTTCTTATGTTTTTCTTTTAACAATTATGTAAGTTTAAGATATTTTCAATTAAATTTTGGATAAGAGATTTGCCACTTTTTTAGGAAAGAGGTTCCAGCTCTGCTTACCATCTGTTCATTTTGTGGCTGCTTAATTGTATTTTTCTGTCTTTCCTTTTGGTGTTAGGGCTTGGTGTGGATCTAATTGTAACAGTTCCTTTTATTTACTTAGAAAGGTATGTTCAAGGTATCGTAAAGCAGGATAGAATGGAGTAGGGTATGCTGTGGTAGGTAAAGGTAGTGTTCAGTAGGCAATGGTGGTGCTGGGTAAGGCTGGGAAAATTGGTTTTGGTTGGTTATATTTAGGGTTTGCAGTGTAGATAGGATAGGCGACGTTCCGTCAGAACAATGAAGGTAGCAAGGCTACGTAGTATAGCATAGAAGGATATGTTTTAGTATGTTAATGAAGGTTAGGTTTGTGTGGGCCTGCGATTGGTGAGATCAGATATATATTTTAAATAGGGTGGGACCCGACCAAATCCAATCCAGCATTACTACACTTGCACCTGCTCACACCCTCTGATTTTGGATGGCTGGTAGATTTTTTATTCATACACTCACCAATAAAAAAAACTCCTTTAATTTTCCTTAACTCTTTCACTGCCACTGGCGATAATAAAAGGCTTGTGCAAACAGCATAGCTCCAGATGAGACGGCTCATTATGAGCTGTCTCTTCTGGATCTACGCTGTTTGACATTCTTTTTTTTAACTATGCATATAAAATTCTTTCCAATCGATAGTTTGTTTAAAACAAAAGCAGCCGACAAATGTCTGAAATTTGGCAGCGAAATTTCCTTAAACTGGCAGCAAAACGAGTACCATGCGCATTAGAGTACTTCCGAATACACTATAAGTATCCAAAAATATTCTGAAACACATTAGCGTACTTATCCTAAGATTGGAATAGGTCCAGTTGACAACCTAGTGATGTGTCTAAGAAGCACGGGCAGAGTGGTAAATAGTGCAGACCCTGATCAAGGCAGTGACAGATTCATTTGGGTCTACCGGAGAAAGTTTGCTCTGACCTATCTCTGAATATTTACGGTAAATATAGTTTTGATTAATTTGAGCCGGAACATAAGAAAACATAATTTCGAACTTGTGCCCCCAGAGAAGATTCAGATCAGCCAGCGCATCTTCTCTTCCAATAGCTTAGGATGCAAACTTTCTTCATTAGGACAAAGAAGACTCTGATCGGACTGCACGGATGCGCAGCTTGATTTTAGTATTCGTTGGTTACACATGTCAGAACGTACGATTTCTCACGTTACGGTTTATTTTATCTTTGTCCTATATACATACAAACATATGGACATTGGACTTTGCATAAACGCAAGGTGATTAGTATACAGACTTAGAATCTACTACGTTTCAAGGTCAGTTCCCGCCTATGTAAACTCACATTGCGCCGTTATGAATGTCATATAATACGATAAAACTTTATTTAAAACGATATTTTTGCTACTGTAACTCTTTCAGCTAGGCTGACCAAAACAGCTATATCTGCAAACAGTGTAGATCTCTACGAGCCGTCTTATCAGGATCTACACTTTTTGTCATTCTTTTATGTGTGTGTGTGTGCGTGTGTAATTATTTTTTAGTTTAGACCGAAACCCCTTTTTGCATCAGTGGACATGTCCGAATTCAAAGATGGAAGAGTCCACCTCAGAAACTCGGGAGTGATGGACACAGTGGAATATGACAAAAAGCGATCGCGCTTATCCTAGTCGTCTCCTGAAAGGCATTATGGTGTGTAGTGTATGTGAATGTTAATTAGCCTAAACACATATTATAGAATATGACAACAAAGAGAGAGAGACAGAGAGAGAGAGAGAGAGACAGAGAGAGAGAGAGAGAGAGAGAAAGAATATGACATATGCCAACAATGAGAGAGAGAGAGATAGAGAGAGATAGAGAGAGAGAACCCGTGTCCAAATTTACTAATTATCCAAGCCACACAGCTGTGACAGTGTCTCTGCCTCGAGACGCTGTGATGTTCGACGCCCAAGCCAGGGGGATATAACGTCCCTTATACGTACTGGTTAGGGCATGGTCATGTGACGTCTGGCATTCGAGTTCTATTAGAGTGCATATATGTAAAATGTTCTGAGTACAGAGAAATAGCGTAGCTAATAAGAATATGTGAAAAGTGATCTCATTCTGTCCGCAAAGATATAGTTTACTTTAAAACCCATTACGAAAACACGCCTACTCAAATACACTGAAAATTTTACTACCAAAAAAATGAAAATTTTCAGATAAAAAATTCTGATATTTTTCATATTTCTGATCAAAACATAGATTGTGAGTATTCGTTAGAACCGCCTCGACGAGGCGGTTCTAACGAGTCTCCACAATCTATGTTTTTGAGCAGAAATAAGTAAAATAATGTATACCCCTGTAAACTCCAGTTTTACTATATAAAAGTGGGGTTTAAGAGGGTCAAAATTATATAGGCATGTTTTCGTGATGTGGAAGCTAGGCATGTAACACAAATCCCCTAAACTTAAGATTAAACTTTGCGGTTAAACGAGCAATTCACACTCTTGCATCCTTGCATGTTCTCTACCAAATGTAAGCTCGTTTACTGTATAATTTTGACAGTCGTCAGGCAATGGACGAAAGCTTGATAATACTGTCAAGCTATCCCACTGGCATTAGGAATTCGAAACAATGTTGTTGTTGTGGTTGTTGGAAGCAGTTTTCGGTAAAATCGAAATTCAGTGCGCTGCACCGCATTCTGAGTCTGGCATGAAGAATTTTGCAGAAGTGAACTGAAATACGTCGGCTGCCTGTAAGTTCATATTAAGTCTGTATTTAAATGATGCGAAAGACGGAGCTTGTTTGACATCACTGGCGAGGAGTTTCCACTTCTATATAATAGAAGGAAAGAAGAAATTAAGAAAGACATTGGAGTTACCTCTGAAGTTTTGAATATGATCAGAATTACGGAGATAACATGAAACGATAATACATGTAGCCCGCCACTATCATGTGTCGGGCAGATAAATCCGTAAAAACTGAAGAAATTTGCCCATTAGCTATCTCAAACCAGATTTTCTTAGTATCAATGCTCGTACCAAGTTTGGTGAAACTCGATTGATATTTATTTAAGGTATCGTCCGTAAACAAAACTACGGACGTGCGGCGGGCAGCGACTCTGTCAAAATTTGACGAAATTTGCCCATAAGCAACCACAAACCAGATTTCCTCAATATGAATGCACATACCAAATTTGGTGAAATTCGATTAAAATTTATTCAAGTGATCGTCCGGGAACGAAAATATAGACGTGTGACGGGCATATAGGTCTGCCAAAAAATGACGAAATTTGCCCATTATAGACAATCCCAAACCGCTCACCTCTGATTTACATGTGTACGCAAAATTGAATAAAATCGATAAAAAGCTATTTAAGTTAGAGATCGGAAACCAAGCGCTGACGGACAGACGGACGGGCGCACGGAGGGGAAACCCTACTACCTCATCAATATTGTGTACATGTAGAATGTTATTGAATAAGTCTAACTTATATCGACGACTTGGGAGCCGTGTTTTTTTCTTTTTTTCTTTTTTCTTTTTTTAGAGTAGATCACTCTTCATAAGGGAATTGGTATGCAGGAATTCAATCAAACAGGAAGTCACAAAAGCGTCTCTCTAGTAAAAAAAACGGGGAAATATACCCAGTGTATATACTCCCTTGAACATCAAGAACGTAAATTCCAATAAATTGTCGCAAAATGATTAAACAAAAGTTTCGCTCACTAAACATTCTTTAAACTATAGCCACAAAGCATAAACATCTGCAATCATAATAGTTTTTGGTGATTGGGTATTTCCAACAGTAACATTTGAAAACAAAAAATAGACGTGTCTACAATACGTAGGTCTTTAATTTCCTTGATCCGAAGCTGAGGATCTGGATTTTAGGCAGGATCGGTGTGGGCACCAAGTGAAACCGTGCAACAATGGTGGTAGGAGGCTGAAATATTGTGGCGTACAACAACACTCAGCTCGAAACTCATGTTGTGAGCAGAATGACATCTTTGCTCGGTTTAGGTCAACACCTAAGGATTGAAGGGTGGAGTCTGCATATATTTTGTACCAAATCCTTACTCCACCGACCATTTTCATTTGGATTATGGCTTGGGTACTATTACCACAACTACTCTATCAGGATCTTATCAATATTGTGGATTTATTCTTGGTTAATCAAAATGAGCATTGCTCTCCTGAATAGCAAGATAACAAAGACAAATCGAATTACACATTAAAAATACAATGTATGCACATAACTGACAGAACGTCAAACGAGTTTCTTGCGAATTTCCTTAACACTGTCTATCCCACGTATAACATCAGCGATCTTTTCTGCCACCATAATAGTTGGTGCTTGGGTATTTCCAACAGTCACATTAGGAAAAATAGACGTGTCTACAACACGTAGGCCTTTGATTCCTTTGACCCGAAGCTGGGGATCAAGAACAGAAGTAGGATCCGAAATGGCACCCATTTTAACCGTACAACAAGGATGGTAGGAGGTTGTGGCGACGTGGCGTAAAAAACACTCCCAATATGCGTCAGTTCGAAACACATGTTGTGAGCAAAAAGAGATCTTTGCTTGATCTAAGGTAACGCCTAAAGATTTAAATGTTGATGTTTGCATGATTTTTTCCCAAATTCTCACGCCGCTTATCAGTTCGTTTACGTCCTCAGGGTCTGACAGATATCGTGGATTCATACTGGGATAATCAAAAGGGTCGTTGCTTTTAAGTTTTACTTCACCGCGAAATCTCGGTCGAGTGTTAAGCAGAACCGTAGTAAACCCATCCACATTGCCATCTTTTCCAAAGTACTCTTTGATTAATTCTTCTTTCATGTTGATAAAGTTGTCATAAAGAAAACTACTCAAAAACACTATTTGGAGCTGAACACTTCTTTTACCTCTATTAGCTTCATCAAGATACAGAAAGGCAGTCCCCTCAGATCCCGCTATTGAAATAGGTCCTTTTCCCCAAATTAAAAAATTTAATTTAGTCCACATACTGTCTAGGAGTGTTTGCGTTATACTTAGAGAGGAATTAATCCTAGTAGGTATGAAGACGTCTTGGTGATCTTGTAAATTTTGTCCTACAGGTAAATCTGCTACAACGTCTATTCCATGTTCTAGAAGATGGTCTTTCGGTCCTACACCGCTAAGCATCAGAATTTGTGGAGAGTTTATTGCTCCAGAGGAAATAATTACTTCTTGCCTTGCTCTTATAAGCTGTTTTCGTCCATTTCGAATTACATATACTCCTCTAGCTCGTTTTTCTCCAATGTCAACCTTAGTAACAAAACTGTTAATAGCTATGTGTAGATTGCTTCTCTCCGCTGTCGCTGATAAATATTCGACGCCAGCGTTACTTCGAATACCACTACGCGTTGTAACCTGAATATAGTTGAATCCCTCTTGATCCTCTCCATTATAGTCAGTGACGTTATATCCGAGTTCTCGTCCTGCTTGCATGTACAGATCAGCTAAAGGTGTCACCCTTCCCCCACTAACGGCAATCGGCCCTCCTGTGGAATGATATTTTGATCTCTTTAATTCTTCTATTTGGATATCTTCCGACTTCAAAAAATAAGGCAAAACATCTTTATAACTCCAACCTGTGCATCCATTAACGGCCCACTCATCGAAATCATATTTGGAACCTCTTGTATATTGCATTAGATTAATAGTGGCCGATCCCCCAAGGACCCGACCGCGGGGCCAGTACGAGCGATTTTCATTAAAACCAAAATTGGAAAACTCTTGAGGTTCTGTGTAGTAACCCCAGTCATGTTTTGTAAACAAGAGAGACGGCCATTCGATCGGATCTAGAAATTTCGGATTTTCATCGTAATGTCCGCCAGCTTCTAAGAGTAGAATTTTCTTGTCTTTGTCTTCTGAGAGTCTGGAAGCCATGACGGACCCAGCAGCTCCGCCACCTACCACTATGTAGTCATATTCGTCGTCAATATGGTCAGTTAGAATCGGCAATTTTCTAAAGGGCCCTAACTCCATATAATAACTCACAAATACAGAGAGAAGTACAACTGGAATGATGTGTCCCACAAAACCCATTTTATCTGCGAGCTCTGAAAAATAATACAGAATCTTCGTCATCATAACACCTGCATGTTCGAATTGCGCGTGCTCAGATGAGAATGTGCTTGTACACAGTATCGTCAGAACGAGGCTGTGTACGTACATTCAAGTGTAGATCATCAGAGCAAGTGCTATGCACCTAGACTGTATATGACCTCTATCAGTCGAACCTCAATAGCTCGAACACTTGTCATTCTTTTATGTGTGTGCGTGTGTGCGTGTGTACCATGGCTAATACGAACTCGTTTTTGAGTCCCTATGAAATTCTTCCGACAGCTCAGGAAAACAAATATTCAGGAAATTTGTCTTATCTTATTATGAAATTGTATGTTGCGCGTACTCATTAGAATCGCCTCATCGAGGCGGCGATTCTAATGAGTACACTCAACGTACAATTATTGTCTGGAAGATCGACAACAGTTTCCTAAAATATCGTTATTGCTTCCTGAGCTGGTGCCAGTGGCTCGAACTACCCATATCTGAACTAATCTCCATGGTCCCAAGGATGTTCGAGCCATTGAAGTTCGACTGTATATTTTATAAAGAAGCCTGCGTAATCCTAGACAACACTGGTCATGTCCGTAACCTGGTTTTGCATACGCAGTTCCAATACTCCCGAAAATAGGGTTGTCTTTCGTGACACATAAGGGCCACGTCAAGCCAAAAAGTGCCTTCGCACATGCGCAAAAGGCACAGATTCAGATCACCCTGCGCATGCGCAAAATATCATCCGGACCTTTGCTCTCAATTTGTACATTCTGTATTACCCAATAATTCTTCTTGCGAACAGTGATGGTCCTGATCAGATGCCCGAAGACACGTTTTCGCGTGGCGCGGCACATATAAGGGGCGTTCAAAATGCAACAATATGTAAGTAAAGGTGCCCAGGAAATGCCACAATCACGAAGCACAGCCTTCCCGAGGCACCAAAAGAAGGACAAATGAGGAACAAAATTGACAGAACAAACGTCACATATGCACGAACAAAGAACTGCAACAGAGGAACCATGTTTAGGACTGAATTAACCCTTAAAACGCCAAGAAAACCTGCATCTGAAAATGTCGCCTGTTTATGTCGTCCGCTGTATCTTCTTGCAAACTTTTCAAACATACTTTTTGCATATAGACAAACAGTGTGGACCCAGATCAGACTGCTCCTAGAGGAGAGGAGCAGTCTGGATCCACACTGTTTGCAACAATGACTTTTAAAATAACCGGCAGAAGACAAAGCAGACGACAATTGTTGTGATTAGCGCTTTAAGGGTTAAGTTTACTTCAATGACTTAAACACCGATGGCTCGTTTACCGTGATAGGTGCGAACTCGTTTATGTTCTCGGAGATGTTGCACTGATGACTTAATAACCCTTCACGCGGACTAAACAAATTTCGTGTGTATACCACAGCAGAACTAAGGGCGAGGGTTTTGGCCACGCAAAATCGATTTAAGCTCCCCAGTAAAATTTTCACTGACCGTTCCAAGGCGGTGCTTCTGCTGTGGCTTACTATTTCTGTCACTGTGTGTCTTTGCATGTATGTCCTGGTGAAATTTTTAGTTTGGATAGCCGTTCAGCCAATTTTTGGGAAAGAAACTGTCTTTCTGGTTGTAATGTTTTTATTGTGGTGCCGTTGCTTTAAATGCGTCCTTCTTTCCCTTTGGTGTCTTGGACGGAAGGTGTTAGGTAATTGTATCGATTCCTGATCATTACCTTCCTTTCTGTTTAATCCCTAGGAAACCATTCGGATAGCTCAAGAAAACAAATATTTAGCGGTATTTAGGGGAGTTTTCTTGTATTTTTATGAAAATGTATCTTGTGAGTATTCATTAAGTAGTATATATAATAAGGGTTCTGGGCCACCTCCTTCTAGGCCCCAAAAGGGCTCCCACGTAGACAAACAACTCCGTATGCACGTCAAGACGCTCCCACGCAGACAAACAACTTCGTATGCACGTCTAGACGACCCCCGGCTGCTTCTCCTAGGCCCGAGCCCCTGCGGCCCCAAGTGAGCATAGCGAGAGCCCCTGGGGACGGCCCCCACCCCCGCTGGCCCAGGGCTCAGAATGCAAAAAGAGGTACACTTACCTAATTCACTGATATCCGATTTACCTGGCGCCCACGATGTTATGATGTAATAGGATTATATACACTGGAGTACACAGTAGTAATTTACCTGATTGTGTATTTCAACGCTCTGAGTAAAAATTTCAGCAGACGACATATTGATATAAATCTCTCAGAAAACAGGGTTTGACACAGATAGGTGGTTCACCCCCAGGACTGGGATGTGGGTGTTAAGAATTCTACCCGGCCCCGGGGTTTAAAGTACTGTGGACCGACATCTGCTGAATCTACCCAGCATGGTAAGGGTTCTTATAAAATGATTTACAAATAAGTGTGTGAAGGTTTACCTGTATCGATTTCCGCTTCGGTAATTATTGCATAACAAACACCAAGCTTTTATAAGTTAAAGTTATAGATATTTATCGCCCTGCGGGGCACTTGTACACGTTTAAACGTAGCTACAATCCCATTCCCATTCCCATCCCCATAACCTCTGCCGGCACTTCTAGAAAGCCTCTAACGACTTTCGTCCCAATCATAGTTAGGTACTGAAGGCAGGAGTGACCGAGCATTGGAAGTAGTATGAGAGGTCCTGGTCAAGAAAAAGCCCCCTGAGATAAGATTTAAAAAACGAAAAAAAAAAAAAAAAAAAAAATGACCAGGACCTGAGGGGGGGGGGGGGGGTTGGGGGGGGGGTGGGGAGATCGAATCCCGGTGACGGACTTATATTTTTTTTTCTTCCACTTAATAAACTCGTCTGCTGCTCAAAAGGCTGAACCAGCCTGCGCAGCCTGCTCTCTTTTTTTAAGCCCGCGAATAAGATATATTTACCGAGAGGTGCCACTGTTTCCAGCAGCTCTGAGCTCTTTCAACTGGCCACGGGCCGTTAGCATCATCTCGTCTCTCATGAGGTTCATAAGCCGGTTTTTTCGGTCTCGGGGAGACCGCCTTCTTTCTGACGCCCACGGCGTATCTCAGCCTTCATTTGGTTCTACTTGTCGACCTCAGAGAGAATCAGGCGAAACTCTTCCTCCTCGATCTTATCGTCGGCCAGCGCGGCTGAGATCCTGTCGGCGATTGAGTTTAGCTTTGAGACGGCCAGGACCCGGATTTGGTCATGATTCCTAGCTTTGGCTTCAAGCTTCCGACAAATGATCTCCCACCAGCTCCCAGCAACCTACAAGCAATCGCTCCGGCCTGTAAGCCACTGGCGACAGGCGCAGCGATTATCGTTGTCAACAGCCCGACACCCGCGGCAGCCATGGCCGCGCCGGCTTCTGAAAGCCCGGTGTCGAGTCCGTCCATGACATTGCCCCCCCCCCCCCACCCCCCGCCGGTATTTTTTGTAGAGCGAGGCTCTGGTCCCGTTCCTTTTCGAGGCGGGATCTGATCTCGGCCACGTGCTGAAGTCGGTGATTGTCTCCAGTCGTCTCAAGTGGTGGGTAAAGTCCCATCGTGCTTAAAGGTCTGACATCATCACTGTCGGGCAAGTTCAAATGCACCGAGGACCACCGAGCTTTGGTCTGGGGTGAGTCCTGCGGGCGTGAACCTCAGCCTTTTGAGCTCGACCGGGCCAACATGAATCTTTCTGTTATCCAGAAAGCGGTGCTCAGCTTCGTGCTGGATTCCCCCGAAGGTAAAGCGCACCACATGTCGCTCCTGAACTCTGATGAAGGCCCCAAGTTCTTTTTGCGCGTGCGTGCTGGTCCACTTGAGCTTGAAGCCGGGCAAAACTTCGACGAAGTCGTCGGGCGGGTCTTTGAGGATCACCTCAAGGAGGATTTTTGATATGGGCTCTTTTCCCGCGCCGATGATTCCCGCTGGAGAGAACTCGGATACCATTTTCATAACCCCCTCCCGGCTATTACTTGTTTTCAGCGTGTACTGCTCGCTGACGACGACGTTCCTGGTCTCAGGAACGTAGGGAACACAGCCGTGTATCGCTATACGTCACCTTTCGAACCTTGTGATGCTGCCCCGTTGCGACGTAGGGAGAAGAGATTTGAATGCCGATCGTCCAGCCCGTCTCTTGAACGGGGTCCGCGAAGGTGACCCACCTGCTCCCAGTAAACGCCAGCGTGTGAAGCCGTCTCGGGACGGCGTATCAGACGTCGACGTCGCTCAACTCTCCGAGCTTCTGCGCCCCACCTCCCTCTTGGGCGGTGACCATTTTTCGTTTGTATACCCCGTCGGACAGCTCGAAAGCGTACAGCTGGCCCTCTTCCCCATCCTTTTCGAATCCCTAGGTATCCCCGAGATCGGCTAAAGCCATCCCAGGGCATTTCCTGGCGCTCCCTGGGCCACCCGCGTCACCCATTTCTTCTTATGTGTAGGACTGCACTCAAATAGTCGAAACCTATCTTTCTACCGCCCGTGTCTAATATCGTGAGCGTCAGCTGGGAAAGAGGCCCCGATGCCAACCGTTTGTACTGCAAGACGGGGAATGTCTCTGCCCGGCCACCCCCACACCTTTCGTTCTCGACGGGGATGGATTTTAGCAGTGTGGAGGGGCGACCGTTGTGGAGGTTCTCCGACGTACTGACCGCGGCAAGATGCACGCATATCGCCCGATTGGTGAACAGACGATGAAGCTTATCTGCAATGTGGCTCTGGCCGGGCTCAAAGAACTCTCGAGAGAACCCTAGGAGGTCGACCAGCCCGCGATCCAGCACCAGGCGTTTTTTTTGAGGAAATCTGTAGGCGGCCGGTTGGGGCATGCAAACTGAGTTCAGCGCCCAAAGGCCGGAACGCCTCTTTGTCTAGCTCACAGACGTTATAGTACCCTTTGGGTATGCCCAACACGGTGCGCCCATCAAAGACGCCATTCTCTAATTCGGCGCTGATATTGAGCCAGCGGTGGTAATACGTGAGCTCACAGAGAGCGACCTCCAGCCCCCCACATGCAGTGCCGGGAACAGAGACCGGTTCCCCATTTTGAATGTCGGTGAGTGTGACGTACATAGCGATGGATAAGTCGGCTTACTCGTTCAAAAGCACCGTAAAATATAGGGCGGGGGCACTTCAAAGAGAAGCAGGCGCTCTCTCTGACCAGCCAGAAGATTATGATTGATGACAAAGGGGACGGCTTCCAAGTGAAATTCCCGGACATCTTCGCCGACTATCAAAACCCCCGTTCACTGGAGACGTCAATATGGGAAACAAGGAGTTGCGCAGCTGGCAACACACTCCGATGGACTGGTGGCAGTGCCAACTAAACTTCGCGGTATGGTGCGCGACAGCTGGCTGCGGGGTCTCTGCTGATGACCATCTCCAGGCTAAAGACCCCTTCCTTGCGAGTCTGTATCGCTTCTATGTTTACTATGCGACGAGGCGTCTGCTTGTGGAGCTGAAAGTCGCCCTTCCAGGAGACCAATCTCATTCTTGGTATCAGAACGCCTACGACGCCAGGGCCTACAAGCGGCTCTGCACCGAGTTCGGAGTTTCGCCTGATGCAGAATGGAGGCAAAAGCTAGACCACGGGTGCCAAGGCCTCGGATCTTGGAGCACGTATATGGAGCAAACGGGCGCCTACCGGCATGCGCACTACTCCGATGGCCCCTTCTTCCTTCCGATGGACACCATCCGCCATAACCGGGATATATCAGGGGCCTGGACGATGTTCATTCCCGATAAATCAGAAGGCTTCACGCAAGCGGGTGTGGAGCGCCTCAACGATAGTATACGGACGTATGTTTGGGCTATCCTGGGAGCGCAGGCCCAGACACGCTCGAACATCCTCAAGGCCGGGACGGGGTTCGACGCTCAAAAGCAATTCCTAGCCAACGTCGAAGATGCAATTGCTTCTCCAGTCGACATCCCCAGCAGCACCGCTCGATATCAAAAGACGCCCCAGTATGCATCAACCCCTCTGGACTTCGTCTTCGGGTTAGGGCTCTACCTCGCCCCGAGCGACATGACCCTCCACCCGGGCAATGTCCAGGGCTGCAACAACGAAATTGTGATCGCTGGCCCGAAGCAGCCATCGGCCACAACCCGGGAATCAACGAGTCGGAGCAGATCGGCAAGACCACAGGCGATAAGTCCTTCGAAGGAAAAATCGCAGCACCAGCCGGGACTGATCACAAGGGGCCGCTGAGTGGCAGTCACCCACGCCAGCCACTGTTGCTCCGCAACAACACGCGGCTGCGACAAGCCACGAAGAAGAGAAAACGGCTCTCATAGCCGCAGGGGTCGGGGTCTGCCTAGTGGCGCTTTGGCTGTCGTTGAGATAACCAGTCCCTTGCGGCCACGAGAAGAAGCGCCCCCACGCCGATGACCAAGGCCCACACGTTGTCAGCGAGCCAAGTCGCGGCCTTCCCTGTGCTCAGGAGCCAAGAGACGATTGAGCCTATATTTCCGGGCAGGGCCGCAGCGGCCTTTCCGGCCAATTTGGCCAGGGCACGCCCAAGGGCCTGTAGGTGCTTTTTTACCCACTCCTTGACCCCACCCTTGTCGGATGGCTTTGGAGCCGGTGATGGGTGCCCCCCGCTCCTCCGCCAGTGACAGCAAGGACGAGAATGCTTATCGCCATGCCGATTGGTGTAAGGATGCTCGCGATCGTTATCCCCTGTTCACGGAAGAGAGTTCGAATTCGCTCAGCAAGCGTCTTGTCTTCATGGAGGAGACGCCCGATGGTCTCACGAATTATGTTGATCTACGACCGGAGAGCTGCTCTATTCGTGGAGAGGGCTTCGAGCCTCGCCTGCTTTTCAAGCTCGCTGTCGGAGAGCTCGCTTTTAAGCTTCTCCATTCGGTCTCGAATATCTTGTTGAATTTCGGTGTCGTCCGTTTCGGTCAGTTTTCGGCGTTCCCTGGCCATGTGCTTTTCGACTTCGGATTTCCAGTTGTCGATAGCGCTTAGCTTCCCTCGATCTCGTCATGGCCTCCCAAACTCCGGCCAGTTCTCTTCTGGCCTGTGTGACCCACGCGACATCAATTTGCGGATCATTAATGGTCTTCAATGCGGTCTCGACGTCTTCTGCGCTTTGTCTTGTGGTATCAGCCGCGCCGGGGAGGTCCTTCAGCTCGATGGACTCAGTGTTATTCGGGAGGGTGTCCTCTGCACTCTGGAGTGTCTCCACGACCTCTCTGCCGAGCCCCCGCGATGCCCCCGATCTATACTCAGGGAGCCCCAGCGATCTCCGCACTGCATATACGCCACCAGCCCCGTATCTTCGGGCCAGCGTGCCTAGACCCAGAAACCGGAATTTTCCCCTCGTCGCAGCTATGGAGATCTTCTTGTCTTCAGGCGTCCAGTAAAGTGTCTTACCATCGGGGTCGATCCCGAACTGGCTATAGTCGATCCAGCCTTCTGGGCGCAGCTCATAGGTATGGCTCACTTCGTTGTAGAAAGTATCAACCTGTCGCTTCTTCTGGGCCTCAAGTTCTGCCTTTCTTAACTCATCTCGCAGGTTCTGAAGAAGGTCCCCGGACGTGTTTAGCCTATGCTGGACGTCCGGCGGTGGGTCCATAGGGGTGTCGGGGAGGTCAAAATCATCGTCTTCTCCAGGTCCATCAGGGTCGAACGTGGGGTTCTCGAAAGTGACGTCATCCATCGCGGCGTTGACAGTGGATGCTAATTTGAAGGTTGTTGCGTAGGTTCAAATACACCATGGCTTCGAGCAAATTCGGACACAAGCTTAATCCTTACAGGTGCCTCTGCGAGCTCCTGGGGGGTCAAAGGCGTGCGGCAGTCTGTCGTGATAACCAATAACCCGAGCACGATTGATCAGAATCAATAGCTGCTGGTTCGATTCCCGAATCTCGGCGCGCACGACGTTATCGTTCCAGGAACTGCCCGCCTGGCCTTCAAAATCGCGCTAAATAGTGAATATGCAAACCGGACCGTGGTTCAGAACCTGGGCCGCGCCATCGTGAAGAAGACCGTAATCAAGATCTCCGGCAACGAGGTGATGTCCGACGACGATAGTGACGTCTTCAACTGTTACGGCGATCTCTGGAAGACGGCCTTGGAGAGGAAAAATGACCAGTACCAAGGCATCGATACGTCTGGTAACCGAAACGCAACGCGGATTCGCATCAATGCCGAAACAAAGATGAGACAGTCGCGGCCGACAAGGCCATCGCCGATTCCTTCGGAAACCGCTTCTACATCCCGCTCGATTTCGAGCTGCTCGAGGGCCACATGCCGTTCTACCAAAGCGCGCTGGGAGACCGCCTGGAGTATGAACTCACCTTCAACGATTACAGCCGCGTAATCCGGGCCATGGGCGATGCCGACTCCTCATACGACATTGAAAAAATCGGTCTAGAGTATGAGATTGTCACGCAGCCAGAGCTGGCTCGCATGATCGCCAATCAGTACAACGGCCGCCTCGCGATCCTCTATGACCGGATTCTGAGGCACCGAAAAATAAGCAGAGACAAGAGCGACACCCTCTGGAATATCAACCTCAACGTGCCCGCGCGCAGCATAAAGGGGGTCTTGATGCTCTTTGAGGACGTTACCGCGCAACAGCCCTTCGCTCGCAACACGGAGTCCTTTTATAACCCGAAAATAACGAAGGTTGAGGTCACGATCGAGGGGATCCCCAACCAGCTCTTTAGTCAGGGGATGCGTGCCTATCAGATGTGGGACGAGGCGAAGACGTTATTTGCACCCGGCGGCAAACGCCACCACCTTGGACTCGCCGATGTCTCTCTCGGGGAGTTCTTGACCTCCAAGTTCGCTCTGTGGCTTGACCTCAGGACAACCGATGATGACCGGCTTCATGGCAGTTGCCGCCGCATAGAGAATGCGAGCGAAGGAGTGACCATCCAGTTGCCTAAGACTGCAGAGGCGGTCGGCGCTTTGAACATCTATCTGTACATCATCATAGATGCCCAGCTGAACCTCGAAGATGGCCGGTTCGTCTCAGCTGTTTATTAATCATCTTCTGCCCAAGGGCGCCCATTCGGCAATTGTCTGCTGTTACGAGCCAGGCGTAACGAGAAAGAAATGAAAGTGAAACCAGCAACAAGCTTTAAATTATTAACAATATTTATTCATAAAAAAGTAAGACAAGATTCAAAACAAAAGAATGTAAATAAACAGTACCTTTCAAGTTTATGTCACAAAGTCCCTCTGAAATAATTTTAATCCATGAGAATTTATAAAACAAATCCTTTGAATATCAGTTTCTGATCCCACAATTTAAAGTTCCTGAATTCAGAATTTAAGTCCAGAATGAATAAAATAGTAAGTAATCCAGTATAGAATAATTTCCAGTGAAAGTATACAAAGATGCCCAGATGAAAATCTTTTCTCCTTATATAATATCAAAGAAGGTTCTAGAAAAAGAATTTACTATAAGCATCTCTTATTTTCTAGTTCCAATCAAGAAACTTCTAAATCTTCCATGACATTCCAAAAACAACTCAGTCCAGAATCAAGGCCGTAAACATCATGTTATTGTAAACATGTTGAACATTCCAGAAAGTTATTTTTGGAAACATGATAGTAAATAAAGCTATTTATGGAAACATAGTAAACATGTTGTTTAAAACAATTGAACACCCTGTTATATAACACTTCCCCTCTTCAGGGAAAAGAAAGATTTATGTAATAAAGCTTCCTTTTGCCATAAAATTATCATAAAACAAAATACTGATAAAGGCAATTATTATCTTATATACAGCAAGTTACAGGAAACCACAGATCAAGACATCATGCTCTGGACAAGGCATCAGGAATAATATTATCTTTTCCCCTGATATGCCTGATGTCAAGATTGTATTCCTGTAACAACAGGCTCCATCTGAGCAACCTCTGATTCTTGTTTTTCATCTTATGGATGAAAGTCAGTGGATTGTGATCACTGAAAACAACAATAGGTGAGGACGAAGAAGTCAGATAAACTTCAAAATGTTGAAGAGCAAGAATGAGAGACAAACATTCTTTCTCTACTGTAGAATAATTCTTTTGATATTTGTTAAACTTTTTCGAAAAGTAACAAACTGGATGATCCACACCATTGTCATCCTCTTGCAGTAATACACCACCTGCACCAACATCACTCGCATCTACTGCTAACTTGAATTCTTTATTAAAATTCGGTGCCAAGAGAACCGGCTCACTTCTCAGTATGGCTTTCAGTTTATCAAAGGCATTCTGACAATCACTGGTCCACTTAAACCTCATTCTTTTACTAAGTAAATTAGTCAGTGGCTCAGCAATGACAGAAAAATTATTACAGAATTTTCTGTAATAACCGGCCATACCAAGAAACCTCATCAGTTGTCTTTTGCATGTGGGCACCGGAAAATTTGAAATAGCTTCAACTTTAGCCTCTATAGGTTTAACCTGACCATGACCCACAACATGTCCTAGAAATGTTAAAGTTGCATGACAGAATTCACTTTTAGCAAGGTTTATTGTCAATTTTGCTTCACTTAGTTTATCAAAGAATGCTTTGATAGTTCCAAGATGGTGATTCCATTCATCACTGTATATGATGGCATCATCGATGTAAGCATCACAATGCTCGATTCCAGCTATTATGGTGTTGATTAAGCGTTGAAATGTTGCTGGAGAGTTTTTCATTCCGAAAGGCATTACTTTATAGTGATATAATCCATCAGGAGTAACAAATGCTGAGACCTCTTTGGCTCTTTCTGTGAGAGGAATTTGCCAAAATCCTTTCAGAAGATCAAATTTAGTTATATATTTTGAATTTCCAACTTTGTCAATACAGTCATCCATTCTTGGTATGGGAAAAGTGTCTGTTTTATTCAAATTATTGACCTTCCTGTAATCGGTGCACATCCGATATGTTCCATTAGGTTTTGGCACAAGAATGCAAGGTGAACTCCATTCACTTTGACTTGGTTCAATAAAATCATTGTCCAGCAAATACTGAATTTCCTCCTTAAGATATTTTTGTTTTGTTGGGTTCATTCTATATGGATGTTGTTTGACAGGTTGTGAGTCCTCAACATTCACATCATGATAAATTTTGTCAGTCCTTGTAGGAACGTCCGGAAATAAGTGTTCATATTGATAAATTAACTGTTTCAGTTCTTTTCTTTGGACTGGATCTAGGTGTGAAAGTTTCTGGTCGAGATCCTTTAGAATGTCAGAATTCTGGAGTTTTGATGAAGCAGGATCAGATTTGATGAAGTTCATGTCTTCAGAGTTCATTTCACTTTGTTCCTGAGGGACTGAACTAACAACACTAATTGGTGTAACAGAAAAGCTATCCCTATCTATGTATTGTTTAAGCATGTTAACATGACATAATTGTTTTTGTTTGCGTCTCCCAGGAGTGTTAACAATGTAATTTACATCACTTATCTGTTTATCTACAGTGTAAGGGCCGTAATACCTGGCTTGCAATGGTTTGCCAGGAATAGGCAAAAGAGCAAGTACCCTATCTCCAGGCATGAATTTTCTTTCTTTTGCATTTTCATCATACCAGCGTTTCATTTTCCTTTGTGCTGACTTAAGATTGGTCCGAGCAGCCTCACAAGCTTTAGACAGTCTGTCTTTAAAATCTGATACATACTGAAGTAAGTTCAGAGAACTGTCATCATTTGAGAGAAATTTCTCTTTCAAAAGTTTCAAAGGTCCACGCACAGTGTGGCCAAATACCAGCTCAAATGGGCTGAAACCAAGAGATTCCTGAACAGATTCTCTAACGGCAAACAACAACAAATGAATGCCTTCATCCCAATCTTTTTCAGTGTCAAAGCAGTATGACCTGATCATATTTTTCAGTGTCTGATGAAATCTTTCAAGGGCACCTTGACTTTCAGGATGGTAAGGTGATGATTTAAATTGAGTAATTCCCAACTCATGCATGACCTGTTGAAAAATTCCTGACATGAAATTTGAGCCCTGATCCGACTGAACAGACTTTGGGAGACCTACAAATGTAAAAAACTTTACCAAAGCCTTAACAATGTTCTTTGTTTTAATATTCCTAAGTGGAATGGCTTCTGGGAAACGTGTAGAAGCACACATTATAGTGAGAAGATATTCATTACCTGACTTTGTTTTGGGCAAGGGACCAACACAGTCAATAATTATTCTGCTAAAAGGTTCATCAAAAGCAGGTATGGGCTGTAAATGAGCTTTTGGTATTGTCTGGTTGGGTTTTCCTACCATCTGACAAGTATGGCAAGATTTACAAAATTGAGAAACGTCAGATTTTAACCCTGGCCAGTAAAAATGGTTAAGAATTTTGTGATAGGTCTTGTTTACACCTAAATGACCTGACATGGGAGTCTCATGGGCCAAGTTCAAAATTTCAGGGCGATAAACCCTTGGAACCACTATTTGGTGGTTAACAGTCCACTCGTCTTCTGCTGAGACATCAGGAGGACGCCATTTTCTCATTAAAATGTCATTTTTGACATAAAAACAGACTGGGACTTGATCTATTTCTTTCTCATCTAAAGCCCTTTCAAGTAAAGGCAAAATTTCAGGATCATTATGCTGTTCCTTACAAAGTTGTGACCTTGACACCAAGTCATGACCTTGACCTTGGTTATTTAATATTGAAGAGTAATGACTGGACTCTGACTTGTCACTTAAGTCTGTCTGCTTGCCAGACAGGCTGGGTGAAAGTGAATTTGTAATCTCATGTTTAAAAGACTGACCCAAAAAGGTATCAGTTAAATCAATGTCCCCATCATTCTGTTTTGCTTTCTTTGCCATGGCCCTTGTAACGGCACAAGATGGGTAAAGATCAGGGATTTCCTGTTCAATGGGATCAGGTGGCTGATCAATACAAGGTATAGTAGTCAAAAGTGGGTTTACCACAACCTTATCTCCTGCTAAGTCATTGCCTAACAGTAAATGAACACCTTTAAAAGGTAAAGAAGGTCGAATACCAACAGCCACTAAGCCAGTTACCAAGTCTGAGGATAAATAAATGTTATGAAGAGGAACTTTAACAAATCCACACTCTACACCCTGAATAAGGACACTTGTCCCAGAAGAAGTCTTCTCAGAAAAAGGCAGAGTATCTGCTAAAATAAGGGATTGAGAAGCTCCAGTATCTCGTAAGATTTTAATTGGGGTAGACTGGGCATAGTCACTATTTAGTGACACAAAACCATCTGATAAGAATGGTTCATAAATCTCCATAACAGAATCAGTCTCAGGCCTTTCGGTCTGGATAGGATCTTCCTCCTTAACACATGACTGTGGTTTTGACCGTAAAGAGGTAAGGCCAGTAGGTTTAAGCCCCTCTTGTTTTTCTTTCTTTCTTTTCAAATGTAAACATTCAGATATAATATGACCTGTCCTTTTGCAATAATTGCAAATTGGTTGAGATAAGGGATTTTGATCCTTGTTTTCACCAGAAGATTTGGGTTTAGGAGTAAATGTTTGGCTATAATTGCCAGATGGATTACTGGGACTATGTTTGGATCCTGACTGTGGGAAAAATGGTCTTCTAGAGGGATTTGACTTATTTATAAAGGAAACTTTATGTGTTAAAGCATAATCATCTGCAAGTCGAGCTGCAGCTTCCAAAGTTTCAACCTGTTTCTCATCTAAAAAGGACTTAATGTCTGAATTTATGCACCTTTTGAACTCCTCTACAAGCATGAGCTGCCTAAGTTTTTCATGATCGGAGCCAATTTTCTTTGAAGAGCACCACCTATCAAATAACTGTTCTTTAGTTCTAGCAAATTCTACATGGGTCTGCTCATTTTCTTTCTTACAGTTCCTAAATTTTTGCCTGTAAGCCTCAGGGACCAACTCATAAGCCTTAAGAATTAATTCCTTTACAGTATCATAACTGGAGCTCTGCTGGACAGTCAGCTGAGTATAAATTTCTCGAGCCTTCCCGATTATAACACTTTGCAAAAGCAAGGTCCAATGCTCTTTTGGCCATTTTAAATTTTCTGCTACTTTTTCAAAATGAAGAAAATATTTGTCAACCTCTTTTTCCTGAAATGGAGGAACTAATCTAATGTGTTTCGTCACATCAAAATGAGCACCAGAGTCTAAAGATTGCCGTTTTACCGTCATGTTTTGCAATTCTAGTTCTTTCATTCTTAATTCTGTATCAAATTTTAATTTTTCCCTTTCTATCTGCATTTGTCTTTCTTGTTCTTTTACTCTTTCCTCCATTTCCATTTTAAGTTTTTCTTGCTCTAATCTTAATTTTTCGAACTCAATTTGCCTCTGAATTTCAAGCTCTCGCATTTGCAATCCTGTCTGAGTTACCAGAACAAGAGACAAAGCAGAAGAATCAAGAATTTCCTTATCAACCAAAAATTGGACCAAAATATTTTTTATTTCCTGTTTTAACATGAACTTGTTGACGGTAGTCAGTTCATAGTGAGCAGCAATATCCAACAAATCTGACTTTTTGGCCACATTTAACAGCTCCTGCGAAGGCGCAGCTATGAAAGCTTGAAGGTCAAATAACATGATTGCTTTTTGCTGGTTTTATCAAGTAGATTTATCAGAGTTTATTTATTGATATTTTTCAAAAGTCAATACTTGCTTTTTTATTATTTACTTATATTTTTTGAAAGTCAATACTTGTTTTTTATAAAATAAAGATTTTTATAATTACTGAAATTTTTTAAAAGTCAGTACTTGTTTTATAGCAAACAAATATTTCTTTTTTTTTTTCTTTAAAAATCAATATTTGTTTTCTTTAAAAAGCTCAAACTTGTTTTAGCTCAAGAAAATGTTCGATCGCGGACGAGCCCCCAATTTCTGTTACGAGCCAGGCGTAACGAGAAAGAAATGAAAGTGAAACCAGCAACAAGCTTTAAATTATTAACAATATTTATTCATAAAAAAGTAAGACAAGATTCAAAACAAAAGAATGTAAATAAACAGTACCTTTCAAGTTTATGTCACAAAGTCCCTCTGAAATAATTTTAATCCATGAGAATTTATAAAACAAATCCTTTGAATATCAGTTTCTGATCCCACAATTTAAAGTTCCTGAATTCAGAATTTAAGTCCAGAATGAATAAAATAGTAAGTAATCCAGTATAGAATAATTTCCAGTGAAAGTATACAAAGATGCCCAGATGAAAATCTTTTCTCCTTATATAATATCAAAGAAGGTTCTAGAAAAAGAATTTACTATAAGCATCTCTTATTTTCTAGTTCCAATCAAGAAACTTCTAAATCTTCCATGACATTCCAAAAACAACTCAGTCCAGAATCAAGGCCGTAAACATCATGTTATTGTAAACATGTTGAACATTCCAGAAAGTTATTTTTGGAAACATGATAGTAAATAAAGCTATTTATGGAAACATAGTAAACATGTTGTTTAAAACAATTGAACACCCTGTTATATAACACTGCGGGCAGACGGGATGCGGAAAAACCGTTTTCGTCCTGTCTCTGCTCGAAGAAGGCCCCTACCGGGGGTTCTTTCGACACATCGTGATCCTGTGCCCCACCATAGAGCACAACAAGACCTACAAGCAGTGCCCCTGGCTCTGGACGGACCCCGAGGTCTACGTTCTAGACCCCGGTGAGCGCCTTCACGATTACCTTCTACCTGGTGTTTAAGGGCGAGCCAAAACTTTTTATAATCGACGACTGCTCGGCCACGAAGGCTCTGACGAAGAAGAAAGACATGCTGTCAGAGTTGGCGTTCTCGGGCCGCCACGCCGACATAAGCGTCTGGGTCCTCACCCAGAAATACAACTCAGTCCTGACGGACTTGCGCGAGCAGACGCGCTGGGTCGCACTCTTCCACTGCAAGGATCGCGACAGCTTTGAAGACTGCCTGCGGGAGAACGACGTGATACCGACTCGAGAACAGCGGGCGTTGGTGTGGAAGCAGCTAGCCGAGAGAAAACACGCCAAGCTTCTGCTGAAAACAGATCAGCCTGCTGCTTATATAGTTGAACAGCAATGCTTCTCGTTACTGAAGGGCTGCTGATCGCCGTGCTTGGAACACATTTGGTACTGTTGGGTTTCGTTGTTTGGTGTCTGCGCCGAGCTGCACTCCATATTAAACGTGCCCGCCGGCTTGTCATAGGCGCAATGGACTGTGACGAACTGATCGATAAGCTGATGTCAGTTGCTGACCCACAGGACGCTGGCCTAGCCGAGGGGGCTCCACCGGCAGTCGCCCCAGCGGCGACGCCAGAGGAGGAAGAACGGGTGCAAAAACACTGCGAACGGCTCGCTGCGATCGCGGCAGGAGGCCAAGCCGGGCAGTATGGACGTGGTCCGCGGGAAAACATTCACCGCCGATCAAATCGACACATTGGATATTACCGAAATCGAGAAGCTGTACGCCCGCTACGAAGCCAGGCTGGGGGCGGCGATGACGAAGACCTTGGGGTCTGCGGCGCTCCAGATTTATGCGGGGACCGTGGCCATGTTTCTCTCAATCGAAAACCAGCCAGGGCTTATCGCAGACCTCGAGAGCGACCCGTTTGTCGGGCACGCGCTTAGCAGTGCTACCTGCGAGCTCTACCACCGCTACGGCATGTTCCTTGCACCGCTTCCCGCTGCGCTGACCACCTTGAAGCACTGCCAATTTGGACACTGCTGCCCTTTGGAGTATACGATGGAGGAGACGAAGCAGGAGAATCAAGAGACGGCGGAGGAGCCAGCACAGAGTCCTCCATCGGAAAGAGTTACAGAGAAAGTTAAGGATCCAAAGAAAGTTGTAGCCGGGCGTGCCGGCGCTGCCGCCCGAAAGGCAAAACAAAAAGAACGACTTCTCGAGCAGCTTCGAATAGCTAAGGAATCATTTCGCCCCCCCCCCCACCCCCACCTTCTGCGGGCGACGACACGTCTGCCAATATTCCTCCAAAGGAAGCGGCAGCGGTTTCCCAGACGGAACGCCGTGAAGGACTAACTAACTGGACCCCTTGGGTCGTTGGGGCTTGTCTTGCAGGCGGGGCGCTCGTGTTTCTCCGAAGCGCGCAAACGAGAAGACCCGAGTCGGCAGCCCCCATTGACTCTGTGCCCAAGCAGCCTGCCCCTGGTGCTAGGCAATTAAAGACACGAGATCCCTTTTATATGGAATGAGCAACCATGACGACTCCAGCAACTGACGGGAAGGTGATCATGAACACGCTCTACCACAGCGCCGTAGTCTCGGGCTTGGCCATGGGATACGCCCGGCTTGGCAAGATGGCGATGGGGGGCAGCCTCCCGAAGCTTGACTTCACACCCCGCGACGTCGGCATTGTGGCGCTAGACTTTGCTCTGGCTATGGGAACCAAGGATGTACTAATTAAACAGGGTATCATACCTGCTGATATCAAGAAGTAATGGCAAGCATCGCAATGCTCGTTGGGGGCGCCCTGGTGAACGCCCTTGCGTTCTCGGGATCGAACTACTTATTCATCATTTTGAGAAGCTCTGGCGTCGACAAAGAGCGCAAGCGTCACGATAAAGCAGTGGAGCAGCTGCAGGCCGCACAGGCATCATGGTCCCGGAAACGGACTGAGCGCCTCGACTGTATCAATGAGGAACTGCGCCGGCAAGGTCATGCTGTTAAGACGTTCCGGGATGTTGACGCTGCAATGCAGGAATATGCGCAGGTCACCGGGCACAACCTCGACCCCATGGGGCAAGAGCCCCAGCTCGCCTACTTTTATTCCCCGAGCGACGGCCAGAAAGACCGCGAAATCGCCTTTGTCGTCGTAGGGATGGCCGCGACCGGCCTAGTGGCCTACCATCTCGCTAAGTAAATGTCCGAGGGCCTGTAGGTACAGGACAGCGTACTCGGGGCGGACCACGTAGTCGTGAACAATGTCTCGGTTGAGTGCCTTCTCGTAGCGCAAGATGTGGGTCAACATCACCCGCGCGACCACATCCTCCGGCCGATTATTTTCGGGCGCGATGTGGAGAACGCTGTGGATGACGCTGTTTACGAACTGCTCGTAGATCGCGAAGCGTGGCTTGAACTCTGGGAAGAGGGCCAGGAAGTCATCCCTGTCGTCGGGGTGAGGTACGCCTTGATGGCGCAGTACTCCAGCCGCGACGACTCGTCGATCTCCTCGCGGACCTGTCGAGAGGGGTGCTGGTACACGAGCTGGCGTACCCTGCGGAGGAGGGGGGACTCGCACAGGATGTCTGAGTAGACCCCTGTCGCCTCCGGGTTCCGGGAGCGGAGAATGAAGCCGTAATTAAAGGGACGGGTCGACTTGCCGGCGATAACGGCCTTTGTGTCCTCGAGGGCCGTCCAGGAGATGTAGCTGAGGTAGGCCATCCGGAGTCCGGACCTTCGGCGAACAGCCAGGTCCTCGCGGCTGTACACGGTCTGGTAGGGGACGGCCGGAAGGCCAGCACCGTTCGCCCTCGGAGTCCCGGTGCCGAGGTCAGCAGTCTTGATGTTCCAAACCCCCGGAGGGTCTGCAGTCATCGGGTGGAAGTTGGGGTGGCGGAAGCCGATGGTATACAGCGCCTGCGATCGAGGTACTTGAAGTCGAGACGGGTATCGCCCTCGCAGAGGAAATAGCGCCTGAACCCGAGGCCGGCCGCCGCCGGGAAACCAGGGCATTCCGCCAGGGGGTCGTGGACGATCTCGGCGTAGGTCTTACCACCCATCCACTTCAGGTGGGAAACGTCGTACCCGTTGCCCGTGGCGAGGCACCAGATCGGGCCCTTCACCGGATGAGTCCAGTTGTATAGCGTGATAACCGTCCCGTCGCTGACCTGGATGATGTCGTAGTGACCGGTCCGGATCTCACCGTCGGTGTCCGGGACGCTGAGGGCGCGGTCGACTTCTTTTGCCAACGGGCGCGGGGCGAAGGCGCCGGAGGCACCAGAAGGTGGGCCCACGCACGGGCATCGATCACAGCTCCGTTGCACTCAGCGCAAAGGGGTGCACAGATGTTCCAGCGTTCACAGGAGAGGATGATGCGGCCCACAAAGGAACTGCCCGATACGTTGCTGAGTTGGATGCGCAGGCGCCCGCGCTCGATGACGGTCGGGATCTGGCGCTCGCGGACCTCCCAGCTCTTGCCCCGTTTCTTACCGCCAAACCGCCGAGTGGCGAGGCCCTCGACGTGTTCGTCGTAGCGCATCCGGATGCCGAGGTCGCTTGCGAGAGAGTGGAGCCACTCGACCAGAGAGGCTTGAGGCTCGCCTGCTTCAGCGCGCTCACGGAGCTTGGCCACCAGGGTGGTGAGGGTGTACTGGACTGATGGCCGGGGTGTTGGCACGTTCTTCATCGGACTATGTCGGCGCCCAACGTCTTCCTAGATGAGCCAGTCATTCGGCCCGACAGCTTCCGCATGTTGGGCTGCTGGAATACCATGGCCGACAGTAAGCTCTCTGCCCTATACTACAGCCCCCGAGGCTAATGGAAGGGGCTCGCAGCCATCGAGAAGCTGGCGTCTGCAGCCAAGGTGACTGAGCAGCAGGCCAAGGACTGGCTCAAAAGGCAGGCTATCTAGCAGATCTATCTGCCTGCCCCACGGCGCATACCGCGGCCGAAGTTTGACGTGGCGGTGCCCAACGAGGGTCACCAGGCGGATCTGCTCTTTCTACCACACGACCGCGTAGGGCGGAAAACCTTCCGCTACGCTCTCACGGTCGTTGATGTAGCCTCATGCTACAAAGAGGCTGAGCCTCTGACTAGCAAGACCGCGGCAGAGGTCGCCGATGCTCTGTCTCGGATTCAACTTCCGTTGAAGTGGCCGAAGCTCCTTCAGGTTGACCTTGGGCGCGAGTTCATGGGTGCGGTGAGCCAGCTGCTGGCAAAGCACTCTGTTCAGGTTCGGCGCGGTCGGGTTGACATCCATCGGGACCAAGGGATCGTAGAGCGCTGGAACAGACCCTCGCAGACCGGTTGTTTGGGAACCAATACGCCCAAGAGATGCGCCTCGCTTCGGGTCAGAGGTCAACAGAGTGGGTGGCTCGGCTGCAAAAAGCCTTCTGATGCTATCGAGGCCAAGACCGTGGCGCAAAAGCCCTCCTCTATAGTTCCCGACCGCCCTGTTGATCCCTTCAGGTGTTGGTGTTCGCTATCTGTACCAGCCCAGCGAGCTGGAGGCCGGTCGGCGCCGCGCGACTGACCCTGTATGGTCTCTTGAGGTGTTCCGGCTGGGGCGCTCGGTGACCATGCCTGATGAGACCGTGTTGTATTACTTGCAGGAGGGCCCGCCGCGTGGTTTTGTCAGGGAGGAACTCCTCGTAGTGCCGCCCGACACTCAGCTTCCTCCGGATGGGGTTCACAAGCGCTGAGCAGTTCATCAATGTACGCATCCATCTAAGCAGCACCTGCCGGAAGGGCGTCTTTGTGCCCATAGGCCAGCGTGTCCAGCCCATTTTCTGCGATCCAGCGCTAGGAGTCGAAGGGTGAGAGTGAGACCTTATTCAGGCGCTGCCCGTAGATGTGATGGCGCTCTGACCAGGACGTCCATGCTATGGCGGAGGGTTCGCTTTCGGAAGACAGCCTCTTTGTACTGCTCATGTCTGATGTGCTTTTTCACAACATTCTTTTTCACCCCCTTTGCCTTCTTGATGTTTCCCTTGCCGGCCTCAAGGATTGAGTACATCTTAGGGTGCAGACCAACATATTCGGAAATGGGGCGCCCTGCACACTCGTCCTTCATCTTCCCCAACACCTTTTTGTTGGCGATGCTGTGCAGTGGGTGCTCCGGTGGGTAGTCTGAGGTGTCGTAGAGCTCTGCGTGGGAGGCCATGCCATGTCCCTGAAGACATCCTCGGTCTGGACCTCGAGGAGGAGGCTGTCGGTGTCGGTGTAGAGGAGCTGACAACGATCCCCGTACTGCCCCTGGAGGTGGTTGTAATAGAAGTCGTACATCAGGTGTTTGGAGAGATCCAGAATGCTCATCCCCACGAACACCGGGCGATTGAGCTCTAGGCAGCCCTTGTGGACCTGGATAGCTGCAAAGTCGTCATCGAAGATATTAGCCCGAGCAAATGCTGGGCTAGCGATGAGGCGCCTGAGTTTGTCCTCCTTGTGTCTTCGCACCAGCTTCACATCAACCCGCCTCCACAGGTTCTCCATGGTCTTCCCGAAGACCGAATTGTTCATCTTGTAGAGGTCCTTCTCAAAGCCGCTGGCGGCCTTCTTCCGGAGCTCAGTATTCATCTGGATGTATCTCCATCCAAGGGCTCTGGTCGAACCGGAGGGCACGATGGACCTTAGTCAGACGCATGCCCAAAGACATGTATAGCTGCAGATTCCGATAATGAAGCACATAGCGGTCTTTGTTACGGAGGTTTGGAACCAGCTTCTCAACCTCTGTTGGCGCCACCCCAACGCCGAGGAGGTTGTGCTGATACTCCGACATCCACTCCTTCTGAACCACCATGCGCTCCGGTGCCAGCGGATATGAATTGTGCGTGTCGTGTAGGTCCTCTGGGTACTTCAGGTCCCCCTCAAGTATGTAGCCCTCGGGGCTGTAAGCTGGTTGCTCTGCGATAGTTTTTGCCAGCTGCTGGCAGTCATCCACCCACTGAAAGCCGCATAGCCCAACTATAGAGATTGTTCGCATCGAGGTATAAGATGTGGCTACTTAGCTGCCCTGGGTCGTACCCCTCGACCAGGGGATTGTTTGCTCTGGCGTGGCGCTTTGAGGCCATTGAGATGCCTCCACGCAAGCCCTTCTCAATGAACAGATGCTGGTCGTAGTCTGTAAGCAGCTCTAGCTCAACGCCTGTCTTCTTGAGTAAGGCGTCCCACGAAAGGCACGGGCTGGTATAATACTGAGCAGGGTCCAAACCGTTCTGCTTTTGGCAGGTCCGCCGAAAGGTCTCGAACACGTCAGCGAGCAGCAGGACGTCGGTGCGGCAGTAGAGGTCGCTGTAGTCACCCAGGGTCTTGCACCCAAAGGTCTCCCAGACCTTTTATGCATGGGCGTAGTCCTCGTCACAGATATGCGCATCAGAGAGCTTGCTGTAGAAGACCTCCTTGGTGGGAGGGGGGGGGGGGGAGTTTGGGCTCGGTGAAGCGATCCCAGGTGTTCATGTACTCGTAAGGGTACACACCCTTCCTCATTAGGAGCTCCCGTCTTTCTCTGTTGGGCTCGTGTTGGACTGTTATCTGGAAAGTCTCTGGCGGGTTCGCCGCAACCAGCTTGTCGGGGGAGGCTAGCAGGAATTGGGCACTGTCAATGAAGCGCAGTTGCCCGAGGGAGAAGGAGATATACTTCTCCGTGTTGTTGGGGATACAGCTTATCTCGCCCTCCACCTTCGAAATTGCCTGCATCAGCAGGTGGGAGTCATAGCCCCGCAGGTTGTGGAACACCACGGGGATGGTGGTGGTTTTGGGGTTTAGCCGTAGCTTGAGGTTGCAGGCGTTATGGGCTGCCCCTCGATATTTTCCTGCAATGTGGCAGTGGTCACGCACGGAGTCACCCTCGAGAGGTTTGTCACATACGTGGCACGTCTCAGTGGTGCGGAAGGCATGCCAGTCCTCTCGCGTCATCCTCATGGCCTTAGGATCAGCCAGCACGCCCTTGATTTTGCGCTCTTCTTCCTGCAGTGATTCTAAGAAGTGCTCTGCTGCGTTTGAACCTCGATATTCGACTGGCGGCTCTGACTGGCCATCACATCGCACCACGATGTAGCTATAACTACAAGCCTCGTGGTGTTGTGTCCGTTGAGTATTGCTCTTCGTGGGGTCGAGCTCAGGTCCCTCGACTTTGGCTGTGAGAGCCTCAAAGTTGGCGTAGATGATGTAAGGGGCTGGCAGCTGCTTGTGGTGGGTCTGAAAGGCCTGCAGGTTCTGAAAAGCCAGCTGAAATTTAATTCCATTCAGAGCCTTGATCTCTTCCTCAAGCTTGGTCCGAATCTGTGGTCGCACCCCCTCTAAGAAAGCCCGGGGGTCTGCACCATGGGGGTACCTCGCAGGAATGAGCCGATGACCCAGCGAGTCCGGCGGAACACCAGCTGGCGCTGGGCCGGACTAGGCCTTCGCCGGCGTGGGGGCGGGATGGGCCGCTCGCCCGGCATTTCTGAAAGGATCTCCTCGATGTAGGCGTCCATCTCAACCGTCGGCACGTCGCGCGGGCCCGGGATGGGCCTTCGCTGGGGTGGGGCCGGGGTGGGCCGTTCCCGCCGCTGGCGCGGGGCCGGTGTGGGCTACTCACGTCGCTGGCGCGGGACCGGTGTAGGTGGGGTTTCTGCAAGGGCGCTCAGGCCTTCCGCATAGGTTTGTGGCGTAATAGCCCCCGATCGAAGCAGTCTAGTGAGATGCTTCACTGTGTCATCCATGCTATCATGGTATGAGTATATCCCTTGAATCGCTTTCTCTAAATGGAAGATGATATGAGTATATCCCTTGAATCGCTTTCTCTAAATGGAAGATGGTATGAGTAGATCCCTTGAATCGCTTTCTCTAAATTGAAGGTAGTGTGGGCATATCCCTTGAATCGCTTTCTCTAAATGAAAGATGGTATGAGTATATCCCTTGAGTCGCTTTCTCTAAATGATATATATATATGGGTATATCTTTTGAATCGCTTTCTCTAAATTAAAATTTCGATGGCGGCGAGGCGCCTAAATTCCTTTCGTACCGCTCTTGCTGCACGACACTGCTCAATCCTATACCCGCACTGACAACAGAGCTGTTGCTTGTTCGTAACCCCTACCCCACAACCCCGGCAGGGCTGAGTGAGTGAGCCTTTACGGAGTCTCACCAGATGAACAAAAGTCCGTAAGACAGCTTTTACCACAGAGCTCCGTTGAACTCAAGGTCAACCATTTGCATGTGTTGCGTCCCTTAGGCATATTGCTTGTATTGGTATATCGGCAGACGCCCACTTCTTTAATAGGTGAGCCCTGGGGGTGGGGGTCGTCCCCAGGGGCTCTCGCTATGCTCACTTGGGGCCGCAGGGGCTCGGGCCTAGGAGAAGCAGCCGCACGCCCGGGGGAGTCGTCTAGACGTGCATACGGAGTTGTTTGTCTGCGTGGGAGCGTCTTGACGTGCATATGGAGTTGTTTGTCTACGTGGGAGCCCTTTTGGGGCCCAGAGGGAGGTGGCCCAGAACCCTATTATATACTAATTAAAATCGCCTCGCACTCGCCGAGGCGATTCTAATGAGTATACTTTTAATACCATTTTTTCATAGAAGCTCGAAAAGACATCCCTAAATTTAGAATTTGAATTTAAATACTCATTTGTCTCCTGGCCCGGTCCTATGATAAGCTCTCATTGGCTCGAACTACCCATGTCTACAACAACTTTGCATAATCCTAAAGATGTTCGAGCAACTGGAGTTCGATTGTCATGTTGAATAATTTAAGATGTCACGCCTACTTCTAATTTTCAGCCAATCGGATTGCTCGATCCGAATTGTTGCTATAAATTCACAAACTTAATGGCAAACAGTGCAGATCAAGATCAGTTGGCTTCTTCAGAAGCCAACTGATCTGGATCTACACAGTTTGCAAAGGCAGGGTATGTCCGGGTTCAACATAAGGATTAGACTTTCGGTCAATTTTACAAAGGTGATATCTGAAGTTACTTCCTGTTTGCTTTTCTGCACACAGACCCTTACGAAAAGGAGTCTACTACCAAAGGAAAAGAATTTACTGCCTTTAAGGATAATGGTCAGCCATTACTGCAAACTTTGTGAAATATGGAGAAAGGCTAGAAATATTGCATTCGAAAACATTTACGACTGTGAGGAAACATGTTATTCCACCACAAAACACATAAAATAAAGACCAAGGATGTATTGTCAAACACGAAATTAAATGACACGAAAAAACTTAAATTTTCCCCTGAAAATCACCTGTTTTATTTTGCGGATAACTCGTATTTGCGAAAATTGCAAAACATTTATATCATAGTAAAGCATACAAGATGCCGTAGGGGAAAGATAGGTACAAAATTCAAGATTTTTAATAATAAGTCCATTGAGAAAAAAATCAAAATAATTCAAGAATTTATCTCAGAAAACGCGTTTTATTTTACAAATTACTCCATTTCTATTTATACAAGCCATACGTTCTTTGCATCAACGTAAAGTGTAACCTCTTCTTGAAAGAAAGGTTTCTCAAACATATGAAATCGACGTCTTTTATTCGAAAAAAGCACCTTGTTAAAGTTTATATGTCAATATTAGTTTTCTACATGTACAAAACACGTGTTGAATACAATCGTGAAGGTGTGCAATCTTTGTTCAAAAGTGTTCCTCCTTAACATTCAGGTTCCTTTTGATAGTTGCGCTCGTTTGCCCATAACACATACAGCAGCTGACGTAGCATTATTCGCCCGAAAGAGGAGACGTCTAGCGAAGTTTATACATGTATGTCAGCTAATTATTCACTTATTAAGAAAGATTTCCAAACTTGAAACGTGTGACAAAGACATTTTATTTTGTTTCCGCCTGTTATACCCATTGAAAACATGCCACCAAAAATGACCAAGTGCACATAGAAAACAACAACTTGGGGCGGATCTAGTATGCACATTTATTGAGTGCTGCCTGTTAATGAACAGGATCATCCAGTTTTATGTAAGCTTTCCAAATCGCACGGAATAATGCTTTGGGTCTCAAAGGTTTATTTACATTCAAAGAATGACAAATAACTTCGCCAACTAGTGGAACAGCACTTGCTTCTGACACAAGAAAAATGACCATTGACTTTTGTTCAGCTAGATCCGGGATTGTCAGTTTCATACTGATAATCATAAACTAATTAAGATTTAGTTTCCTTTTAAGGTAGATCTTTTCAGAACGGGGCGGAGCGAGGGGCAAGAATATCTGTTACAGCAGCCCTCCTAAAAATGATTTCATTGTCCGTTAATAAACGTTTTTATCTCTTTTGTTACTCCAGGAACGACCACTGGCGCATATCAATGTCTTCAATAAAACATATGCGAACAGCGACCAATCGAACCAGGTTTACGTTTCTTGGCAGAATACGAAATTGTTTCATGATGCTTCCCTTAAGACAATCAACGAAATGCTGCATGTTTTATAACAAGAAAAGAAATGGCGCATGATTTATGAAGGTAACGACAGGGTACATACTGCATGTAAAGAAACGAAGTGGAAATTATGTATAACAGACAACATATGATGCACGCTATAGAGCAGGCAATAAATCTATGCATGTCTTATATCAGATATTATTGCATAAAAAGCAGTGTCGCACGTTATTAACAGCCGTGCATTAACCGGCGGAAAGCCGTGTATTAACAAGGTAATTCACGCGCTGTTAATGCACGGCTACGCAACTGTCAATTTGATCGTACCGGGGCCCACAGATTTGCTGCCGTTACGAGATGTGTACTGCCCGGCCCTAGAACGAGCATAGTCAGTTGAAATTACGTTCGCGAGACATCGGTGAAAAGGCGAAACAAAATAGTGCAAGAAATAACGCGAAATGTAGCAAATGTTCTCAGTTTTTGTGCAATAACAGCGATCGAACATGGTTTTTCAATGCATTAACATTCGCCAGGTCCCTTGGGAGGTGTTGAAAACCGCGGCTTTTGGCCTCGGTTTTCAACACCTCCCACGGGACCTGGCGAATGTTAATGCATGAAAAACCATGTTTGATCCCTATAATGAAATGTTGTTTGCATTAGGACAGGCAATGAAATGGTATACGTTTTATGAAAGGAAATGAACTGTTTCAGGCGTTATAACATGTAACGAAATGGTGAGCATTTTGTATCGATAAACGAATTGACACATTCTATATGACAAGCAATGAAATGTTACACAGAGTAGGCATGTTACAATAGAATAGTAGCTTACAGAAAGAACCCTGCTTCTTCCCACAAAAACTTTATAAGTCCTTGGGCGAAATCATAATATAAATGAAAATCAACTTTTCAGCAGAGGTGCACAACTCGCTTATATGACAGGTTAGAACTGTTTTCATATTTTTTCCCCGGCTTAGCCTCTGTCGATAAAAACGCACATTTGGCAAGTTTAGTGGCTAGATCTTGCCGGTATCCATCAGCATGTCAAAACTATCAAAATATTTCCAACGGTTTGAGCGCTATTACCATTTTCACAAGCTGACAACGGACGGACGGACTCATATGGTGATTATAGGACACTCTTCGAAAGTCCATTACGGAAACCCGCCTATACAAATATATTGAAAATATTACAACCAAAAAAGGAAAATTTTCAGATAAAAAAATTCTGATATTTTTCATATTTCTGCTCAAAACATAGATTGTGGGTACTCGTTAGAACCGCCTCGGCGAGGCGGTTCTAATGAATACCCAAAATCTATGTTTTTGAGCAGAAATAAGAAAAATAATGTATACCCCTGTAAACCCCAGATTGACTATATAAAAGGGGGTCAAAATTATAAAGGTATGTTTTAGTGATGAACCTTTCAATCGGTCGACTTTTCTGCGGGTTGCGCAGTCACTAAATAAGTATATGAACTTCTATCCTGTATTCAAGGTAAACTGTCACTGAATGAAGCATGTAATGATTAAAAGAATGAAGTATTTGCGCACCTAACATTATTCATAATTACTCAACTAGCTATACGTGAAAATCATAATTTATATGACACTTACGTTTAAATTGTCTGGAAAAACAAGAAATGGATTTTCATAAAGAAAATACCTGAAAAAGAACTAGGCATTAAGTACAAGTTCTTGGCTATAAAAAACACTGTCAGATGATACAATTTTGTGACAGTGGCAAAGATTCATAACAGGAAATGACAACACAGAAAAGCGCGCCTTGGAGAGGTCAACAGTTAAAGCGCCGCGTGCTTGTGGATGGCAACTGTCGAGAAACAAACACTAGCAGATGAGTGTCAAATGAGCAGCGCACGACAAAACCTACAATAAGACCTGTGTAACCAGCAAAGACAGATCAGCATGTGCATCCACCCTGTACGGTTAGGGTTCTCGTTTATCCCTCGTTGGATACGGGTACTTGATCTGTAGAGGAATCTGTAGAGGAATGTTAATATACAGTGCACTGGAACTGGATCTCTAGTGGACTGCATAGTATTTGTAGAATTGGTATCGTAATTGTAGTGGAGTGTAAAGTATTCGGGGGACTAGTGTTGAGTCTGTAGCGGCCTGCGGAGTATACAGAGAAATGATACTGGATCTGTAGTGGAATATATGAAGAGAATATGCAGAGTATATGAAGGATGTTTACTGGGCCTGTAGTAGACTGAAGGCTCTTAAGGGACAGGTTAAAAAAATGTCCAAAAAACTCAGTTCATTTGTTGTTCTTTATTGTTTTCAGTCCTCCACAATTAAGGGTTTTTATATCATAAATTGTCCCCGCAGTGCAGGACGTTTACCAGGCCTTGATTGATTGATTGTGTTGGGGTTTAACGACACGTCAACCCTTGTGGGTCATTTTGTGTCGTCTCCCAGAGAAAGGGAGAAAAGAGATAGAAGAGATAGTAGAGGAGATGAAAGAGACGATTAGGGAAGAAATAGGAACAGGAATGAAAGTGAAGAAACAGAAGAAATAAAAACATTCCCCCTCTACCCTTACCTGCTACAAGGATAGCAGGCCTTGCCCAACTGTAAGCCAATTTCAGTTGGACGCCCCGGTGACGTAATTACCAGGCCTTGCAAACTGAAAATATAAAAAAAGCCCAGCTATTCCCCGGCCTCTTGCGGCCGGGGATTTCAAATGACTGGTACATAGTTTTTCATATTTTTATAGTTTGGCTCTGTAATAACCCCATTCTCATGATTCTTGGACTTGACCAACAAAATAAACAGTTTGCTATGTTCGTGTTTTGTCTTTATAATTCATTTTTATGGATTTTGCCAATAAATTAACTTGATTTGATTTGATTTTACTTTTGGAATAATGGTATTTCCTACCAATTCAAATTGTCTGCAAGCTCAGACTGTTAGAGATAACAAGCTTAGTGTAATTTCATTTTGAGAGAGAGAGAGAGAGAGAGAGAGAGAGAGAGTTTGGAAATAGTGGTAGTATCTGCCCAGATGTTTTAATAGGGGTGTGCGAAGTAAAGAAGTAAAATATCTTTGGTCAGAGAAATAGCTGAAGCTATCCAAATTAGGCGTACAAACATATTCCCTTTTATAAGCAGTGTTTTCTACTTTTTAAAGAACATTTCCTCTTTAAGGCTAGGAACTCACAAACAGTGAGATTTAAGGCAATTAGACAAGTTTGCGAACCTTTCAAATTTAACATTTTACAGAGGATAGGGATTCTATGCTGAGCATTTCCGGGTTAACCGAAGAGTGGTCTGGGTTAACTGACACGATTTACCTAGATAACATTGTACAACAAAGTTAATGCAAGGTGACAGCCAAAGAGGTCCATAGGATATCTCATTAACTCTTACCGCGCTATGGGCAGATTCAGCAGACGACAAACTGGTGATATTTTTCTTATTTTTCCTAGAAAATAGGATTTGACACTTCATTCAAAATATTTCCTTAGGAGACAATGTTCATGAAGTGTCAAATCCTAATTTCTAAGAAATATAAAAAAAACAAACATATTTTAAAATGTTGTCTGCTGAAATTTTTACCCAGCATGTAAAGTGAAAGGGTACTTTATGTGGACGGATAAGACTCGCTACATAAACATTTGTTGACTTCTCTTAACCTTCATACTCGTGATACATGTAACTTTTATGTAATTGATAAAGCATGAAGTTGTTGCGACCGATAACCTTAAACGTATATTAAATATACAAAGTGAAATTCACACACACACACACACACACACACACACACACACACACACACACACACACACACACACACACACAGAGTGCATTATAATTATAAGCCTGCAGTAATCAAACGAATACTGTTTAACTTACAATCATACCAATTTCAAGACATCATTTGCAAAGCGCAAGCTAGACATGCAAGAAATTATAAAACTCTACACCAGTCGGAAGACGCCGTTGCATTTTGTGTTAAAATCTGAGGTTAAAATCAAAGACCATATATACATACATAACGTATATACTTATTAGGATGATTTGTATATAAAACTGCAGATATTAACTTTTTCAACTTAGACGTTTTTCCAACTAAAGCGCTTGATATACGTTTTCCAAGATATATATAGTCGTTATTTTTTCCCACTTAAGCGTATTTCCAACATGGTAAACATTGTAGACCCTGATCAAAGTAGTGACAGTTTCATTTGTGTTTACAGGAGATTACAAAGTTTGCTCTGGTCTGTCTCTGAATATTTACGGTCAATATGGTTTTGACTAAAGTACACGCAAATATTTGAGCCGGAACATGAGAAAACATACTTTCGAACACATTACGAAAACACGCCTATTCAAATATATAGAAAAATTCACCTCCAAAAACTGAAAATTTTCAGATAAAAACTCTGATATGTTTCATATTTCTGCTTAAAACATAGATTGTGGGTACTCGTTAGAACCGCCTCGGCGAGGCGGTTCTAACGAGTACACACAATCTATATTTTGAGCAGAAATAAGAAAAATAATGTATACCCCTGTAAACCCCAGTTTTACTATATAAAAGTGAGATTTACGGGGGTCAAAATTATATAGGCATGTTTTCATGATGGTGCACCCAGAGAAGATTTAGATCAGCCAGCACATTCGTACACTCTGATCAGAATACTCTCTGGGTGCATTTCAGTAGCTTAGGATGCAAACTTTCTTTGTAAGGACAATGAAGACTCTGATCAGACTTCGCGGATGTGTAGCCTGATTTGAGTCTTCATTGGTCGCACATGTCAGAAGGTACAATTCTTACGTTAAGGCTTTTTTTTTTATCTTTGTCCTATATACATACAAACACATGGACACTGCACTTTGCAGAAAAGCAAGGTCATGGTGATTAGTATCTACTACGTTTCAAGATCAATTCCCGCCTGCGTAAACTTACATTGCGCCGTTATGAATGTCATATAATACGACAGAGCTTCATTTAAAACGATATTTTTTCTACTGTAACTCTTTCAGTCAGGCTGACCAAAACAGCTACATGTGCAAACAGTGTAGATCCAGATGAGACGGTTCTTTACTAGCCGTCTCATCAGGATCTACACTGCTTGTCATTATTTTGTGTGTGTGTGTGTGTGTGTGTGTGTGTGTGTGCGCGCGCGCGATTATTTTATTTTAGACCGAAACCCCTATTTGCATCAGTAACCCCTATTTGCATCAGTGGACATGTCCGAATTCAAAGACGGAAGAGCCCACTTCAGAACTTTGGGAGTGATGGACACAGTGGAACACGACAAAAAGAGATCGAGCTTGTCCTGGTCGTCTCAAGAAAGACATTATGGTGTGCAGTGTATGTGAATGATAATTAGCCTAGACACATATAACAGAATATGACAAGAGAGAGAGAGAGAGAGAGAGAGAGAGAGAGAGAGAGAGAGAGAGAATATGACATATGCCAACAGAGAGAGAGAGAGAGAGAGAGAGAGAGAGAGAGAGAGAGAGAGAGAATCCGTGTCCAAATTTACTAATTATCCAAGCTACACAGCTGTGACAGTGTCTCTGCCTCGAGACGCTGTGATGTTCGACGCCCAAGCCAGGGGGATATAACGTCCCTTATACGTACTGGTTAGGGCATGGTCATGTGACGTCTGGCATTCGAGTTATATTAGAGTGCATATATGTAAAAATGTTCTGAGTGCAGAGAAATAGCTTAGCTAATAAGAATATGTCAAAAGTGATCTCATTCTGCCCGCAAAGATATAGTTTACTTTAAAAACTAACCTCACTACGAAAACACGCCTATTCAAATATACTGAAAATTTTACCCCCAAAAAATGAAAATTTTCAGAAAAAAAAAATCTGATATTTTTCATATTTCTGATCAAAACATAGATTGTGAGTACTCGTTAGAACCGCCTCGACGAGGCGGTTCTAACGAGTACCCACAATCTATGTTTTTGAGCAGAACTAAGTATAATAATGTATACCCATGTAAACCCCAGTTTTATTATATAAAAGTGGGGTTTAAGAGGGTCAAAATTATATAGGCATGTTTTCGTGATGTGGAAGCTAGGCATGTAACACAAATCCCCCAAACTTAAGATTAAACTTTGCGGTTAAACGAGCAATTCGCTCTCTTGCATCCTTGCATGTTCTCTACCAAACGTAAGCTCGTTTACTATATAATTTTGACAGCTGTCAGGCAACGGACGAAAGCTTGACAATACTGTCAAGCTATCCTACTGGCATTAGGAATTCGAAACAATGTTGTTGTTGTGGTTGTTGTTGGTAGTAGTTTTCGGTAAAATCGAAATTCAGTGCGCTGCACCGCATTCTGAGTCTGGCATGAAGAATTTGGCCGAACTTACTTGAAATACGTCAGGTGCCTGTAAGTTCATATTAAGTCTGTATTTAAATGATGCGACAGACGGAGCTTGTTTGACATCACTGGCGAGGAGTTTCCACTCCTATATAATAGAAGGAAAGAAGAAATTAAGAAAGACATTGGAGTTACTTCTGAAGTTTTGTATATGATCAGAATTACAAAGATAACATGAAACGATAATAGCCCGCCACTATCATGTGTCGGGCAGATAAATCCATACAAACTGACGAAATTTGCTCATGAGCTATCCCAAAACAGATTTTCTTAGTATCAATGCTCGTACCAAGTTTGGTGAAACTCGATTGATATTTATTTAAGGTATCGTCCGTAAACAAAACTACGGACGTGCGGCGGGCAGCGACTCTGTCAAAATTTGACGAAATTTGCCCATAAGCAATCACAAACCAGACTTCTACAATATGAATGCACATACCAAATTTGGTGAAAATCGATTAAAATTTATCGTCCGGGAACGAAAATATAGATGTGTGACGGGCATATAGGTCTGTCAAAAAATGACGAAATTTGCCCATTATAGACAATCCCAATTAAACCACTCACCTCTGATTTACATGTGTACGCAAAATTGAATAAAATCAATAAAAAGCTATTTAAGTTAGAGATCGGAAACCAAGCGCTGACGGACAGACGGACGGGCGCACGGAGGGGAAACCCTACTACCTCATCAATATTGTGTACGTGTAGAATGTTATTGAATAAGTCTAACGTATATCGACGACTTGGGAGCCATGTTTTTTTTTTTTTTTTTTTTTTTTTTTTTTTTTTTCTTTAGAGTAGATCACTCTTCAGAAGGGAATTGGTATGCAGGAATTCAATCAAACAGAAAGTCACAAAAGTGTCTCTCTAGTAAAAAAACGGGGAAATATGCCCAGTGTATATACTCCCTTGAACATCAAGAACGTAAATTCCAATTAATTGTCGCAAAATAATTAAACAAAAGTTTCGCTCACTAAACATTCTTTAAACTATAGCCCCAAAGCATATACATCTGCAATCATAATAGTTTTTGGTGACTGGGTATTTCCAACAGTAACATTTGAAAACAAAAAATAGACGTGTCTACAATACGTAGGTCTTTAATTTCCTTGATCTGGGATACAGATTTAAAAAAGTCAAACGACTTTCTTCTGGATCCCATTTGTATGTATTGATGTTTTGTCATGTCTCGTTGTAAACGGTAATGTTATATGTATACAAATAAAATAAAAGTTGAACTTATTTCCTTGATCCGAAGCTGAGGATCTGGATTTTAGACAGGATCGGTGTGGGCACCAAGTGAAACCGTGCAACAATGGTGGTAGGAGGCTGAAATATTGTGGCGTACAACAACACTCAGCACGAAACTCATGTTGTGAGCAGAATGACATCTTTCTCGGTTTAGGTCAACACCTAAGGATTGAAGGGTGGAGTCTGCATATATTTTGTACCAAATCCTTACTCCACCGACCATTTTCATTTGGATTATGGCTTGGGTACTATTACCACAACTACTCTATCAGGATCTTATCAATATTGTGGATTTGTTCTTGGTTAATCAAAATGAGCATTGCTCTCCTGAATAGCAAGATAACAAAGACAAATCGAATTACACATTAAAAATTCAATATATGCACATAACTGACAGAACGTCAAACGAGTTTCTTGCGAATTTCCTTAACACTGTCTATCCCACGTATAACATCAGCGATCTTTTCTGCCACCATAATAGTTGGTGCTTGGGTATTTCCAACAGTCACATTAGGAAAAATAGACGTGTCTACAACACGTAGGCCTTTGATTCCTTTGACCCGAAGCTGGGGATCAAGAACAGAAGTAGGATCCGAAATGGCACCCATTTTAACCGTACAACAAGGATGGTAGGAGGTTGTGGCGACGTGGCGTAAAAAACACTCCCAATATGCGTCAGTTCGAAACACATGTTGTGAGCAAAAAGAGATCTTTGCTTGATCTAAGATAACGCCTAAAGATTTAAATGTTGATGTTTGCATGATTTTTTCCCAAATTCTCACGCCGCTTATCAGTTCTTTTACGTCCTCAGGGTCTGACAGATATCGTGGATTCATACTGGGATAATCAAAAGGGTCGTTGCTTTTAAGTTTTACTTCACCGCGAAATCTCGGTCGAGTGTTAAGCAGAACCGTAGTAAACCCATCCACATTGCCATCTTTTCCAAAGTACTCTTTGATTAATTCTTCTTTCATGTTGATAAAGTTGTCATAAAGAAAACTACTCAAAAACACTATTTGGAGCTGAACACTTCTTTTACCTCTATTAGCTTCATCAAGATACAGAAAGGCAGACCCATCAGATCCCGCTATTGAAATAGGTCCTTTTCCCCAAATTAAAAATTTTAATTTAGTCCACATACTGTCTAGGAGTGTTTCCGTTATACTTAGAGAGGAATTAATCCTAGTAGGTATGAAGACGTTTTGGTGATCTTGTAAATTTTGTCCTACAGGTAAATCGGCTACAACGTCTATTCCATGTTCTAGAAGATGGTCTTTTGGTCCTACACCGCTAAGCATCAGAATTTGTGGAGAGTTTATTGCTCCAGAGGAAATAATTACTTCTTGCCTTGCTCTTATAAGCCGTTTTCGTCCATTTCGAATCACATATACTCCTCTAGCTCGTTTTTCTCCAATGTCAACCTTAGTAACAAAACTGTTAATAGCTATGTGTAGATTGCTTCTCTCCGCTGTCGCTGACAAATATTCGACGCCAGCGTTACTTCGAATACCACTACGTGTTGTAACCTGAATATAGTTGAATCCCTCTTGATCCTCTCCATTATAGTCAGTGACGTTATATCCGAGTTCTCGTCCTGCCTGCATGTACAGATCAGCTAAAGGTGTCACCCTTCCCCCACTAACGGCAATCGGCCCTCCTGTGGAATGATATTTTGATCTCTTTAATTCTTCTATTTGGATATCTTCCGACTTCAGAAAATAAGGCAAAACATCTTTATAACTCCAACCTGTGCATCCATTAACGGCCCACTCATCGAAATCATATTTGGAACCTCTTGTATATTGCATTAGATTAATAGTGGCCGATCCACCAAGGACCCGACCGCGGGGCCAGTACGAGCGATTTTCATTAAAACCAAAATTGGAAAACTCTTGAGGTTCTGTGTAGTAACCCCAGTCATGTTTTGTAAACAAGAGAGACGGCCATTCGATCGGATTTAGAAATTTCGGATTTTCATCGTAATGTCCGCCAGCTTCTAAGAGGAGAATTTTCTTGTCTTTGTCTTCTGAGAGTCTGGAAGCCATGACGGACCCAGCAGCTCCTCCACCTACCACTATGTAGTCATATTCGTCGTCAATATGGTCAGTTAGAATCGGCAATTTTCTAAAGGGCCCTAACTCCATATAATAACTCACAAAAACAGAGAGAAGTACAACTGGAATGATGTGTCCCACAAAACCCATTTTATCTGCGAGCTCTGAAAAATAATACAGAATCTTCGTCATCATAACACCTGCATGTTCGAATTGCGCATGCTCAGATGAGAATGTGCTTGTACACAGTATCGTCAGAACAAGGCTGTGTACGTACATTCAAATGAAGATCATCGGAGCAAGTTTAATGCATACATACTATATATGACCTCTATCAGTCGAACCTCAATAGCTCGAATACCGATGGCTCGTTTACCGTCGAACTCGTTTTTGAATCCCTATGAAATTCTACCGACAGTTCAGGAAAACAATTTTTAGGGATTTTTTCTTATTTCATTATGAAATTGTATGTTGCGTGTACTCATTAGAATTGCCTCATCGAGGCGATTCTAATGAGTACACTCAACATACAGTTACTGTCTAGAAGATCGAAAACAATTTCCTAAATTATCACCATTTGCTTCCTGACCTGGCGCCATGATTAACCCTCATGGCTCGAACTATCCATGTCTCGACCTACTTTCTATGGTCCCTGGGATGTTCGAGCCATTGAAGTTCGACTGTATAGTTAATAAAGTAGCCTGCGTATCCCCAGATAACACTAGTCATGTCCGCAACCTGCTTTCGCATACCCAGTTCGTATACTCCCGAAAATGGGGTTGTCTTGTATGACCCACATGGGCCGTGTCAAGCCAAAAAGTGCCTTCGCACATGCGCAAAATGCACGGATTCAGATCATCCTGCGCATGCGCAAAATACCATCCGGGCCTTTGCTCTCAATTTGTACATTCTTTAATATCCAATGCTTCTGTTAGCGAAGAGTGATGGTTCTGATCAGATGCCCGAAGACACGGTTTCGCATGGCGCGACACATATAAGGGGTGTTCATAAGTTAATGCAACAAAATGTAAGTAAAGGTGCCCAGAAAATGCCACAATCACGAAGCACAGCCTTCCCGAGGCACCAAAAGAAGGAAAAATAAGGAACAAAAATGACAGAACAAACGTCACATATGCACGGACAAAGAACTGCAACAGAGGAACCATGTTTAGGACTGAATTAACCCTTAAAACGCCAAGAAAACCTACATCTGAAAATGTCGTCTGTTTATGTCTGCTGTATCTTCTTGCAAATTTTTTAAATATACTTTTTGCATATAGGCAAACAGTGTGGACCCAGATCAGACTGCTGCTAGAGGAGCAGTCTGATCTGGATCCACACTGTTTGCAACAATGACTTTTAAAGTAACCGGCAGAAGACAAAGCAGACAATTGTTGTGATTGGCGCTTTAAGGGTTAAGTTTACTTCAATGACTTAAACACCGATGGCTCGTTTACCGTGGTAGGTGCGAACTCGTTTATGTTCTCGGAGATGTTGCACTGATGACATAGAAACCCTTCACGCGGACTGAACAAATTTCTTGTGTATACGTCAGCAGAACTAAGGGAGAGGGTTGTGGCCACGCAAAATCGATTTAAGCTCCCCAGTAAATTTTTCACTGACCGTTCCAAGGCGGTGCTTCTGCTGTGGTTTACTATTTCTGTCTCTGTGTGTCTTTGCATGTATGTCCTGGTGAAATTTTTAGTTTGGATAGCCGTTCAGCCAATTTTTGGGGCAGAAACTGTCCTTATGGCTTTCTGGTTGAAATGTTTTTATTGTGGTGCCGTTGCTTTAAATGCGTCCTTCTTTCCCTTTGGTGTCTTGGACGGAAGGTGTTAGGTAATTGTATCGATTCCTGATCATTGCCTTCCTTTCTGTTTAGTCCCTAGGAAATCATTCGGATAGCTCAAGAAAACAAATATTTACCGGTATTTCGGGGAGTTTTCTTGTATTTTTATGAAAATGTATCTTGTAAGTATTCATTAGAATCGCCTCGCACTTGCCGAGGCGATTCTAATGAGTACATTTTACATACCATTTTTTTCATAGAAGCTCGACAAGACATCCCTGAATTTAGAATTTGAATTTAGATCCTCATTTGTCTCCTGGCCCTGTCCTATGATAAGCTCTCAGTGGCTCGAACTACCCATGTCTACAACAAATTTGCATAATCCTAAAGATGTTCGAGCAACTGGAGTTCGACTGATATATATATATATATATATATATATATATATACATATATATACATATATATATATATTACCCCTTATCTATCATGTTGAATAATTTAAGATGTCACGCCTAATTTTCAGCCAATCGGATTGCTCGATCCGAATTGTTGCTATAAATTCACAAACTTAATGGCAAACAGTGCAGATCCAGATCAGTTGGCTTCTTCAGAAGCCAACTGATCTCGATCTACACTGTTTGCAAAGGCAGGGTATATCCGGGTTCAGCATAAGGATTAGACTTTTCTGCTACTTTTACAAAGGCGATATCTGAAGTTACTTCCTGTTTGCTTTTCTACACACAGACCCTTGAGAAAAGGAGTCTACTATCAAAGGGAAAGAATTTACTGCCTTTAAGGATAATGGTCAGCCATTACTGCAAACTTTGTGAAATATGGAGAAAGGCTAGAAATATTGCATTCGAAAAACATTTACGACTGTGAGGAAACATGTCATTCCATCACAAAACACATAAAAATAAAGACCAAGGACGTATTGTCAAACACGAAATTAAATGACACGAAAACTTAAATTTTCCATTGAAAATCACCTGTTTTATGTTGCGGATAACTCGTATTTGCGAAAATTGCAAAACATTTATATCATAGTAATGCATACAAGATGCCGTAGGGGAAAGATAGGTACAAAATTCAAGATTTTTAATAATAAGTCCATTTGAGGTAAAAGTGTGAGAAAAAATCAAAATAATTCAAGAATTTACCTCAGAAAACGCGTTTTAATTTATAAATTACTCCATTTCTATTTATACAAGCCACAAGTTCTTTGCATCAACGTACATGTAACCACTTCTTGAGGGAAAGGTGTCTCAAACATATGAAATCGACGTCTTTCATTCGAAAAAAGCACCTTGTAAAAGTGTATATGTCAATATTAGTTTTCTACATGTACAAAACACGTGTCGGATACAATCGTGAAGGAGTGCAATCTTTGTTCAAAAGTGTTCCTCCTTAACATTCAGGTTCCCGTTGATAATTGTGCTCATTTGCCCATAACACATATAGCTGCTGATGTAGCATTATTCGCCCAAAAGAGGAGACGTCTAGCAATGTTTATACATGTCTGTCTGTTAATTATTCACTTATTAAGAAAGACTTCCAAACTTGAAATGTGTGACAAAGACATTTTATTTTGTTTCCGCCTGTTATACCCATTGAAAACATGCCACCAAAAGTGACCAAGTGCACATAGAAAACAACAACTTGGGGCGGATCTAGTATGCACATTTATTGAGCGCTGTCTATTAATGAACAGGATCATCTAGTTTTATGTAAGCTTTCCAAGTCGCACGGAATAATGCTTTGGGTCTCAAAGCTTTATTTACTACATTCAAAAAACGACAAATAACTTCGCCAACTGGTGCAACAGCACTTGTTTCTGACACAAGAAAAATGACCATTGACTTTTGTTCAGCTAGATCCGTGATTGTCAGTTTCATACTGATAATCATAAACTAATTAAGATTTAGTTTCCTTTTAGAGTAGACCTTTTCAGAAGGGGGCGGAGCGAGGGGCAAGAATAACTGTTACAGCAGCCCTCCTAAAAATGATTTCATGTTCCGTTAATAAACGTTTTTTCTCTTTTGTTACTCCAGGAACGATCACTGGCGCATATCAATGTCTTCAATAAAACATATGCGAACAGCGAGCAATCGAACCAGGTTTACGTTTCTTGGCAGAATACGAAACTGTTTTATGATGCATCCTTTAAGACAATCAATGGAATGCTTCATGTTTTATAACAAGAAACGAAATGGCGCATGATTTATGAAGGTAGCGACAGGGTACATGCTGCATGTAAAGAAACGAAGCGGAAAATTATGTATAACAGACAACATATGATGCACGCTATACAGCAGGCAATAAATCTATGCATGGCTTATATCAGATATTATTGCATAAAAAAGCAGTGTCGCAAGTTATTAACAGCCGTGCATTAACCGGCGAAAAGCCGTGTATTAACAAGGCAATTTACGCGCTGTTAATTCACGGCTACGCAACTTTCAATATGATCGTACCGGGGCCCACAGATTTGCTGTCGTTACGAGATGTGTACTGCCCGCCCTAGAACGAGCATAGTCAGTGGAAATAACGTTCGCGAGACATCGGTGAAAAGGCGAAACAAAATAGTGCAAGAAATAACGCGAAATGTAGCAAATGTTCTCAGTTTTTATACAATAATAGCGATCGAACATGGTTTTTCAATGCATTAACATTCGCCAGGTCCCTTGGGAGGTGTTGAAAACCGCGGCCTTCGGCCTCGGTTTTCAACATCTCCCACGGGACATGGCGAATGCTAATGCATGAAAAACCATTTTTGATCCCTATTATGAAATGTTGTTTGCATTAGGACAGGCAATGAAATGGTATACGTTTTATGAAAGGAAATGAACTGTTGCAGGCGTTATATCATGTAACGAAATGGTGAGCATTTTGTGTCGATAAACGAATTGACACATTCTATATGACAAGCAATGAAATGCTACACAGAGTAGGCATGTCACAACAGAAGAGTAGCTTACAGAAAGAACCCTGCTTCTTCCCACAAATCTTTATAAGTCCTTGGGTAAAATCATAATATAAATGAAAATCAACTTTTCAGCAGAGGTGCACAACTCGCTTATATGACAGGTTGGGGCTATTTTCTTATTTTTTCCTCGGCTTAGCCTCTGTCAATGAAAACGCACATTTGGCAAGTTTATTGGCTAGATCTTGCCGGTTTCCATCAGCATGTCAAAATTATCAAAATATTTCCAACGGTTTGAACGCTATGACCATTTTGACAAGCTGACAAAGGACGGACGAACGGACTCATATGGTGATTATAAGACACTCTTCGAAAGTCCATTACGGAAACCCGCCTATACAAATATATTGAAATATTACAACCAAAAAAGGAAAATTTTCAGATAAAAAATTCTGATATTTTTCATATTTCTGCTCAAAACATAGATTGTGGGTACTCGTTAGAACCGCCTAGCGAGGCGGTTCTAACGAATACCCAAAATCTATGTTTTTGAGCAGAAATAAGAAAAATAATGTATACCCCTGTAAACCCCAGATTTACTATATAAAAGTAGGGTTTAAGGGGGTCAAAATTATATAAGTATGTTTTAGTGATGAACCTTTCAATCGGTCGACTTTTCTGCGGGTTGCGCAGTCACTAAATAAGTATATGAACTTCTATCCTGTATTCAAGGTAAACTGTCACTGAATGAAGCATGTAATGATTAAAAGAATGAAGTATTTGCGCACCTAACATTATTCATAATTACTCAACTAGTTATACGTGAAAATCATAATTTATATGACACTTACGTTTAAATTGTCTGGAAAAACAAGAATTGGATTTTCATAAAGAAAATACCTGAAAAAGAACTAGGCATTAAGTACAAGTTCTTGGCTATAAAAAACACTGTCAGATGATACAACTTTGTGACAGTGGCAAAGATTCATAACAGGAAATGACAACACAGAAAAGCGCGCCTTGGAGAGGTCAACAGTTAAAGCGCCGCGTGCTTGTGGATGGCAACTGTCGAGAAACAAACACTAGCAGATGAGTGTCAAATGAGCAGCGCACGACAAAACCTACAATAAGACCTGTGTAATCAGCAAAGACAGATCAGCATTTGCATCCACCCTGTACGGTTAGGGTTCTCGTTTATCCCTCTTTGGATAGCCTTGAGGCTGTAAAAGGCACCTGTGAACAGCGAAGATGATGCGCAGGCTGATCTTAGTCGCATGTCTTATTGCATCACGAAAACATGCCTATATAATTTTGACCCCTGTATACCCCACTTTTATATAGTAAAACTAGGGTTGCCAGGGGTATACATTATTTTTCATATTTCTGCTCAAAACATAGATTGTGGGTACTCGTTAGAAACGCCTCGGCGAGGCGGTTCTAACGAGTACCCACAATCTATGTTTTGAGCAGAAATGTGAAAAATATTAGGTTTTTTTTTATTTGAAAATTTTCAGTTTTTGGAGGTGAAATTTTCTATGTATTTGAATAGGCGTGTTTTCGTAATGGTAGGTTTTGATGTGCGCTGGCTCAAATAGTATAGATCCTGATCGCAAGCCACAGAATGATGTGTCTGATCAGGGTCTACACTGTTTTGCCACTCATGACACGATATCAGGAAGAAACATTTATTAACTTGTTCAAATTTTAGAATAGGTATGGCAAGGAGTTAGGGTGTCCGAATACTTAGAGTAAATAAAGAACCCTATATGGGCACAGGGAACCAAATAGGACTTCTACTTGGTGAAAAAAAGGTAGAAAAGCCCCGGGTAGTGATTTTATATAATTGGTTAATAATACAGATGAATTAAGACTATATATTGTTCTCATCTGAAGACAAAAAGTGTATGTGTGTGTGCGTTCGTGCGTGCGTATGTGGGTGCGTAATATTTCCTGATTGTTTCAAAGAAATTAATGTTTCGGTTTGTGTTTGCTGGAGCCAAAAGAAAAAAGGGGTGAAATTTCAAAATATCAGTGTTTGATATCTGTCAGTTTAGGAATACATTCAGTCTTCAACAAGTCCCAGAAAGTGCTGGTGACAGTGGGTTTTTAACCTTATTTATTTTGCTGTGCTATGCCTGGTCTTACTACTAAAACAAAATCTGGGGCCATGCCATACCTTGAAAAGACCCAGCTAGCATTCTTTATAAATCTATAGCGGGCCGTTCTCGGCCCGTCAGGGTCAGCTACCCTGACGGGCCGATAACGGCCCGCTATTGATTTATGTAGAATGCTTACTGGGGAATTTTTTAACCACCAAAAAGAGTGGAATTACTATGGAGCTCTATAGGAAAAATAGTTAGTTCCCTGTACCCAATATATTCTAAGTATCTGGACAGGGAGGCCTGAGAAATTATAACCAAAATGTCAGTTTAGTAAATACGGTAAATTATGTTTAGTGATAAACACTGACAAAAGTAGATAAAAAAAATCCGTGGGAGGCGGTACAACACCTATTGGGTTCTTGCAAGCTTGTGAGGCAACTTAACGGCTTGGCTGAGCAGCCTGATAAGAATCTTCCCTGGGCGTATTTTGAATAGCCAATGATGCAGAGTTTCTTCATTCGGACAACGAAGACTGGTCAGCGCGGATGACGTTGCATCGACCCATACAGTAATTCATTATCGTAGTTCAAGTTAAAAAAAATACTTACATATACAGCTTCTGTTATTCCTGATGTAAACAAAAAGCTTTTATAAGTATTTCGTTTAATCCGCTTTATTGGCAAATCTTTTCCTGTTACCGCATTCACTCTATATATTCAGACACCTTGATATTCAGACACCTAAATATTCAGACACTTAAATATTCATAGCAACAGATAAGGCACTTTTTTCATCCGAAAAATGCAGATATCTTTCTTATTTCTCCACAAAAAATATGTTGTGGTACTCATTAGAAGCGCCTTGGCGAGGCGCTTCTAATGAGTACCCACAACATATGTTTTCGTGGAGAAATAAGAAAAATATTATGTGGATACCCTCTCTTATCTGTAGCTATGATATTCAGACACCTAAACAGTCAGACACTTTAATTCCTTTCCATACTTATCCTAAAATTTGATTAAATCTATTTGACTATCTGTTCTAGTGTTTAAAATTGCTGAATAAGTGGAAAACAATATAAGCTCTGGTCATAATCCGGATTCTGCGGTGTCTGATCTGGGCTTACACTGTTTGCTTAGACCTGTCTGTCCGAATACATAAGGTATACAAAGTACCTTTTTACCCAAAATATTCGTACACCCTATCATGTGACATGAGTAGCAAACAGTGTAGATCTTGATCAGATGCCGCATCTTGCGGCGTCTGATCAGGGTATACACTGTTTGCTCAGGCCTAATTCTCTCTGAATTCTTAGCGTAAATACGGAACTTTACTCTATCCATATACAAAGTCAATATTATCAACGTACTACACGTTTATGAGGGTCTGGATGGGGTTTGCTGATAAGAGAAATATCGCCAGTTTTCATTACGAAAACATGCCTATTCATATATACTGAAAATTTAACCACCAAAAAAAAAAAAAAAAAAAAAAAAAGGAAAATTTTCAGATAAAAAAAATCTGATATTTTTCAAATTTCTGCTCAAAACATAGATTGTGGGTACTCGTTAGAACCGCTTCGACGAGGCGGTTCTAACGAGTACCCACAATCTATGTTTTAAGCAGAAATAAAAAAAATCTAAAGTATACCCCTGTAAACCCCAGTTTTACTATATAAAATGTATATTTAAGGGGGTCAAAATTATATAGGCGTGTTTTCGTGATGTTACAAGGATTAAATTACTGATTGGAGAAAGATGACAGCTTAAAGTTTTAAGAAAGATCTATATTATGTAAAGAAAAAGTGTGTGTGTGTGTGTGTGTGTGTGTGTGTGTGTGTGTGTGTGGTAGGGGTGTAAAGTGAAGAAAACTGAATAGGGTGAAATAAAAATATAAAGAAATCCAGAACTCAGATTTCTAGAAAACTGGAAAACATTTTAAGGATTATGGAATTTAAAAGAAAACGCCAAAATTTTAAAGAAAAAGCCAAAATTTTTAAGAGAATAATAAGCTATATTGTCAGTAATTAGAGAAATCCAGACCCTTTTATTGCCTGTTTCCTGTGTAAACAGGTTCTACCTTTAACGGTAAGCACTTGTTTGTTCAGTACAAACTGGTTGTCATGCCTAAATTGTATAGCTGACGTATCGTTATTAATATTCACCCAAGCGAAATTTGTAGCAGATGGCATTCTATTTTCTTTTTCAAAGAAAATAAGTCTTAATATTTCATGTGAATCGTCTGCATAGGCAGACGATTCACATGGAATGTCAAGACTTATTTTCTTTGAAAACTAAAGCATAAAAAGATAAAAAATTCGTCTGATTCAGCTGTGATTGGCGTTTTCAGGGTTAGATAATAAGGTCAATCAGACTTGCCCATTTGGTCGGTTTGTATTTATGTATGCCAACAATTATGATTAAAAGTGTGCAAAAAGTGTGTCTAACATACGAACATACGGTGGCCGCTTTATGACACACAGATATTATGATGTCGTACGCAAGAGGTGCTAATATGAGTCATTTGCTAGAATAACTAGGTCGTCAGTAGTATAGGCTGCCAATATCGAACATGCCGGATGCTCGAATAATGAAGTCGACATACAACTTAATATCTCGTGTGTGCTCAGCTCGTAAGTAGAATGCACAACTCAATATGTCGACCATCCGACAGTAAGTAATACGCTCGACTTCTACAGTCATCTATTCGACATGACTTAATAGGTATATAGAGAATGTCGATTGAATACGTCGTAAACTCGACTTAGTATCGCATAGCACAACGATTGCTCGAGATATTAAAAATCTAAAAAGTGCCGCTGGAAACAAAGAACACACAAAATAACGAAAATCAGAGACTCGGTTTCTTTAAGATTCTTCATATGCAGCAATGTATACGCCCCTACCCCCACTAACCCCCTCCTCCATCCACCCCAGCACCGGTTTGAACGGTATTCGATTTTCACAGTAACCAGAATGGACTCAGTAATTCTAAAAGAAATAAGAATATAATCTGCACTATCATTACGAAAACACGCCTATTCAAATATATTGAAAATTTCACCAACAAAAACTGAAAGTTTTCAGATATAAATTCTGATATTTTTCATATATTTGCCAAAAACATAGATTGCGGGTACTCGTTAGAACCGCCTCGCCGAGGCGTTTCTAACGAGTACCAACAATCTGTGTTTTTGAGCAGAAATAAGAAAAATAATGTATACCCCTATAAACCCCAGTTTTACTATATAAAAGTGGGGTTTAAGGGGGTCAAATTTATATAGGCGTGTTTTCGTGATGAATGAAGTACGCAGATACGCTTTAAGGCCGCCACACGGCATATTTAACACCAGCTGCAGTAAAGTATTAAAATCTAAAAGATTGTCTTTGGAAACAAATAATACACAAATGAACGCAGATCGGTTTTATTTAAGCGGACGGATGCTCTAATTTTACTTTTGTTTGGAAAGGCATGTGGTTGGCGAGTCCAGTGGTGAAAATTCCATTTAAATATTTCAAATGCTTACAGAGTTATTGTATTTTGATTTTGCTCATTTGCATCTCATTAGCTGCCAATGACGTCATTGGTTCTTATATATACGAAAAAAGTTTTAAAAAATAATACAGTTGACTCTTGTTATCTCGAACTCGCTTATCTCGAATAACCGCTTATCTCGAAGTGAAAATCTTATCCATGCATAAACATGAAAATCTAACAAAAGGTGAAAAATATTGTGGAAAAGAGGAGAAATTGCTTCTAAGGAACTTAGATTCTATTTTTCTGAACTTATTTTATTGAAATTGTGTATAATAATCTTTAGGAAGGTAATTTTCAACCATTATATTTATTCTTGGTAAGCTTTATTCTAGCACAGTGATCTTTATCTTACATTTTAGTATTTCAAAAAGTTTTAGAATTTAAAATAAAATCAGTTTTCATTATTTTAAAACAATGCCATCTTGAAGCATTAAGCCTAAATATTTAAAATAAAATAATATTTAATATTTCTATCAAAATTAGCCGTCTGGGATAAAATAATGGTGATTTGAATAAAATTTAAATTTTAACGTTAACTAAAAATAAAAAGAACCACAGAATAGTGCATTGTGGGATATCATTTTATTTAAGTATAAATAGCAACACAAGTTACTACGACATTGACGCATGTAACTTTTGAACCAAATGGATTTTTTTATGTGTAGTTCTCAACATTAGTGCCGTCACGACAATATCCTTAATTTGCAATATTCTGAAATTAGGGGATGAGTCTCTTCCCATACAGCAGTGTAGATTGCGAGGCTGTAAACGACATCCCCAACCCTCCTCGCTCCCGCATCATGTGACTCGAGAAACTTAGTCGTATGCTCAGATCCTCGAATTATGAACACCATGTACGGCTAAATATCTCAGGGCCCAGTTGTTCAAAGCGTCGTTAGCTTAACGAGCTCGTTAAGGGTCATTTCGTTAACTGTTTTAGCAGATTCAATACACAATATTCTGATATTTTTTGCTGAAAAAATGTGAGTAGCTTTTGCACTGCAAAAGCTACTCACATTTTTTCAGCAAAAAATTTCAGCATATTTGCATATCACTCGATGTAAATTTTAACGAATCGTTAACTAACGACATCGTTAGCTTTGAACAACTGGGCCCAGATCGTTTAGTCGAGTGCACAACGTAATATGTCGAGCGCACGAAATAGTAATGCGCTCGGCTTTTAAAGTCGTCTACTCGAAATATAACTTAAGTTATACACTCGACTTGGTAGGTCAGAGGCATCACATACACTCGGCTTGGTAGGTCATTGGCATCACATAATAAAACGACTGCTCCAGATGATAAGTCGGGTCACCCAGTCTGCTGTTTTCTTTTGTTTGGTAGATACCTATTTCCAGAAATCATTTACCTGCACTGCACCTGGAGTTAAGTGCCGTGTGGCGGCCGTAAAACGTCTCCCCGTACTTCACTGTAGTGCATTTTATATTTTCTAGAAAGATTCTCTTGCATAACTGCGCTGGTTAAGTTTTATTTGAAAATCGAATACGCTCAACCTAGAGCTAGGAGGCGTGAGAAGTGTTGCACCATTACGAAAGCACGCTTATTCAAATATATTGAAATTTTTTCAACCAAAAAAGGAAAATTTTCAGATAAAAAATTCTGATATTTTTCATATTTCTTCTCGGCGAGGCGGTTCTAACGAGTATCCACAATCTATGTTTTTTAGCAAAATAAGAAAAATAATGTATACCCCTGTAAATCTCAGTTTTACTATATAAAAATGGGTTTAAAGGGAGTCAAAATTATATTAGGTATGTTTTCGTGATGCGTTACATTGCAGTTCATGAACAGACTTAGTAAAACGACGTCTGCTATCTTCATTTATTTGATGTGTGTCTTGCTTCAAGGAGATCCCTCTCTTAAGAATATTGTCATTTTCAATACAGCTGTGGAACGCCCGTAAAACGGCTCCCCGTATTTTTCGTTAGTGTACTTTTATATTTTCTGGTCTTTCGTGCTTACTGAGCTCATTCAGTTTTATGTGAAAACAGAATATCACTCATACCGAGTTAGAACTTTTTAATCAGTAAGTTGGGTACATGATATCATAAATAAACTGAATGGCCTAAGCAAGCCACCGTACAAGCTCACTTCAGAAAAACACGATAAAATATGATGATTTAGAACATTAACAAAAAAAAAAACCGCAACGTGAGAAACGTACCTTCTGTCATGTAATCCGTGCATTTTGATTAGTCTTCGTTGCCCGTATGAAGAAACTTGCATCCTTAGCTATCCAAAACCCAGTAAGCATTCTACATAAATCTACAGCGGGCCGTTATCGGCCCGTCAGGGTAGCTGACGGGCCGATAACGGCCCGCTGTAGATTTATGTAGAATGCTAGCTGGGAATATGCCCAGGGAAGATTCTGATCAGACTGCGCGAATGCGCTGAATTTTCGCTGAGTGCACATGTCCGAAGGTACTTTTCCTCACGTTGCGGTTAAAAAAAATCTGGTCTTGCAAGGGGATCTTTTAGATAGCCGGTCATATTCGTAAACAATCGGTGTTTTTCGCTAGAGTAACAAAAAAAAAATCCCTTAATTGGGTAAAATTTAGGAGACATTTTGAAATATTTTTTTCTTTTTCCCCAGAACATATACTTAGACATTTTATGCAAATTGTTTCTTAACAAGTTGTCTGCAGTTTGTATGAGATGCCAAAGCCTACTTTCTGAAATGATGATGATGACGATAATAATAATAATAATAATACATCTACGTGAAAATCCTCAACGATGCCAAGGTGGCATTACACTGATTCTTCATCATGAAAACCGTAAAAATACTATAGGACGGACAATTTACAGCAATGCACTATATGGACTTCTCTATTTATGTCCGCCATTTTGTCCGCCATCTTCAATATTTCACATTCTCCAGAGTGGCGTCACTCATAGTCTTTATCATGAAGGTTTGAAAAAGCAAAAACCATAAAGAAAACCTTATGCGGCACATATATACAGGTTATGATCGAAATGTATGCGAGAAAAACAAAAGGGCCATGATGGCGCTGTAACGCTCATCAGAGTATCATAGCACTTAGAGAACCTGACCTAGAAATGATCAAGGCAAATATTCTGACCAAGATTCATGATGATTATATTAAACAAGTAGGACAATGTAGCATGCCTAATGGACCGTAAAATAGAGGTCAAGGTCAAATATAGATGACTGTACTCGAGGTTATGCTAAAATGTATAATGTATGCATGTGCTAAGTATCATAGGCTGTAGGACCTATTGTTACTGAGAAACTAACACAAAGACACACACACACACACACACACACACACACACACACACACACACACACACACACACACACAAACAAAAAAAACTTATCAAAGTCAGTGGTGGACCGTGAAATAAAGGTCGAGATCTAATATAGATGACTGCATTCTAGAGATCATGTTAAGTGCCAAGTATCTCTGCTGTAGGACCAACAATTACTGAGAAACTGAACTTAATGGGAAAACTTAAGAAAGTCACTTGAACGTGAACTACAGGCCATAAGTGACCCAGGTCCAAATTTGACCTAGAAATCATAAAGACAAACATTTCGAGCAAGATTCGTGTTGATCACTTCAAAAATGTGACCTCTAGAGTATTAACATTGTTTTCCTTTGATTTGGCCGGATGACCTCGTTTCTGACCCAAAGTGACCTAGTTTTAAACTTGACCTACAAATCATAAAGACAAACATTGTAAGCAAGATTCATGACGATTATTTAAAATGTGAACTCTAGAGTGTTAACAAGGTTTTCCTTTGATTTGGCCCAGTGACCTAGTCTAAGAATCAAGTGACCCAGTATTGAAGTTGACCTAAAGAACATCAGGACAAACATTTTGAGCACTATTAATGATGATCACTTAAAATGTGACCTATAGAGTGTTAACAAGGTCTTCCTTTGATTTGGCCTGGTCATGTGTTTTTGACCCAAAGTGAATGTTTCAAACTTGACCTAGAAATCATCAGGACAAATATTTTGAGTAAGATTCATGATGATTACTTCAAAAATGTGACCTCTAGAGTTATAACAAGGTTTTCCTTTGATCCCAAGTGATCTAGTTCATGCTTGACCTAGAAATTATCAAGACAAACATTTTGAGAACGGTTCATGATGATTGCTTAAAAAAAATGGGAGCTCTACAGTGTTAAGGTTTTCCTTTGATTTGGATTTGGCCCGATGACCTAGTTTTTTACCCCAAGTGATCCAGTTTCAAACGACCTATCATCAAGACAAACATTTTGAGCAATATTCATGATAATTACTTAAAAAATGTGACCTTTAGAGCGTTACAGGATTTTCCTTTGATTTTGCTTGGTGACCTAGTTTTCGACCCCAAGTGACCCAGTTTCAAACTCGACCTAGAATCTGACAACACAAACATTTTGAGCATGATTCAAGATGATTTCATCAAAAATGTGACCTCTACCTTGTTAACAAGATTTTCCTTTGATTTAACCTGGTGACCTAGTTTTTGACCACAAGTGTTTTAAATTTGACCTTGAAATCATCAATACAAACATTCTGAGCAATATTCATGATGACTACTTCAAAATGTGACCTCTAGTTTTAACTAGATTTTCCTTTGATTTGACCTGGTCACCTAGTTTTTTACCCCAAATGACCCAGTTTCGAACTCGACCTAGATTTGATTGAGCCAAACATTCTGAGCAGGTTTCATTAACATTGGGTCAAAGCTGTGAACTCTAGAGTGTTAACAAACTAATTGTTGACGACGGACGACGGACAGAAAATAATCACAATAGCTCACCCTGAGCATTCGCTCAGGTGAGCTTAAATATCATCAATTTGTCGTCTGCTGATTTTGCCCAGAGATAGTAAAGGTTAATGTGTTTCATGTCGAGACATGGTCTCGGGCTGCGTTCTGTCAGTAGACAAGTTTTTTTTTTTTTTTTTTTTTTTGTTTTTTTTTCTACAAACTATTCTGCATTTTCTTTATGGTTAATTGTAAACACGCACCATGCATCCTCGAATGAGAGTAACCATTATTCTCGTTGACGAGGCTTGATGTTAGATCGAATAGATAATATCAATAATTATTGCTTATAATTGTTAATTTTATGCAGGATCGAATAAATAATATCAACGCAGTAAATATTATCACACTTTTATTTTGTTACAAGCAAGCATACATAGAATAGAATAGAATACAGTCGAACCTCGTTATCTCGAACTCGCTTATTTCGAATTACCGCTTATCTCGAAGTGAAAATCTGGTCCCTGTTTAACATGTAACTATGACAACAGGTAACAAAATAATGTGGAAAAGAGGAGAAATGGCTCCTAAGGAGCAATTTCTCCTCTTTTCCACATTATTTTATATATATATTTCTAACTTCAGGAGTAAAATTACATATTCATTTGTTAAATGTGGTTGTTCAATTTATTGTTTTCCTCACTCTCTCAACTCTGATATGTCGAGGTACGGATATCTCGAAGTGTTTCAGTGAGTCCCTTGGAATTCGAGATAACGAGAGTCGACTGTATTTCATAATTCCAAAAGGCATAAAATTCCTTAAGCGTACAACGCATCATACCTGATTGCATATGACAGTGCTAATCAACATACTATCAAGTATGCAAATATAAAATCTCTATACGAGGGTGTATCAAAAAATACGTGGACTTTTATTATAACTTTAAAACTACTCAACGTAAATCGATAAAATTTTGCACACGTATTAAACAATTAAATGTTAAAAGGATCATAGGGTTTACATTGATGTATTATACTTGTGTTTAACAAAATTCAAGTTTTAATAGTCCTGGGTAGGTACCCCCGGCGCAACCCATTTCTTGACTGCACTGCGTAGTGTTAATATCTCTCTTGACTCCCTAAATTAGCGCCAAACTATACTAAACGTCGTCTGCTTATGTGTTGACGTCATATTTAACGTCGTTGCAAATTTGAGCGTCATCCGTTGGGTACTTTAGAATATACAGCCAGTAAACTTAAGGCGTACGTGGAAATCGTAAGGTCAAAATGGCGGCACCGGCGCAGGAAGAGACCCGTGCAATAATAAAGTTTTGTGTGGACCTAGGAAAAACACCAACAGAGACGATGAAAATGATGAAGGATGCTAATCGATCTTCAAATGTAAGCAGATCTCTTGTTTTTAAGTGGCATAAAAGATTTTCGGAGGGTAGGGAGTCTCTAAAAGACGACACTGGGAGAGGACGGAAACGAATCGTGAACGCTGGGACAGTAGCGGCAGTGAAGAGCCTTATCGAGGAGGACCGTAGATTGACTGTTAGTGACATTTCAACAAAAGTAGGCGTTAGTTATGGCAGCGTCCACTCGATTTTGAGAAACCAGCTGAAGATGTCAAAGGTTCATGCGCGCTGGGTGCCGAGATTACTAAAGAATGCAGAAAAGGAACGACGTGTTCAAGATTCTCTGTCTTTCCTACGGCAGTATGAGAGGCACGGAGACGCTTTCCTCGACAGAATTATAACTACAGACGAGACGTGGCTCTGGTTTTACGACCCAGAGACGAAGCAGCAGTCCTCTGTGTGGAAGAGAAATTCATCCCCACCCCCACAGAAGGCCAGGGTCAGCCGGTCCGGAGGGAAGTACATGTTTATCATGTTTATGGACAGACGGGGTATGCTGCTGTGCCATTCCGTGCCTAAGGACCAGACGGTGAATGCCGACTACTATTCTAAGGTAAAAAACATTTTCCTTACTATTTTTATTAACAAATGAACTATAATTAAAACATTTAACACTTCTAATAAATGTTCTTCTTTTCAGGGCCGGCAGGTTTGTTTTCAAATGAATAAATCTGGGTATTCGATTTCATGTTTTTCAGGTTCTCAGACGTGACCTGATACACGCACTGCAGAAGAGGCCCGGCATTCCGATCGAGAGATATATTCTTCACCAGGATAATGCCCCGGCACACAGGGCGGACACCACCCGGCTTGAACTCGACCTGATGGGATTAAAGACTATCGACCACAGCCCTTATTCCCCGGACCTGGCTCCCATGGACTTTGCCGTTTTCCCGGAAATTAAAGCACAGCTCAAGGGACGAAGATTTACGTCGCTGGAGGAGCTTACATACTCAACACATGGCATCATTCGTCAGTTCGACTCAGCGTGGTATCAGAAGGTGTTTAGCAAGTGGGTGGAGCGACACAGAAAGTGTGTTGAGTGTAGAGGCGAGTACTTTGAAAAGCGCTGACTTGCAACGTAAGTAGTCAACGTCGAAACGTCATCTTGACGTCGTTACCGTGCGCCGGTACCACTACACTAACCATTTAAGGATGGTTGCTATGGGAGACCCACTGGACCTATCGTACCCAAAGTTAACAGACATATAGAAAAATGCCGATATATAATTACTATGTATATTTGATCTCATTATCTGTAAAAACAAAATTACTGTAACGAAAGTTCACGTATTTTGTGATCCACCCTCGTAAAATGTATCATTAACATCATTTTAGTCTGTCCCTCAAAAGGGTAATTGGCAAACAGTGCAGACCCAGATCAGACGCCCCATTTAGCGGCGTCTGATCAGGGTCTCCAATATTTGCAAATACTTTAGCCATTTTTCTTTAGGAATATCTAATTTCTAATATATAGTATGTGTGAGGGGGAGTGTGATCAGTCTACAATGGGTTAAGAAACATTTTTTTCCTTTTCCTTTCTTTCCTTCTTTAATAGAACTATAGATAATTTCAGCTAATGACCAAGCGGAAAGTGAAAAGTGACTCAGACCAGATGTGCCAGCCGCATTCTGCCGAACCCATCCACACCGAGTTTGATGATACAGAGAACATGTGGTAGATGGGTGTCAAAACTGCGTGTCCCTGTACCAGCCAATATATTATAAACAATAGTCCGGCCTGAGCAATCTGGCCGCCTTCCGCCATCCACTGCCTATCGACATGGTATAAACCAAAATCTTCTTATCTTAAATGTACACTATTATCATACATTCATTCACCGTACGAGTACCGTTTGTTATTTCATAGTTAATAAAAACATTTTGGACACAGTAAATAAATGTTCTAAAACTATTAACTGAAGACTAACTGTCAAGTGATACGACCTAGCCACACAAGCATGAAGTTATATCATCACGAAAACATGCCTATATAATTTTGACCCCCTTAAACCCCACTTTTATATAGTAAAGCTGGGGTTTACAGGGGTATACATTATTTTTCTTATTTCTGCTCAAAACATAGATTGTGGGTACTCGTTAGAACCGCCTCGCCGAGGCGGTTCTAACGAGTACCCACAATCTATGTTTTGAGCAGAAATATGAAAAATATCAGAGATTTTTATCTGAAAATTTTCAGTTTTGGAGGTGAAATTTTCTATATATTTGAATAGGCGTGTTTTCGTAATGTCAGCCCACGTACCCCATGCTAATAAATGCAAAGTAATTATCATTATGTATCGTTATTATGAATAATTAAACATACCATTATGTTTTTACATATCCATTGATGCATACCATAGCTCACTTTAATACAACAACTAAAACCAAGGAAGGGAAGGGGACGGGTAGGCACATAAAAATGTTCCTAACAACAAAATTAAGAAAGTATTTTAAAAAAAAAATATTGTTATCTGTTTATTCTATTGATATTAAGGGCTTTTGGTACTTTCTGGTGGGAAAATATTACTCTAAAGGGCACAGGGAGCTAATTGTATCAAGACTGAAGATTGGTGCCAAAAAGGGCAGGGAAACCCGGAGTAATTATTTTATGTAAGGCGGTATGTGATTGGTTATTATGATGATGAATTAAAACGTCTTATTCTAATTTAAAGAAAGTACAGTCGACTCTCGTTATCTCGAATTCCAAGGGACTCTCTGAAATACTTCGAGATATCCGTACTTCCGACATATCAGATTTGCAGAATTGAGGAAAAGGTAATTCGAACAACCACATTTAACAAATTTATATGTAGTTAGTTAGAGATATAGCGAAAATATTGTGGAAAAGAGGAGAAATTGCTCCTTAGGAGCAATTTCTCCTCTTTTCCACAATATTTTTCACCTTTTGTTAGATTTCCGTGTTTAGGCAGGGACAAGATTTTCACTTCGAGATAAGCGGTTATTCGAGATAAGCGAGTTCGAGATAACGAGAGTCAACTGTATTTCCTAATAATTTCAAAGGATTACATGTTTATTTTTTATTTTTTTTATTTTTTTATTTTTTTTTTGTATGCTGGAGCCAAACGAAGAAGACCGAAATGATTTCAATTTTCACTTGTTGATACCTGTCTATTGAGAGGTTGCTACAGTCAGCCTCCAAAAAGTCTTAAAAAAAGTGCTCATGACAGTGGTGTTTTTCCTTATTCATTTTGCTATGCATCACGAAAACATGCCTATATAATTTTGACCCCCTTAAATCCCACTTTTGTATAGTAAAACTGGGGTTTACAAGGGTATGCATTATTTTTCTTATTTCTGCTCAAAAACATAGATTGTGGGTACTCGTTAGAACTGCCTCGCCGAGACGGTTCTAAAAAGTACCCACAATCTATGTTTAGAGCAGAAATAAAAAATATCAGAGTTTTTTCTCTGAAAATTTTCAGTTTTTGGAGGTGAAATTTTCTATATATTTGAATAGGCCTGTTTTCGTAATGCTAAGCCTGGTCTTCAAATTAAAACAAAATTTGAAAGCCCAGGCATACCCTGTAAAGAGCTCGTAACCACCAAAAAGAGTGAAGCTACTATGGAGCTCTATGGCAAAAATATTTAGTTCCCTATACTCTTGAAGTCAACAGTTTGTAAAAGAATGGCTGCCTTTATAGTTAAAAACTGGTATATCACAAAAAGTATCCCGCGTTAAAACTTTTCATGCAATAAATAAAGTGAAATGCGTTAGCAATCATTTCGAGATTACTATACAAATATTTGTTTGTTTGTGTTAAGGTTTACTGCCCAGTCAACCAATTGGTGTCATGTCGAGTGCGGTAGTTCACCTTACCACACTTTTACTGGGCAGACTTAGTCCTCTAAGCGGTTAACCAGTATTTTGCACATCCTTTTGCCAGAAAATGACAACTGCCCTTCTTGAATCAGCGGAAGGGAGATAATGACCGTAGAAACATTTCATGATCAATCTCCACGAAGAAACTTTGCCGACCCGACGGGATCGACCCCGCAACCTCCTGATCACCAGTCGGGCACGCATCCAATTGAGCCACCGAGGCTGGCCACTATACAAATATATAGTGATCACTATAAATTATATTATTATCATTATCATTTACCCCGATTTATCGACACATAAGTAGTATAAGCGTGCCGCTCTATACTACTGACATAGGACAACATAACTTGTTACAATCATGTTTGTTTGTGTTGAGGTTTTACGGCCCAGTCAACCCAATGGGGTCATGTCGAGCGCGGTCAGTTTACCTAGCCACACGTTTACTGGGCAGGCTTAGACGTCTAAGCGGTTAACCAGTATTGTGCACATTCTTTCGCCAGAAACTGACAACTGCCCTTCTTGAATCAGTGGAAGGGAGAGAATGACCGTAGAAAATATTTCATGATCAATCTCCACGAAAGAATGTTGCCGACCTCGGCGGGGGTTGAACCCGCGACCTCCTGGTCTCCAGTCGGACGGCGCATCCAACTGAGCCACCGAGGCCGGCTGTTACAATCATGTTTTTCTATTTAAATTTAAAGAATATTAAGGGGGTACTAATACGCTTCCACAGTTTTTAACATTACTATCATCACAACAATATCTTTTATTTGAAATATTCTGCAATTAGGGGATGCGTAACCCTTAAAAGTAAATTTTTCACATAATTATGTTAACGAAATACCTTTCACGTAAGTGTGTTAACGTAATACAATTCACATACGTGTGTTAACATAGAACATTTCACGTAAGTGTGTTAAAGTAATATAGTTTTCATCAGTTTGTTTACGTCAAAATATTTTAATGTAATGCACTTCACATTAATGTGTTAATGTAGTACATTTCA
>OZ024825.1:85085479-85088405 GCA_964016985.1 Anodontia alba | reverse complement strand
ATGAAATCTGGGCACAAGTGTGAAATGGGCGAAAAGGGTCCCCAGGGCCGGGGTGGGGAAAATCTTCAATTTTTTCGATGTTTCGAAAAGTTTGCGAAATTGAAGAAAATCATCATAATCTGACATCAGGACAACTAAGATATAAAAATTCACTCATTTGGATGAAATCTGGGCACAAGTGTGAAATGGGCGAAAAGGGTCCCCAGGGCCGGGGTGGGGAAAATCTTCAATTTTTTCGATGTTTCGAAAAGTTTGCGAAATTGAAGAAAATCATCATAATCTGACATCAGGACAACTAAGATATAAAAATTCACTCATTTGGATGAAATCTGGGCACAAGTGTGAAATGGGCGAAAAGGGTCCCCAGGGCCGGGGTGGGGAAAATCTTCAATTTTTTCGATGTTTCGAAAAGTTTGCGAAATTGAAGAAAATCATCATAATCTGACATCAGGACAACTAAGATATAAAAATTCACTCATTTGGATGAAATCTGGGCACAAGTGTGAAATGGGCGAAAAGGGTCCCCAGGGCCGGGGTGGGGAAAATCTTCAATTTTTTCGATGTTTCGAAAAGTTTGCGAAATTGAAGAAAATCATCATAATCTGACATCAGGACAACTAAGATATAAAAATTCACTCATTTGGATGAAATCTGGGCACAAGTGTGAAATGGGCGAAAAGGGTCCCCAGGGCCGGGGTGGGGAAAATCTTCAATTTTTTCGATGTTTCGAAAAGTTTGCGAAATTGAAGAAAATCATCATAATCTGACATCAGGACAACTAAGATATAAAAATTCACTCATTTGGATGAAATCTGGGCACAAGTGTGAAATGGGCGAAAAGGGTCCCCAGGGCCGGGGTGGGGAAAATCTTCAATTTTTTCGATGTTTCGAAAAGTTTGCGAAATTGAAGAAAATCATCATAATCTGACATCAGGACAACTAAGATATAAAAATTCACTCATTTGGATGAAATCTGGGCACAAGTGTGAAATGGGCGAAAAGGGTCCCCAGGGCCGGGGTGGGGAAAATCTTCAATTTTTTCGATGTTTCGAAAAGTTTGCGAAATTGAAGAAAATCATCATAATCTGACATCAGGACAACTAAGATATAAAAATTCACTCATTTGGATGAAATCTGGGCACAAGTGTGAAATGGGCGAAAAGGGTCCCCAGGGCCGGGGTGGGGAAAATCTTCAATTTTTTCGATGTTTCGAAAAGTTTGCGAAATTGAAGAAAATCATCATAATCTGACATCAGGACAACTAAGATATAAAAATTCACTCATTTGGATGAAATCTGGGCACAAGTGTGAAATGGGCGAAAAGGGTCCCCAGGGCCGGGGTGGGGAAAATCTTCAATTTTTTCGATGTTTCGAAAAGTTTGCGAAATTGAAGAAAATCATCATAATCTGACATCAGGACAACTAAGATATAAAAATTCACTCATTTGGATGAAATCTGGGCACAAGTGTGAAATGGGCGAAAAGGGTCCCCAGGGCCGGGGTGGGGAAAATCTTCAATTTTTTCGATGTTTCGAAAAGTTTGCGAAATTGAAGAAAATCATCATAATCTGACATCAGGACAACTAAGATATAAAAATTCACTCATTTGGATGAAATCTGGGCACAAGTGTGAAATGGGCGAAAAGGGTCCCCAGGGCCGGGGTGGGGAAAATCTTCAATTTTTTCGATGTTTCGAAAAGTTTGCGAAATTGAAGAAAATCATCATAATCTGACATCAGGACAACTAAGATATAAAAATTCACTCATTTGGATGAAATCTGGGCACAAGTGTGAAATGGGCGAAAAGGGTCCCCAGGGCCGGGGTGGGGAAAATCTTCAATTTTTTCGATGTTTCGAAAAGTTTGCGAAATTGAAGAAAATCATCATAATCTGACATCAGGACAACTAAGATATAAAAATTCACTCATTTGGATGAAATCTGGGCACAAGTGTGAAATGGGCGAAAAGGGTCCCCAGGGCCGGGGTGGGGAAAATCTTCAATTTTTTCGATGTTTCGAAAAGTTTGCGAAATTGAAGAAAATCATCATAATCTGACATCAGGACAACTAAGATATAAAAATTCACTCATTTGGATGAAATCTGGGCACAAGTGTGAAATGGGCGAAAAGGGTCCCCAGGGCCGGGGTGGGGAAAATCTTCAATTTTTTCGATGTTTCGAAAAGTTTGCGAAATTGAAGAAAATCATCATAATCTGACATCAGGACAACTAAGATATAAAAATTCACTCATTTGGATGAAATCTGGGCACAAGTGTGAAATGGGCGAAAAGGGTCCCCAGGGCCGGGGTGGGGAAAATCTTCAATTTTTTCGATGTTTCGAAAAGTTTGCGAAATTGAAGAAAATCATCATAATCTGACATCAGGACAACTAAGATATAAAAATTCACTCATTTGGATGAAATCTGGGCACAAGTGTGAAATGGGCGAAAAGGGTCCCCAGGGCCGGGGTGGGGAAAATCTTCAATTTTTTCGATGTTTCGAAAAGTTTGCGAAATTGAAGAAAATCATCATAATCTGACATCAGGACAACTAAGATATAAAAATTCACTCATTTGGATGAAATCTGGGCACAAGTGTGAAATGGGCGAAAAGGGTCCCCAGGGCCGGGGTGGGGAAAATCTTCAATTTTTTCGATGTTTCGAAAAGTTTGCGAAATTGAAGAAAATCATCATAATCTGACATCAGGACAACTAAGATATAAAAATTCACTCATTTGGATGAAATCTGGGCACAAGTGTGAAATGGGCGAAAAGGGTCCCCAGGGCCGGGGTGGGGAAAATCTTCAATTTTTTCGATGTTTCGAAAAGTTTGCGAAATTGAAGAAAATCATCATAATCTGACATCAGGACAACTAAGATATAAAAATTCACTCATTTGGATGAAATCTGGGCACAAGTGTGAAATGG